>JAOXJM010000041.1:67087033-67098084 GCA_026413425.1 Tringa solitaria | reverse complement strand
GCAGTTCCCTGTCCTTCTGGAACTGGGGAGCCCAAAACTGGTCCCAGTGCTCCAGATGGGGCCTCCCCAGTGCAGAATATAGAGGGGGGATCACCTCTCTCAGCCTGCTGGCCATGCTCTTCCTGATGATGCCTCCAGGATGCCATTGGCCTTCTTGGTCACCAGGGCACATTGTCAGCTCATGGGCATCCCATTGTCCACCAGGACTCCTAGGTCTTTCTCCTCAGAGCTGCTCTCCAGCAAGTCAGTTTATAATCCCACCTTTTCTTCAGGGCAAATCTGTGACTCCTGGTATATTAAGTGCAAATCCAAGATGATACAAAACTTACACTCTTCATCAACATTTAGCACGAGAAAGACATTCTAAGTCTTTTTGTCTGGGCATAATCCCCACTCCGTGTGTCAGCACATCACCTGCTGCTTCCTCCCCGAGCACTCTGAGCTGGCTCCGTTCCTCTTTGGCCCAGGCTGAGGTTCTTTTCCCATTCCCATGGCTTTCTCTCTCGTGTCCTTCCGGCAGGTGCTTTCCTCTTCTGCTGGACACCTTTCTTCGTGGTCCACATTACCAGGGCTCTCTGCAAGTCCTGCACCATCCCCACGCAAGTCACCAGCACCGTCACTTGGCTGGGTTACGTCAACAGCGCTCTCAACCCCATCATTTACACCGTCTTCAACGCCGAGTTCAGGAACTTCTTCCGCAAAGTCTTGCACCTCTTCTGCTGAGCCCACCAGAGCTGGCGGGGAGAAGGAAGGAAGGAACGGGCTCTTTTGTTTTTTGTATAGTTCATTAAAGATCTATTTCTGCCTAAATTCTGCTGTCTTTGCTGGGGAGGGGAGCCGGCGCTCAAGGATGCTGCTTCCCAGCTCTGTGTAATAAGGAGTTCCAGGTGGATACCGGTGGATCCAGCTCGGGGACTGTCCCCACTGGAAACTGCAGGTCTGTAACACTTGAGGGTTGACCTAAGGGGCAAGAGAGGCCACAAGACGCCAGGGATGGTTCTCAGAACAGCTCTTGCTTTGGCTTTAGGTGGTTGGGCTGGTTTGGGCTTCTCTGAGCTGCCACTAAGCAGTAAAACACCCCTCATCTGCCACCACCCAGGGAGGGGGGGGAGCATTGAAACCTGCAGCTGCTCCAGCCCCGACAGCCCCGGAGAAATTCCCTGCTCCCCCTGCACGGGGGGGGATCCTCCCAGTTCCGGCTCCAGACTGGAGGAGCCCTCCCTTCCCACAGCCCAGCTGCACCAGTTCCATGATTTAAACCACGGGGACAAACAGAGCTGGTGAGGTCCCTGTGGGAGCACTCGCGGCTGCCCGGCAGGAATTTCACCTTTACCCACCCAAAGGCACAACCATGTCACTGCTCCTTCTCCAGAATTCCTTACCAAACCCTACAATTCCTGCCAGGAACCATTTCCAGCTGCAGGGAGAAAAATCCGTTCTCCCTCTTGGTGGAGCCGAGCGCAGTGACACCGGGGGCAGGAGAGGGAAAGGCCGGTCTCTGGGGCTGAGAAGGGAAGGAAGTTATTATTGCACAAAGCAGCAAGCTCCTCGGGAATGGCTGTTGCTCCCCAGGGGGTAATTTCTTTGCTTAGAAACAAAAGGAAAAAAGTACTGCAGGGAGGAATGAAGCTTTTCTTTGACTACCAGTTGCTGGATCAATTTATCATCAACAAATAAACATATTAAATTCCCAGTGATGATACTGTAAGTGGCTGAGCTCTGTGGTTTGCCCGTGCTGGGGTGCAGATGCTGGGGCTCCGATGGGCAGCTCCTGAGATTTTCCATTACGGATGTGTCACACCCACGATTTTTCCATTTACAGATGTTGCCCCACTCTCTTCCAAATATTTTTTTCCTTTAAATGGTGCAGTAAAGCTAAAATTCAGACAGCACCCAGGGCTCAGCCACAGGCTGGTTAACAGGGACCGTGGGGGCCTCTGTGTTTGTGTCCCCCAGGCAGGGACACCAGCAGGAGACCCGGGAGGCTCCGGTGCCCGGGATCTCAGCTCACCTCCTCCTGCAGCTGCGCTTGTCCTTGACTCCATGCAGAGCTTGGCTCCTCAAACCGGCAGCACCGCGCAGGGACGGGTCTCTCCAGAGCCAAAGGGGCGAAGCGACGGAAACACCGTCCAGCTGAGAGCTGTGTTTGACACTGGAAGTGCTGCTTTAGCACCCCAAAGGTGCCACTTCAGAGCCAACCTTCGCTGCCATCTAACGCGAGACTCACCCTGTCGCTGCCACCTCGCCCTCGGGTATTTGAGGAGCGACTCATCCACAGGTTCAGAACCTTAACGGGCAATAGACGGAGGCAAGAAACCCTGTAAATTAGCTGTATTACTGCAGGCTCAATTAAGGCTGTCTTTTCAATTAACTACTTGTCTTTAAGCATTAGGAAAGAGGCAATCATAATGTAACAGTGGGAGAAGAAACGATCACAAACACTGAAGAATTACTCTGGGAAGCAGGGGGAAGCGATTTGCCGTGGGAATCTAAGGAATCGCCTGTTCTTTCCTCCCTGGGAGTTTCAGAGGGGTAATTTCTGTTCTCGTCCTGCCCCAGTTGGTGCTTGGCTTTCCCCCAGAGAGCGGGTTCTTTCGGAGGAGGACGATGCTGCTGCTGCTGCTGCTGCTGCCATCCCCTCGCCCACCAACACTCAATCCGAGCCAGTAACCGGACGGGACAGGTAACACCTCACACTTTATGCCCAAGGCTAAAAACCCAACAAAGCAGAGGTGTGTGTGTCTGCTGAGACTCCTCCAGCCCGGGCCATTAATCTTCAAACATGAATAAAGGCACCTAAATTACTGAAGTACATTAATAATTAAATGCTTTTGTTGCAGTGAACGAAGCAAATACCTTCCTAATGCTCAGCGCTTCTTTAATGAGCCGCTCCTCAAAGGCAACGCCAGGAGAGCACCCAGTGAACGTGCTCTCACTTTGGGTGTGATCAGGGCTGATTTGAGCCAGATGTGAGACCACCTTTCCCTGCTGGACAAAGGGAGAGTGAAGCCACGCGTGAAACTGCAGCCGCACTGGAGCCACACCAGCTCCTCACAAACACAACCACCTCCCCACAACCACAACCTGCTCCTCACAGCCACAACCAGCTCCCCACAGCCACAACCACCTCCCCACAGCCACAACCAGCTCCCCACAGCCACAACCAGCTCCCCACAGCCACAACCAGCTCCCCGCAGCCTCTTGCTGTATTGATCACTATGTCAAAGTGCTGCTGTGAATTCCACAGCACTGCCCGCCGTGCTCATCATCTCACCCTGTTTTATTTAACAACTTGTTATTTTTCACTTCTATTCAAGTGCAGAAGCTCCAGTGTGTTCCAAATTTGCCCAGCACAGAGGGAACACGGGAAAAAAAAAGTCCTTCTAATGGCAGACTAAGAACTTGTATTGACTCTTTCAAGGCAATTAAATAAACCAAATGAAGGTTTGTTTCTGTTTTCAAAGAAGAGGCAGAGGGAAATACTGGCAAATCTCATTGCAGCACCTGCGTTAGCTCCATCTCCAGAGAGATGAGGAGATGGCCGTTACCCACACGGCGGAGGTTCCAGCCTGGCACAGTCACGGCTCCCTTCAGCCGAAGGTGGCTCCTGGCTGCTCGGCTGCGGTTTGGTGGGTTTGTGTTTTCCAGATGAGGTTTTCATAGCCTCTGTACTACTGGAAGTTTTGGAAGAAGATCAGGAGTTGGCAAACGCTGTCACAGTATCAAAAAGTCTTTCCCAAAGGCGTTTGCTGGGGAGGGGAGTGTGGTTTGCAGAGGACAGGCTGTTTGCGCCGGGTGCCCGATCCAGCCGGTCGCACCACGATGCTCATGAACGGTCCAAGGCAGATGTGCTCAGACGGTGACTTTCTCCATAACGCTGTCCGCGACGTGCACCTCATCGGCCTGCACCGTCACCGTGGCCGACTGGCCGCAGATGTGCTGGTGGTCCTTCCAGTCCTGGCAGGGGAGAGCAGACGGAGAGGCCGTGAAGGGAAAGGGCCCTTGGAAAGCGCAAAAGCACCCCGGGCCCCGAGAGAAGCCCCCTCCGAGAAGCACTTTCTCCAGCACCGATGGGCTGAGCAGGCGGCTACTGCTCGGCCAAACAAGGCTAAGGATGGACAGGAAAGGAACCACATCCTGGGTCGAGGCTAGAGGGGGATGTGAAGTAAGCAGAATGCGGGCTTTCAACTCAAAACCAAACCAGGAAATCAATGTCAGTCACACTGTGGAAATTTTACTAAAACAGAGTCAGAACCTTCACTTAAATCCTCTCCCGAAAGACAACTTACTCTGAGCAAGCTCTCCTGATGGACAGGAGTGGAGTAAGACCATAAAAGGGGTCTCAGTTCAGCAACAGCAAAGGAGAGGAACACAATTCCTCCAGGATTTACTGCCTTTAACTCCTCATCTGCACTAACAGAATTCTCCTCTGATGTGCCCAGCCCCGGGGTCACACATCACAGCTCACAAATCCAGGGGGGATCTCACAGAATCAGTTACTGAGGGCACTTCAGGCTCCTGCCCCATCACAGTGCAGAGCACCAGCCACAGGCGTGGGCAGATGTCTGCTCGGAAGGGACAGCCTGTCTAGGAGAGACAAAAGGTGGCTACTTGGTGGCACTTCCCAGAGCACTTTGTTCCTAGAGGACAACAGGGTGGCTTTACGGTCCCTGAGGTGCCTGGGGAGGCGGAAGGGAGGCTCTAAGTTTCCTGCCAGTAGCATTTGCTCCTTCTCTGGATTTTTCCTCTTTCTGCTTTACTCTTCTTGGCCACCAATACAATCCGTTACAGGGAAAAGGAAATGGTCAAAATTCTTCAGCCGCTCAATACATGTAGCCTCAGCTGATTGAGACTTCAACACTCCACGGAACTGCAGCCCTGACCAAACTACATCACCATTTTCTCTAACACAGGGCCAGGGGTCTCTGTAAGAAGCCTGTGCCGAACACAAAGCAGAGCAGCTCCCTCCACCACACCTCCTCATACCTGTTTCCACCTCCCATGTTCAAAATCTTACCCTTCGTCCCACTGTATCATCACGAATAATGTAAAGAACAACAGAACTGTGTCCTCGGTGCCGGAGCAGGGTCACACAGCCCTCTCCAGACAACTGAACTTCCAACTCCCCAACAAGCTCGTACCTTCCGTTGGCAGAAAGTGGAGCAGTAGTTGACTTTGTGGCACCCTGTGCACTCGTTCATCGCCTCCCGACCGCAGTTGACGCAGGATTGCTGTGAAAACGGACAGGAAAGAGACCCCATCAGAGATAACAAGAAGGGAGATCACCAAAGTGTAATACGGGTGCTGTAACACAATGTGCTAAAGCCCCAGTTTCCCGATATATCCTCAATACACGAGCACAAACCAAAGAGGCCTTCAGAGACCCACTCTCCTTGTCGTGTGCGCAGGGATCGCTGTTTTCCCTTCTGGAGGGCAAGAAGCCCTTCAAAACCACAGGTGAGATACTGAGTGGTCGTGGAAATCTGTCCCCAGTAACTTAACATGTATCTTATCAACCCCAGCAGGGTCCCTGGGGGCTTCTGCTGGAATCAGTCTTGCCCGGGGCAGGTGTGTGCCCCACAGCAGCACAGAGCCCAAGCCACGCAGAGCCCACGCATGGGGCATCCGTACCACTGAGTTCATCTCAAATCTAAAGTTTTAAAGGCAGATTTGGTCAGTGGTTTTGTTTGGTTTATAATCCTGTGTGTCTCTGAGAGAGGGTCTGAGGAAGGACAAGAGCGGTCATAAGGACAGGACCTTGCAGTTTAATTTTTCCCTGTTTTTTTGTGAGGAAAAAGGGATCTGCTGCTACAGGCTGCCACTCAGCACCATAACTACACAACCAGTGTCCCAAGAGGGAAACAGAAGACAGGATTAAAATTAAGGCTATAACAGGAGCAAGGACTTAAACTGGAAATAAGGTGAGATACGATACATGGATGAGAAATCACAGCTGTTTTTTAAAGGCTGTTTTTGTGTCTCTTGCTTTAATCTTGTACCAGTGACATCAATTAACATAACCTGTACGTTTAGGTGGAAATATCATTGAACTGCCACAAAAATAAGCACTTCACAGAGCATTCCTCTTCCAACTCATTAAATTATTGGCAAATCATTAGCACGTCAGAGCAGCAGTGTGAGGCTGCGACAGGCAGCGTTTCTGAGCTGTGAAAGTGTCGCGTCTTTCGTTCCACCGGCTCCTTCCCGCTCTGAGCGCAACCCCTCTAACAACCAGCACCCTGATTAACACTGAGTTCATCACACCGTCTGCTCACACCTTTCCCACGTACCTACAATTAACAGTTGTGTGACTGAACTATATTTGTGTCCCTGATGTGCAGCCGGGCAATCGGGCCACCAAAAAGGGACTGGAAGCTGCAATTTGGGACTTGCAAAGCCCGACCCAAAGGGACACTCGATTGAGGCTGTTCACAACCCCTGCAGTGTTGGAAAACACACACAGTGCAGGCAACTGTACCCAGAGATCTCAGAAAGAGTAACACACACAGCTCTAAGGGCTTCAATCGCGGGCACTGAACTATCTCAGCTCACACCAGAGGGAATCAGGCAGTTTTGGAATCAGCTCAGAGGACAAAAAGGAAGAGTTTCCTTCCCATCAGACGCCAGCGACAGGCACCCGCTGGAGCTGCAGCGCCTTTGCTCAGAGGTGAGTGAGACTCATTAACCCGGCCAGATAACGATAATAGATTGTGAAAACCTGGAAGCCTTGGGAAAGGGGACACGCTCTGCCCAAACCTTAGTCCCACTAAGGAAAGACACAGAACACGGGACTTGTGTAGCAATGACAAAAAACTCTGCATCTTGAAATGGAACAAGACAAAGACCAAAAGACTCTCAATAAAATACGGGACACCCCCCCTTACCTTGATGATGATTTCTGTCTTCCCATCCACATCTTCTGTTTGTTGAAATAACTGGTTCTGATATTGCTGCAAGGAGAAACACACCAGAGTTGTCATTTCACAGCAGAGTATGACGTGAGGGGCTGAACAGGGTGCTCTCTACGGAGGGTCCCGACACTGAGCTTGCTCCTGGCAAGCCCAAAGCTGCAGTGGCAAGAGGACAGAGGGGACCCTCACTGCTCCCTTCTAAGAGAGGGACACTGTCCCCTTGTGCAGAGACAGAAGCCTGGGAGACAACAGCCCAAGGTGACAAACTGCCAGAGAAGCCCAGCACTTACTCAAACCCCGCTCTCCCCACCCCATAACTGCCACAAGGGAACTGCACCCCACACTCACGAGAACCTACGGCGTCAGCAAAGGAAACACAAGGAAAATGCCAAGGCAATAAGGCAAGTGCCATCATCTCGGACCAAGTGGAGTGATCCTAATTCACCAACAGGCAAAAGCATCAGAAGAGACAGCACAGCCCAAGAGAATGGATCAGGGGAAGGGAACAGACAAAACTAACACACTCAAGACGTTAGGAACAGCATCAACCTTCACCATTATTATTCCTCCCTTTAATAAAAGCACAAAAGGCCTTTCAAATGAAGTGCTCCTCTGGGGGTGACGTTTAAATCACGCTTCAGGTGCATTGCAGATTTACTCCAAAGCAGTGCAAGTCCAGCCGGGTGCTTCTCCGCCCGTCGCCCGGCCACACTCAGAGACAGGAGTCCTAAACCAAAGGAATTCAAACCCCATCCCCATTTGATCATGTGCTAACCCCAATTTAAATTTATTTGGAACGGTTCAAAAGTAAGCAAAAACCTGAGCCCTCACCTTCAGCCAGAGCAGGTTTATCCAGGAGTGACTGACCCCATGTATAAGGAGATTAAAGGCTTAATTTACAAGTGTCTCTGTGACCCGACATCCCAGTATTTATTCTCCTGTGAAATCACAACCTTCAAAACCTTTATATTGCCAAGAGACAAATTCAAATTAAAAAATTCCATGGAGACGGAGGATGGGGCAGGAAAACCTCTTGCTGGTCAGTGCAAGGGGTGTGACTGGGTTCTGCTGTTATTTGACAAATAAGGAAGACCAGGCTAATTAGCAAGATGGGACACGGCATCCCCGACGCTTCCGGTACCGCACAGGTGGAATGTGCATCACGTGAATGGAAATTCCAAAATTACTATTTTGAAAACCAAAATCGTGTCCAAACCCAAAGCATTCTTGTGAAGACAGGGAACAGAGTGGCAAGTTTGAGATGTGGCCTCTGGGTTAAGAGGTTCTGCTGGGGCTCAGGGAGAAAATGACCTTCATTCTTCAGAGAATCCTTAAGGTCGGTGAGCACTGGCGGTGGAGAAGCGGGAACTCGACGCTTCCATGTCCCAGCCTCTGCCACCGGCACTCAGGCAGGGAAACTGGGTTCTTCAGGAAAGGGTAAAACAGGTTTTCCACTGGTAAGTGAAAGACAAACGACCCCTGTTAAGAGTACGGCCCTGGGAAACTGAGAAATGTTTCTAAACTTCTTTTTAGTGGAGAAAGTGGAAATACAGACACCAAAGCATGCGGGGAGCTGGCATTTCAGCCCAGCTCGGAAGGCTCTGCACACACAATCCCAGCTACTGGGATATCTCCCCCCCTACGGCGAGTCCTCTGGCTCTGCTCGGCCTGTGGCGTGAAGAGTTCAAGCCGTTCAGAAACTACAGAGAAGGAAAAGGTGTGATATGAGAAAGGATCGAGCCAGATCTCACAAAACCAGCTCCAGAAAACCAACAACCTCCCATTCTCAGCTTTTTTCACTGCTGCTCTGGGGTACACAAACCATTATTTGCTTACTGGAGCTACATTTCTAAAACCCCCAACCCTTTTTGGGGTTAACTGCATACACTCTAGCCCTGAATTGTTTTAATCTTTTAAAAAAGAACTCAGCTACTCCAGCTGTTGGCTGATTTAATCTTCCCCCTTGTTTTCAAATGGGCTGGGCTCTGAAGGCACTACTGTGTTCCACAAAGAAAGGTTATTTCAATTAAAACACTTCTCAGATTTTGACACAGATTCTTCTACGTTTATACAGAAAAACTGTTCGACACATTTCCTGAATACCATTATTATCTTCCCACAGTGCCTTCTGGCAGGGCGTTTGGTGAGTTCACGTATTCTCCCCCTCCTAAAGTTTCTCTGACAGAAGAAATGGCTTAATGCACACTCAGAAAAATCACCCTGCCAAAGCCTGAGCTTTAACTTCCCCCCTCACTCTTGTACTAAATGCTTTTCCCTAGACCAAAAACGCGGTGACCCCCCACATTCAGACAGAAACCAAAGGATCAGATCGCTCACCAGCTAATTACTAATGACAGGGGAGAACTTTCTCTTAGCAGCTGTGTCAAGTTCTGACAGAGCAGCTCTCTTTAGGGAACGCCACGCAAAATGCTGCAATTCAGAAAAAGCTTGCAAATATTTTGATATGTTCATCTTTTGCAATAAGCATTTTTTTTAGACATTAATATAAACCCTGAGCTGGGAAGTTGATGGTTTTCCTTTCAGAATGTGGGTCCCCAAGACTTCTCAATAACAGTAATCTAACTTAGATTTGGTGTCTAAGACTCTAGAACAATTTTGTTTCCAAAGAAATTATTGCAAAAGAGATATTTTCCTACATGTGGGAATTGTAGACGTTGGGTTTACAAATTGCCCTTATTTCTAGGCCTTATAAGGTTAACACTTTTTTATACAGCCTTTTACCCCGATATCCTGCTGCTTTGTGAGCAGCTCTGCAAGATCCCTGTGAAGGGAGCCTTATCCTATGTTAAAGAACAGGCTCTGAGGCCCAGAGAGGCCACTGAGTTACCTTGGGGCATCCAAATAACTTGTGGTAAAGATGGAAACAAAATTTGGAAGAGATCCCCTCGGTCCTGAGATTTGCCCAGCAAAGAACGATCCTTCAACAAATGCACAGAAATTAAACAGGCCAAAGCAACAAAGCGCATGGAAGGGCTTCCAAATGACAAAATGCTGTGCAAGAAAGACCCTGTGGGTGAAAACTTTGGCTCCAGAGTTTGGAATCTGACCCAGAATTTCTCCAGAACAGCCCAGGACACCCCCAGCCCCTGACACGGGCGTTATATGCCTGTAATGGTACAGTGGGAGGCAGAGGGGGAAAACCTTGTGTCAGACATGAGAGAAGAGTGGAAGGCAAGTGGATTTTTCCATATTTTCTATAATTGCCCATGACAACAGGCATTTATATGACACGGCCTGACAGCAGAACGCTCAGCACTTCCCACTTCAGCCCCTGCTGCTTTTGGGGACTCTCTATCAAGGTATCACCATGTGTTTGGATCCGCAATTAGGGGTTCAATCCTCCTGCAAAATTCGCATTAGACATGCCATCTTAAGGAAGAAACCTGACTGTAGATGCTTCTAATTTATGCTGCGCTTATAATTTTTTATGGTTTTCCCTTGGTACACTTAGCAGATCCCCTTCCTGGCACAGCTCCTCTCTGATGATGGCATTTCCACCTTCAAAATGATATAAATGAAGGGCATAACGTATTCCTAAGGCTCCTTTGAACAGTCCTGGATAATATCATTAGCAAGCGTGACCAGAATGAAACAGTGATGGAAACTCTTTGACTTCCCAGAAAAGAACATAGGCAGCACAAATGCCTCCCCAGCTCAAAGAAAACTGGGAGCAAAAGCCTAACTTTCAGAGTTAAAGAGCTCTGCGAGTCCCACCAGCGCCTCCCGCAGCACAACTTCTGGCATTTAAAGTCAAGGGACCCAAACTGCTGCTCTATGGGAGCAGACTGGCTCATTTCTCATCTTTAATGAACTCCAAAGCTCATTAAATAATGTGAAACACAATATAGTAAATGATTTGCAATATACAACACACCATATAAGCTGTGATTAAAAATCCTTAATGCTTAATTAATTGCTTTCTAGGAAGCCAGGAACAAACCAGCACTTGAGTAAGTTTTCCTGCATGTTCCCTGTTCCTGCCACTTCTTCTCTACTCTTCTTAAACCTGGGGGGCTTCAGACCTCCCCGAAGGGAGGGACAGACAGCGCTGGGAGACATGGTTCAGTGATGGTGTTGCATTTTGTTTGTTGTGTGGGTGTTTATTTTTGTCAGAGTTAG
>JAOXJM010000041.1:67070879-67081978 GCA_026413425.1 Tringa solitaria | reverse complement strand
GTAAAGACAAACAAGACTGCCCTGAACGCTGAATATCTTCCAAGACAGCAATTGAAAAGGGTTAAACTGTTAATATGCTGAAATCAAGCCCCATCTGGAAGTTTTTCATGCAAGCAGCAAAAGCTGAGAGAATCCAGCACGGATTTGGAGAGAGAGGACAAGCCTCAAACCCCAGGGTGTGTTGGACACCCGAGTGTTTCTGACAGAGAGCATTGCAAGCTCACCACATAGGCAAACACCCAGGCTTTATGCTCAACAGCCCTTAATTAAAACAGTAATTTCAATCCATTTGCATGTGACTAGAACTATTTGCACTTAGATACCAGTAAGAGATAAAACGACCTTTTATCAGGAGCTGTTTGCAGAAGAGCCTGTCCCACTGCCACATTTCCAGTACAATAATTATCACAGCACGGCATTTGATAACTTATCTCATGGGAATTACTTCCCATTCCCCATTCTGGCATAGGTATCTCAGTCCAGAGAAAGTATTCACCGGTGAAAAGAAATCAATGTTTAATCAGTAACAACAAGATCTGACTAAGACTGAAAAGCAACAAGATTTCATTCTGGACAGAGCAGGAACGTGCTGTGCTGCTCCGAATAAGTAAATAAAAGGTCGGAGCGAGGGGAGAACACAGGCTTTAAAAGAGAAAGACTCCAGGCAGCACAAAGGAATACATCATGTTTACATGATCTTTCCTTGATGTCTAAGAGAACAGGAACAGGGCTCAAAACCTGCCTGTCTCACAGCTCCTCCATGTCAGAGAGGTCACGAAGTATCAGAGAAACTTCACAGAATCATAGAATTTGGAGACGTAAAAGGCCTAAGAATCTCCTCAAGATGAGCCAGCCAGAGACAGGCCATTCCCTGCTGCATCTCTTGTCCAGGCTCAATAAAAACACATAAAGCAACAACAACACTCCAAGTTTGCAATTCCAGCTTCTGCATTACCTTCAGTTTCCATCAGCAGAGGCAAATGCAAGGTCATTAAGTTTATGTCATATAATTACACTTGAAGAGGTGATTAACCAGCACCCATCATTCCAGGACAAACGTCTGTGGTAAGGGATGGAAAAGTGACATTGGACAGGAGAGCAGCTCCCTAAACCTGCCCCAAACTGAGAGCACCCATCAGTGGCTTCCTATGGAGATGTGAGAACGTTTAGGGAAGCTGTGACATAATTTTAAAGGGGATGGTCTCAGCTCAAAGGCTGAATGAATATTTAGCCACAGTGCCCTAGTGGTGAGAAAAGCCTTGAAGCACAAACCTCGGGAAAGCCAGGGAACTGGGAGGTGATTTAGGAAGCAGGATCACAACAGCCTCCTCTGGTAGGAAACAACACATCAAAATTCTCAATAACGGAGTGAAAAATTTTCCACAGACTGGAAATGCTGTTTGTCCAAATGTTAGTAACTCCAAAACTCGTAAGCAAAACAGAGAAATGTTTATTTTTCTGCCTCAATCTTCCCCTTCGCTGTGAAAGAAGATCAGAGGGTAAATTCAAGCGATGCTAACCATGTTTTGTGACAGACAGAAAACGTACCGATTTTGGGATGAGAGGTTGGCAGCGCAGCTTCAGGAAAAGGTGAGATCTGACAGTTGTCCTGGTAACTGGGATAATGAGGCTCTGGGTGAGTGACCCGGCACGGCTGCTGGACACTGGTGTCCTGAACTGCGGGAGAACAACGCCGGTATCAATCCCTGGGTATCACAGCTCTCGGGCACTTCTTATGCTTCTTACACCTGGTTTTTTTTCCACATTTTACACAAGTTCCTACACTCTCTGGTAATTCCAAATGAGAAAGAGCAGGTCTCGCACGGTTAGCAGCAAGGAAGTCTTGCACTGATTTAATTTCTCTCTGCTTTACCTTTGAAGGCAGAGGTTACCGCTGTCTTCCCTCCCAGACACCTTTATATTTACAATAACCACAGGGTCTCCAAACTACGGTTCTCAGAGCAGGACAGTTCCCTCAGCAGAGCTCACAACCCCACACACGAATCAAACTGAAACAACTGAAATATACGTCATGCATTTATATTTGTTTTGATTCATTATGGCACTTTTCACCTAGTTTCAACACTCAGCTAGTTTTCTTTTTTTTGGTAGTATTTTAGGACAAAAGAGGAGTGGAAAAAACGACAGAGGTGAGCATAAACCCCTGGAAACCAGCAGAGCTGTACATCAGCAGCTGCAACATCTGGACAAAACTTCAAACTCGTGCAACTGGAAAGATTTGGAGCTGCCAAAATCATTTCAGAGGCAGGACAGCGGGTTATGTATAGTCTCTCTGTGAGCTCTTGAAAAATAAACTCTTTGTGCAGCGTTCAAAATGCTTCTTCCTACAGCAACGGGCATCCAAACCTTTTTTTTCTCCTTCCCCTGGATGTCTAGCAGACACCTGAACTCTCACCAGTGGCTCCAGTGAAAACATCGCCCTGGGACGGACTTTCCGAGATAATTGCTGTGGCTTCCACTGTTGAGGCACGGTCAAACGTCAGAGCGCCGGAGGTAGTGATCTGTCCAGAAGGAGTCACGGTGACTGGAAATATCAGAAGGACTTTCACAATTAACACTCAGCACGGAGGGCTCGGTTGTTCTGCTGTTGCTACCCCTGTTCAGCATCACCCAAAGGCAGAGAATTCACACATCAGTAAGCAAAAGGCCAGCGATGCCCAAGTTTGGAACGTGCCTATGACCAATGATTGGAAATGGGAATAAAAGCCCTGTTTGGCTTCCGAAGGCGCTGCTGTCCTCCTGCACAAACCTCAATTTACAACATAGTGGCTCCCAAATCACCAACTTTTCAACTATTGTACGAGCAACAACATAACATCTACCAGATAGGTTCAGTGGGGCCACAAACCCCATGAGTTTCTGGCTGATCCTAATTTATTACAACTTTAGCAAGAGTGGTTCTTACTGCTTAAATCCACACAGAAAACCTGCGGATTATGAGGAATTCTGTGGCAGTCCGGTGAGCTGGCCAACTTCAGCTGCCTGTCTGCACACAGGGATAGAACATGCTTGGCCAAGGAACAAGTCACAAAATCCTTTTGGATGAATATACCCACAAGGCTCCAAAATGTTTAAAACCCTTTTAAAACAGGATTAATGAATCTGGCACCATTAATTGGGAACGGGCTGATTCTGTGGCACACTGCTCCGCCAGAAGGAGCTTTTCTCAAACACTAATTCAATTTTAAGATGTTGAGGCTACAGATTTGTGCCTGCTGAAACATGTGGCTGCCACCAAAACAAGCACGAGCAAACGTGCAGCCTCACAGCACCTCACGTTAATGAACCAATACAAATTAAACCTATTTGGGGGATTAAAAAAACCCCAAATAAACTCTATAGAATCCTTGCATATTTCTCCTCCTGCTGGTGCTGGAAATCTAATCCTACTTTTGGCTGTTCTTTTTTGGGTTTCTGTTGCTTCCTCAATTCACTTTGTAATGTTACCACCCAGATGATGCCCGTGCGATGAGAGCGGGAGGACACAGGAGTGTGACTGGGGATGTGTGAGCTGGATGTGCTTGCAAATTAATTTCTGTTCTCACACAGATGGTTTGACAATCAAAACCAGTAAGAAACAAAGCGTGTTCTGAATGCTAGAGAGGAAATCTGCAGATGAAAGCATCACCTTGGGCTTCTTTTCATTAACAACTTTCAGGCTGTGGATTTTATTCCAGCTGCTTACAGCCTACTCTTCTATGTATTTTAAGAAATAGCACAAATCTTACTCCGCAGCCCTCACCAGCTTCTGAAGGACAAAACCCAAGCTCAAGGGATGGAATGGGGATTTCCAGCAGAGCAGAAAAGGACCAGCCTTCCCCTCAACCTCATTTTAGCAGGAGGAAAAGTCTCAATTGTCCTTGTAAAAAATATACCTGACACCCACTGCGGACCAAGGCCAGGATTCCACAACTCCCCTGTGCTGTCAGGGGGAGAGAGCAGAGCGGGGAAATATAATCCAGACCTCTCGACAAAATATGAAATCTACTGCTGACTGCAAAAGGATATTAAGATGCTTAAAACCCAGTCTCCTGGAGGACTAGAGCTGCACTTTTTCCTACTTGCCCTGCAGTCCCAATGTGGCAACACTCTGCTGGTTTCTACGAAATAGGAAGTGAAATTAGCTAACGATCCTGAGCCAATTAAACTATCCAATGGAAAGGAAGTGGCAAAAAAACAACCATTTTTCTCAGTTGGCTAGATCCAAGGGGCCACTGATTGACATAAAATATCTAGTGTGGCAATACTTCATCAAAAAAGGGAAGCAATTTTTACCAAAGAACCTACATGTAGTAGCAGCTGTGGCAGGAAGCAGAGTGATGTTCTTGGGGCAATCCTTCTTCACTGGAGTTGCAGGCATTTCGTTTTCTTTTTTCCGCCTTTTATATGGTACAAAGAGTCGCACGGGGCCACTCTAGGCAAAACAGACCAAAAAAAAAAAAGAAAAAGAAAAAAGGAAAGGGCATTAACTAAGGCACCTCTTTGGGGACTTTGGGTTTACTCTCATCTTTCCAGATGCAGCTCCAGTCAGGTAGCACGTATTCCCGTGGAAGGTGTGTGCTTTGCAACGATTGACCAAAAACCTCCTACTTCTCCAAACCAAAAGAACTCTGAAAAAACCATCGAATGTGTTGGGATGGAAGGGACCTTTAAAAGATCATCTAGTCCAAAACATTACACTCAGCTCCCTCCAGCTGAAGAGGAACAGATTCAGCCTCTCCCCACTACTATTTAAGGAGCAGAACCAGGCAAGTAACTGCCTGCTGGCCAAGATGGGGGAAGAAAAGAAAACAAGATGAGGGGAAGACAGGAAGCAGTTAGTTTCAGGTCTAGGAAACAAGCAAATAATCCAATTCATAGCAGAAAAGAAACGCAAAACACTATTTCAAGTCAAGCTAAAGACTTCTGTTTTCAGGACTTTAACCTCATCTTTGAAACAAACAAACAACAAAACCACACCCCAAACCAACCAACCGACCCAAGCAGTGTAATAAGGAAATATGGTCCCAACACGGAGTATTACATTACTACCTTGTAAAACCATTTTTTTCCAGCTCAAAAAAAATGTGAAATTTGACTCAAAAAATCACAAATAGCTCTGACATCTCCAAAAGGCACTTTATATAAATACAGTTAAGGGGGAAAAGAAAAAAAAAAGATGAAAAGAAGCATTAACTATCACCCAGTTTTACTGAGGCTGCTACGCAATAGCAGCAGTTCAGGAGCAGTTCCTGATCTCCTCTCTCTACACAGCACGGACGCTGCAACCGCAGCACTCCTGAACATTTCTAGGACACTCATAACCCGCTCACAAACGGCTGTGGCAGTTTGACTGCCTAATTGTTTTAAAACGAACGGATCTAAAACCTACAACTCACCAGAGTCATGTCGTCACAGCAGGCAGCACAAGTACAGGAGGCGGCGTGAGGATTTAAAATCCCATCCTGAAATTAGAAGATTACTAGTTCAGCGTGAGTCACCAAACCCACCGAGAGCAGGAGGCTGTTCTGCTAAAAGATTGAGACAGTTCCCAGAGAGACGCAGCCATTCCCTCCCCCCGTGCAGTTACAGAGAGCCCCCGCATCACAGCAAAGGGGTGAGAGCGAAGGAAGAATGATTTTCAAGTCAAAAATATGTGAATTTGAGACTTTGTAAAAGTTTCTGCCCAAACAGAAATCAACTGCCAACCTAATGGCAATGCCAAATTCTCCGTGAGGCTCCTGGGCACTGCAGGAAGTGAAGGACCCAAAGTGATACTCAATGGTGCAAGCGAAGAGTGTGTTTGTCAGGAAAACGGCATTAAGCAGATGAGGTTATTGAGCTGCAGTATCATCAGTTAGAGCTTATTTCTCAGTTCCTGCGACACAGCTCAAGGCTCAGATCATGTTATTTGAAAACACAGCTAGAAAACTTCCTCTCTCATCACCGATTCTCAACCAAATCAAAGCCTTGCTTCTGAGTCGCCCCACAGCCCCGCCTCAGCGGCACGCACGGTTTGCCCGGCAGACTCTGGCCAGGCTCTGTCCCCTCCAGCAGAAAGGAGGAAGCCAATTCCTCCGTACGTGAATAAGGCACTGCAGCGGCCTCCCCGCGTAGCGGATGCTCCTCTTCCAGTCCTTGCTGCTGGCTCGGCCCGCCATAGCTTCAAATTCGGTGGGGCTGTACCAGTTGTCCCCTTGCTTAATGCACCTCCCACGGCCTCCTGAAAGGAAACAGAAGAACTGTTAGTAACGGTTAAGAATAATTTTGTTGTTTTCCTAGAAAAGTAAATACTGGAACTGCTGGAGAAAACAGCAGTTAATCTATAGCAATCGCCAAATACACCCGTCTGCTCCTTCTCATCGCTCTGGGATAGCCATGCCCATTTATTATCTTGGCTGGGCCAAAGACTGTGCAAGTTTAGGAAGCTCCAACTTTGGGTCTCACCATCCAAAGGCTAGAAAAAAATTACCCATTCACAAGAAAGATAAGTCTTTCTCAGATAAACACAATGAATTTAAGCCCTTCCTTAATTTGCACTTAAATTTCTTATTCTTCCGGTCGTAAAGAAAACTCTCTATCCACAAAGCACGTGCTGTGCCACGCAGTCAGACTTGGGGACAATTTCTGCTGCCACTTCTGCAGCTTTCCCACAGAGATAAAAGAGAAGAGGAAGGACTAAGGCGGCAAAAGAATCCCATTAGGAGACAAACTCTCTATTTTCCACCCCAGCAGGGATTCTTTAGAGCTTTGGAGAAACAAGGGGCTACTTCTGAGACAAAAAGAATGTTAGAGGAGTCAAGTATTACCGGTGAGACCCACTGCACAGCAGCCTGTATCTTCACAGGTTTAAGAAAAGAGTTAAAAAGCCTCTGAAGAAAGAGCAAAACGGAAGAGAACAATAATATCCAAAGGGACCAGGCTGGCTAGGAAACTGTCTTTTCTTTTCCTTATCCTTAAAAGCAGCCTGATTAAAAGAAGAGTGCACCGAGTGAAGGAGGAGCTGCCACACTTCCTCACCCAAGGAGGTGGTGGTTACCTGAGCCGAGTCTGTTTTTATACAGAATCCCACTGATATTCCGGCACCTCACCGGGAGCTCGTTCTCATACACGGACGGGTCCCAGTTGTACTTGGTTCCAGTTTTCTCTTGGACGGATGTTAAAGGGGTAGGAGGAGATTGCGGACCTTTGGAGAAAAAAAAAAAAAAAAGAAAAGAAAGGTGACAGCAACCAAAAAGCACCTTGGCTCCACCCCCACAGGCTCAGCCTGGCTTAGGGCACCAGCATCAAGTGGTTAATGGGAGCAGCCGACACCTCTGCAGTGCACCACAAAAAAAGCAGCTTGAACATTCTGAAAATGACTGAAAACAAAGCAAACTGCATGGTGTTTTAGACAGCAGAAGGTTTGCCATGCTGTCTTGGAGGTGGGAACTGCCAAGCAGCCAAGAACAAAGCCTCAGCAATAAAGACCCCAGCTATTGCCACATTTAAATATCAGCAAGTGGCCTCAAAGGAAATAAAACTCTATTGAAGGATCCTTTAAAAGGAACCCACTTGGGAAACTCTTAAGAACCCACTTAGGAGATTCCTAAGAACCCACTTAGGAGACTCAAACAGAACTCCAATTAGAGACTCCTATTTTTTATTATCAATATTAAAATGATCCATCCGCCTTTGGGGGTGGGATGGGTGTGACAGCCCAGCAGCAGGGCAAGATTTTTCAAGAAGCTTATTTGCAAGGGTTAGAGCAAAGAATAAGAAAAGGAAATATATTTCTGACAGGAAAATAACCCCACAAATGATATATTCTTCTACTTCCAAGAAATACCACGTGAAGAGGGTACAAACGATCCTTTTAAGGCAGCTGCAAACTATTAGGCCCATAATGTTTTTTAATCCCAGCAACACAATTAAAATGGAGAAGAAGCGACGCCTCTGGGAGAGCAACACTTTGAAAAGAGATTGCCTTATACCTGGTGTGAGAGGTGCTGCTGGCCCCTTCAGCCCCGTGGTTTCCACAATGCTGCCATCTGTGTGAACCACTATTAGAGTGGCTTTTTCAGTATTCAAGCTGTCCCCAATCTGCAGGGCCGTTCTCCCAGACTATAGAAGAAATAAAGAGTTTAAAATACCAATGTGTTTTAGCACTCTCCCAAATCTTCTCAAAGGTACCCTAAACCACCCATCAGGATGGCAGTTATTCGGTTAGTTTTTGAGGTTTCAGATACCAAATGTTCCAGGTCATCAGTTCCATGACAGAATGAATATACGGGGGTGGGAAGGTGGAAAAAAAACCCCTCCGAGTGATAAAGAAAAAAAATAGCTAATGGTTTTGTGGCTGAAAGCCTGCATATTACAATGAAAACACATATTTGAGTTTACTACAGCTTGAACACAAACCAGGCTCTTCACTTGCACTGAAAGTACGTGGGACTCAAAGGAGAGACTTACCAACACGTGTCCTGAAATTGAAGCTGCGTTTGCCACGGATGTAGTGAAAACATTGTCTGCGGAGGCACCAACATTGGCTACTGTCACGGTGGTGACTTCTGAAAGGTAAAACAGACCTGAAGGTAACGCTCTGCTGCATCCACAGATCAACAGCTAAACAGCAAAAAATAGAATTACATGTCCTTTTCCCTTCCTGTTCAAAAATTAATTTCATTTCTCGTGGCACCTTTGTTACAAACACGATCATTCTGATTTTTGTTAAGCTTTGGGTTGAACATGCTTTAACCTCCTTGAGGCCTTAACAGCAGTTATCAGCATGTGATGAACGAAGGGGAAAATGGGATATTGCATCTGTACTAAAAAACCCCACCAAACTGCCATGCTTTTATTAAAAGAGAGGTGACTGGCAAACACCAAGAGAACTGACTCTGCCAAATATTCATTTCTAGGGTGCCATTACCTGCATGCTTGGGCCAGCCAGAAACAGCCCAAACTTACAGCCAAGCATTTCTATGATTTCTCACCTATTTGACTGCCTCACGAAAAGCAGAGGTTTGTCGGTACCACACGGGTTTGTCAGTACCACACATGGGCTAAGAGTGAGAAAACAACCCTGAAGCTCATATCGAGATGCCGATCGAGGTACAAAGGGCTCTGAAATTTATCATTGTATGGAATCATAGAACTGTTTAGGTTGGAAGGGGCCTTCAAGATCATCCTGTTCCAACCTCCTGCCATCCTGCCTGTCGAGAGCTTGCCTTCAAAATTCGGCATGTTTGAGGGCATTTTGGTAACGGGACACAGGGCCAAAGCAATTTTAGATGCACACGGGCGGCTCTGGGTCGTTTGACTTCACACTGTGCCGTGTAACGGTGCGGGGAGTGTGATGTTCTGCGTGTGGGGAGCCCCTCAGGCCGCAGCTGGGCCCTGCCCCTTCTCCACAGCACCCCCAGAGGGACACGGCTCCGTTTGCGGGCCGGGGGGCAAGGGCCGCTGGTGCCGACCCCATCCCCGAGGGCCGGGCCGGTTTTTGGGGGGCGAGGGGCCGGGGCGGGCCCTCACGGGGCACCGGAGCCCGGGGCGGGCGGCGCTGAGGCGGCGGGGCTGAGGGGGGCTGCGCACGCGCGCTCCGCCCGCCCTGACCTGCGAAGGCGGCGGCGGCGGCCCTGGGCAAGGGCTCGGCTGCCATCTCCATGTGTTCGGCATCTGCCGCCATCACCGTCACCGCCGCCGCCTCCTCCTCCTCCTCCTCCGAGGCCTCCGGCTCCGCCTTCGAGGCCGCCGATTGCGGCGGCGGCTGCTGCTGCTGCTGCTGCTCGGGTCCTTCCGCGGCCGCCGCCGCCACCGCGGCCGCCGCCTCCGCTAAGCCCAGTTGCTTCGCCGCCGAGTCGGCGTCCTCCATCCGAGGCGGGCGGGCGGGCAGAGGCGAACGGACCCCGCCCGAGGGGGCCCCGACGCCGACCGCTTCCCCGTCGGACTACGCTGAGGAGGGTCGCGGGCGGGGGGGGGGACACACCGTTCCCCGAGGTCACTCGAGCGCTTCTGGGCGGGCGGCCGAGCTGTGCCGAGCTGGCCCGAGCGGTTCCGAAGGTGTTTCCCGGGCGGAATCGAGCGTTTCCGAACCGTTTCCGATGGTGCCCGAAGTGTCCCGAGCCTTTGCAGGCCTCGTCCGATGGCTTCCCGCCGGCTGGCCAATCCCAAGGCGGGAGGCGGCCGAGCCGAGCCCGCCGGAACGCGGCCCGAAGCGGTACCTGACAGATCGGGCGGGGAGCCCGAGCGCGCCCGAACGGGGCCGAGTCCCCGAAGCGGCCCGGCCCGGCGGGTCGAAGAATCCCGAGCTCGCTCGAGTCTTTTTCCGATGGTGCCCGAAGGCGGCTGAGGCGGACGCGAAGGGAGCCGAGCTGTGCCGAGTCCGTTCCGATCGCGCCCGAATTCCCTTTCGTCGGCCCGAACGGGCAGAGCCCGAATACGCCCGAAAGCGGCCGAACCGGGCCGAGCGCTCCGATCGTACCCGAAGGCGGAGGGGAGGGAGGGGCTGCGGCGCAAAGGCTGCCGGGACGCTGGAGGACCGGCGGGGGCGGGGCGCCAAGATGGCCGTCGTGAGGCGAGGTGAGCGGCGCGTTGCCATCGATACCCACAGCACTTTCTTCTCCCCCTCGCCGTGTCCCGGTGGGTGACCAGGGGTGACTGTTCCCCACCGTGCTCGAGGTTTCCTGTCGCCTCGTCAGGCGGGGAGTGGGACACACGGGGAGAGCGAGATGGGGGCGAGGTCGAGCTAGGCCTCGGTGCTGAGCCCAGCTCGATAGGCATATCGCGACAGCCCCGACGCGGGGAGGGGAATCCTGGCAGCTGCGGGCCCTCTGTCAGCATGAGCAGGGGCTTGGCGCTGGTGCAGGCCGAGGAGCTCCTTTATCCACAGGCAAATCGCTTTCCTGAGGCCTAGTGGTGCCTCTTGAAAATTCAAGCCTTTGTTCAAATTGTGAAACACAGGGATTCGGGAAAAAAAAAAAAAGTTCTTCCAGCACATTAGCGGGGTCAAAATGATTAATCATAGAACCATAGAACGGTTTGGGTTAGAAGGGACCTGAAAGCTCCCCCCAGTGCCACCCCCTGCCCTGGGCAGGGACACCTCCCACCACACCAGGTGG
>JAOXJM010000041.1:67057407-67070351 GCA_026413425.1 Tringa solitaria | reverse complement strand
TCACACCAAACAAGTTCTTCCCCACATCTCAGCTCCATCTCCCCTCTTTCAGTTTAAAACTGTTTCTATGTGTCCTGTCACTCTTTCAAAGAGGTCAAAGGTTTCCCCCCACCTCAGGTTCACAATCCATATTCATCCCAAATGCAAACACCTTGTTGCCTGGGAGTGACCCTCCTACATTACACAACTGATACAGCTGAAAACGAGTGGGGTTACACTTCCTTTTCTTTTGGATAATACAAGGTTTCCAACAGGCAGAAATCGGGTGCCAACCTGCGCTTGAGGGAAAGTCACTACGCCAGGTCTCCCTAACGCAAATGCTGCCCTTAGTAGGATGCTCTTCTTGCTGCTGCAAGTTTGTGTGCATCATAGAAATGCTTTAAAATTGTTGTGTTTTTTTTTTTTTCCTGTGCCAGAATGCTTGCTTTTCAATTTAAAAATCCCCCAGTAGCAACGCAGACTTCATTAATCCTAGCAGTGAGAGGATATCAGGGTGCTGGGATTAGCAGCCTGCTGTTATACCTGAAATTATATGTTCAACTGCCATAATAATTACTCCTTAACTGCAGTATCCCTTTCACGGGGATAGGTTTGCTTAACCTGCATGAAATGTCCCCTGTTGCTCAGTGGGAGGCAGCATATGCTAAATAATGGTCTCTATCAAACACATCCAGGGAACAGATGCAGGAATGTGGTCAGTGCCCTCTTGTGGAAAATGCTTTAAAATAAAAATAAAGTTGGGGAAGTGCCCTTAGGGAATTCCCCAGAGGTTGCCTCTACTGTAAAATCGTGCTACTCTAATTATACCACTGGCATCCTGTAGCTGCCCAGCAGGGATGAGGCTGCACGGGTGTAGCTTACTGTTTGGTTACACAGGAAAAATTCATATCCAGACGCTTCTTGCGGAATAATAACACGTCTGCACATGCAGTTGGGGTATTTCAAATTAATACCCTACTTCACCGTCTAAAATCACTTTAAAATGGAGACAATCTCTTTATGGCTGTGGGAGGAAGAAGCACATCATCTTAACACAGGGCTTTACTTTCACATGAGGGTTTATACCGGAGTATAAATATACATCTTTAGCCATTAGTCACTGCAGAACAAGACGCGTAATGAAACTTCTAACTCCTATTCTGCAGAAAGAAAGCAAGCATTCATCAAAAGGCATTTTGGCTACGTGAAGGGATGAGTCTGGTTAGGAGCCCTTACAGAAAGTGGAGAGGAGAAGCAGCACGCCCAGGAGGTGTTTCACATCATGGCCAGGATGAATCATCACCTAAAATTGCTTGCCTATTTCCACTGTATTCCCAAATTGGATACTTTAATTAGGTGCCTAAAGTTAGTGGGGATTAATTTGGGCCCAACTGCATAAAACTATTAGGTGATGAGGACATTAACCTCAAGAAGCCCAGGGACGGCGATGGTGAGGTGAGTACGTCCCACTGAATTGATGATAATGAGATGTCTCCAAGAAGATGGATGAAATGGCCTTTTACGGTCAGTTTTGCTCTCTGTGAAACAGAGATCGAAACTTTTCAACTCCTCATGTGTCTGAAAGAGGCTAAGAATATTAATGAGTTACTTAAGAGGGACTCCATTTGCTCAGTGCCATCATGTTCCAAGGGAATTTCATCTGGTTTTGCAGAAAAAAAGAAGGAAAAAGTAAAATATATTGGTTAGCTCATAGAAAACATTCTGTATAATTTCTGTGGGTGATCAGAACAAATTAAGGTTTTACATAGAATGAATTTGCTTTTGAAGGGAACCGGTTTGGAAGGATGTTATTTAGAGGAGCCGGGGAGCCCTGTGTTCTACGCGAACACTTTCTCACAATTTAAAACCAAATGGTCCCCTCTGGTTCCCTTCTTCCTGCATAGTTAGAGGGATGAATGTCATCTGCTGTGAAAGGACAGGATAAACAAGTTCTAGGTAATGCCTGCCTACTTTCAAGTTTTGAAAGAGAGGGGTTGCTCAGTGAAAGTTACTTTTCACATCAGGGATTTCCCCCAATTTACTTTAGAATTCATGTATTTGAAAAAGTTATTTTTGGAACCTGAACTGCATGGTCTGAGAAAATAGTAAGTCTTCCAGTGACTGAGAAAAAAAAATCTGTAAGTGTGCTTTACTTCTCTAGTAATACCAGTTGTTTGAATTTTTCTGCAGCATTTTTGGTAAATATTTAGACTGATTTTCTTCTCTTTATTTTTTTCCTTCTCAATGGAAAGGAAGAACTTCATCAGTTGTATCCTTTTTGTACCTTTCACCTCTGGCGTGCGGGAATCTTCGGGACGACTGGCTGAAATGCATTCACATCTTCCCGCCTAATAAATCTGCCCAGTGCTATTTTTGTGTTATTCTTGGAGTTTTCCATCATCAGCACCACCCATAGGAAGCAAAACCAGTAAAACATTATTTTTTTGCAGCATGTTTTTGCAACATTTTGCTGAGATTGTGCCCTGATCCTCTCCCACTCATGCACAAACCCCTTGAACCCTCCCTGCAGTTTTGACCAAGGGCCGGCAGCTGCATTTTATGGTCAAATAGCTCTCATTTCCTTAGGAAACGAGGCTAAAAATTGGGTTTGTAGCCTGATGGGCAGAGGTCCCACGCAGAAGAGCTCACAGACAGCTGACACAGCGACAAAAGGTAGTAAAAGCAGCTTTCAGTAGTATTTCCTCTTCTCTCATGTTAATTCACGCTGCCTTTACTCCTGCCAAGATCTAAGTAACCTCCTAAGAGGAGACACCCTGGGCTTCAGAGATTTCCATGCTTAGAACCTATCTAGTAATTTTTTTGCTCCACCTTCCTTCAACTGGAAAAACACAAAAACCTGGTTCTGTTTGAATAAGCTGAGCCGCTCTGGGAACTGGAATACGTCCCGAGTGGGCGTGGGTGCTCCCTTCAGAAACTGCACGGGCAGTTCCTGGAAAAGACACCTGCTTGGAGATGAAATCCCTGCCTGGAGATAATCAGGATTTGAGAATTGCTGGGGGAGAGAAGGGAGGGTAAACATTTTGAGTATAGAAAGATGTGGAAATAATGAAATGTGCACTGGTAACTTCCTCGTATAAATTACATTGCGTTATTTAAGGCTGAGAAAGGCATTTGGTATCATCTGGTTATTGAACGTACCTAAGAATGGCCAAACTTTCTGGATTCTTGGAGCCACATTCCAGCTTCTCCATGTGGTGAAGCCCTGGGGTGTCCTACACGTCTCCTATATTTCACTAATAACATGCTGTTGTGCCTCAAGAACATGATTCCTTCCATCTGTAGATACCTGCTCTTGACAACCAGCTGTTGTTTTCCTCTAAATCTGGCATTTGAGCTCTGGTTGCAGTTGGAGGGGGAGCTGGTCCAGTTTAACACTCCCAGTTCACCCCCCTGCTTGGCTGGAAGGTTCCCATCTCTGCTGACTCCTGGGGGAGCCCAAGCAGGTAATTCCCAGTGGAAGTGTGACACTGGGATGGCTCCAGCTGAGTCTGTCCTCAGCCTGCAAGTAATCTCTCCCTATTTCCACAACTGTGCCCTATTCCCTGGCCTTGGGGGGCATTTTGAGGATGTACTGAGGATTGTGGAGCTCTCAAATACCTTGGCAGCGGATCCACGTTGACAGATGCAGAACTAGAGCTAAATATTAGCGCCCAAGTCAGTGTTGTGAGCAGTGACTTAAGGAGGTGTGTTTGTTAGGGATTTACATCTCAAAGCTGAGCTGGTGGCCTTTCTCAGGCACGTCACAGAGCAGAGCTTGCGGAGTTTCCATTGAGTGGGCAGTGACGGGGCCTGTCTGCTTCACAGAGCCTCCCTTTTCCCAAACTTACAGGAATTTGGTGTACTGGAGTCTGCCCAGCCTCCGTCAGCTTGCTCCAGGCTGACTAACAGGTATAGAAGTCGTTAGGGGAAATGTGTACACACATCCCCCCCTCATTTCCTCAGCCTAACAAATGCCCTGCTACAGTCCAAAGAAGTTTTTTCTTTAAAAAAAAAACAACAAGCCAATCCTGAAACAGGAAGCTTTTATCCCAGCTCTGGTATTAGCAATCTGGAGTTACTTGCTGAACCCTTCCCAGTTCAGGCCGGGCAGAGTCTAACCATTTAGTATAAAAAGGCAGAAGCTGTATGTTTTGAGGTTCCTGGGAAATGATGATTTTCTGAAATGGATCCCACCTCACAACTATGAGAAATCCTTAACCCCAGCCACCAGCTGTCCTCTCTTCCCTTACAGATCCTGTTTTATCTAAATGGCATTTATTACATCTTTTACTTCTTGGCAACTCTTGCCATGATTGTTTATAAAAGTAAGTTGTGTGTTTTCTGACACAGGATAGTCTGTGTGCTTACCACAGGGTTGTGGTTTGGGCTGTGTTTTCCTGGTTTGTTTACACTGTGTTATTCCACAGGTGAAGTTTTCAGTTACCCAGATGATTTTCTGGCTCCTGATCTTGTGCTGCTTTTCGTTATGGCCATTCTGGAAGTGCTCCGATTATACTTGGGTATGTCATCTCACCACCCTGAATGTAATTCCATTTCAGCAGAATAGAGTCTTTAAACATTAATAATTTTGAAATGGAGTGTGTGTGTGTGTGTCAAAAGGTGCCAGTTTAGCGAACTGCTAAATATATATATATATTTGGAGGCTGTTGTTCATTTATGTTACTAAACAGTATGTGACTGATCAAGAGATTTGGCCAGAGGGTCAAATAGAATTTGCTGTCATATGAAATAGAATCTCTAATGCCATTAACAACCAATAGCTGGGTGGTCAGAAAGCACTGTAACTGGGAGAGCTGGGATGCTGGTTGCAGGGGAGCAGGACTTGGGAGAATGAATGCACTGAAACACTGATATTTCCCTTCACTGGGCTCCTTCCAACCGCCGCGGCAACGAGCACGAGGAGCCAGACCTGCCACCGCCTTTCCCTGTCCCCCTTCTGCCAGTCCCAGCACCGTCCTTTCCCTGAGACACAACAGCATCGAGGGCCTCCTCCCCCCTGTCCAGAGCTTGCTAAAACTTCATAAAGTCCTTTTTTTTTTTCAGAAACACAAGTTAGTATTAAAAGCTGTGCTCGATATTGCCAAGACATTTAGGGAAGGTGGGTCTCTGCTGGCTTCAGCTGACTTGCTGGAGGGAGGAATTTAACCCACTGCCTTAAAGCTCTGCCTGTGTTTCCTTGGAGCCTGGCGGGTGAATAAAGAAGCGAGTTTCAGGTCTAAGGTGGTTAAACAGCAAAATCTACCGAGACCAGCTTGGAAATAAGATGCAGGGAAGAGAGAGGTGGAGCTTCTCCACCACGATAGTAATTTGGAATAGGAATAGATTAGCAGGGAACAGAGGAGATTCGATATTGCATGACATTTTGCAGTGAGGACGGGGTGCTCTGAGGCGTGCGCCGCAGGCACTGAGCTGTCACGCCAAGTGCTGGGGGGGGGACCAGGGCAAAATCTGATGGTTGACTAAGCAGCTGAGCGATCAGAAGGATTGCAGTTTCAGAACCCCTTATCTGTGGTAAGAAAAGGCCTCCTGACTCCCAGTGTCAACTGATGGCTCTTTACATTAACTCCAGTCAGCAAGAAACCCATTATCCGTCGGGGTTGGGGTTTGTTCCTACATTCACTGGCAGAGCCTTGGGTCAGGATTCGGTGTACTCTGAGCTGTGAGAACTAGAGCCTCTTTTGAGCAGGAACGCGTGATATTGTCAGGAGAAATCCGAGACTGACATCAGTTTTTTGTTTCCTTGGAGGTTCGAAGGGGAACCTGACAGAAGAGGAGGCTCCGTTGGGGCTCAGCCTGGCCCTCACGCTGGGGAGCGTGGTTCTGTCGGTGTATTTCCTGGTGTGGCAAACTTACGTGCTGTGGGCGGACGTGGTTCTAAATGCTGTGCTCCTCTTCACCTACGGGCTGGAGTCGGTACTAAAAGTCATAGCCATCGCTGCTTTTGTCAGCTGAACCCTAGTCCACTCTCACCGTGCTTTCAACGCATTTCTTCTATCAGGAGTGGGCTCACACTTCAAATCTTTAATTCTTTTGCATATAAAAATCCTGTAAAACTTTTCTCTGTTGAAAGTACAAATGTTTGAGGGGCAGAGATGTCCCGGAACGGGGGGTACAACCCCTCGCCTCGCAGCCCTGTTTTCGCTATCTCATCAGCTGGCTTATTTATGGGCGAGAGGCGATTCAGCAAAAGCACTTAATGCCCTGCTTTTCGTCAAGGACCGATGCTGGCTACTCATTCCCGACACAGAACAGGAGCTGGCGCGTCGGCTGGCTGGGCGGCATTGAGACGATGCGAGTTTTCACGGCACGGCAGCGCCGTCCAAGCCAAGTGACACAGAAAGGAATGAGGCCGATGCGTGCGGACTCGTTTCTGCCTGGCCACGGCCGCGTTCCCGGTGGAGGGCACCGTTTCTCTCCTGCTCTCATTTGTCTTCTCGGCCCCCCGTGGTAATTTCCCCGCCGTTAGTAGGGCAGGACCTGATTTCTCCCGGCGGGACGGAGTGGAATTGAGTTTTGAGCCCAGCGACGGGGCTGGGGCAGCTGGGTCTCACTGACGTGGTGGCCAAAGGCAGAGGCAGCGTGGGAGTGTGCTTGTTTCAATAGGGTGGCCTTAAAATGAGCAGAAACATTCACCGTTCCCTCACCCTTCCGTCCTGTTCAAGACTCCAACAGAATGTTGTCGGGTGCTATTTCTATTTGGTGTTAAATGTGGTCATTTTCATGATCCCGCAAAAATGACTACATTCAAGCCTTGTCTTTTAAATGAAGAACTGCGCCATTTCGGGATTTTTTACTCTATCAAAAATACGTTTCTATTAATGTAAAGCTTGGAGGTTTTGTACAAGCGGGTTTTATATTCAGAATTTCCTATTTTTGTATTTATTTATTCAAATAAATAAGATTTTTAGATCTAAGCAGCGTTTGAAGTGCAGAGCGTCTTGTTCAGCTCCCGGGCTGCAGCTGAGGGCGCCTGGGGCGAGCCTGGATGTGTGGAAAAGCCTCCCCTGGTCCTGCTGCTGCCGCGCTACGTGGGTCCTGCTCCTGCGTGGGGAAGGACCCCGGGGCTCCACGCTCATTTGCACTAACCAGGGGCTGAAAATACAGCGGTACGGTCCCTGCACAACTGCCCCCTCGCTCTATTTTCTTTCCAGTGAAGAGAGAAAAGAGGAAAAGTGCTCATGGAAGGGCCCAGTTCCGTCCCTCCGTCATACCCGAGGCGAGTGACACCACGTTACACCGCCCGGCAGCCGGAACCACAACACCCGACAGCGGCAGGAATCCCCCCGGGGCCAGATCCCGGGAAATCCGCGGCACAACCGGCCCTTTGTGGATGGGAGGCGAAAGCAGCACGACTGGGCGCTACGGAGCAGCCAGGAAATGGAGCGACCGAACGTTTCCCTGCTTAATCTGCGGGAATCCAACACCCGCCCGGGTTCGGGTGGCGGAACGGAACGCGCTCATGGCATGTGACAGGGAGTGACAAACACCCCGAGCTGCACCGTCCCCATCGATGACGAACGCATACCGTACCGAGCGAAACCCCTTTCCGTACGCCTACCAGTAAAAGCACGAAGGTTTCCTGGTATTTTCCTTACACAAAGGTCTGGCAGTAGAACATCTGACAGGTTTGAAAGGAAATACTGCAAAGTGGAGTGTGTTTTACCTGAACGGAGGTGCTGCGGCAGCCGGGGTCGCCCACGTCAACCTCAAGTTGCAGCTTCTGTTCTTTACCTTCCTTCTTTCTCCTGCTGCTCGCTACAAACAGAATAAACACAAAATATTAGCACAACTGGAGGCAGCAGAGACCCAGGGTGTCGATTCGGGGGACACCAGTGAAGCCGGCAGAAGGTGTTCCTACCCCGGGGGGGGTCTGACCCCGGGGCAGATCTCACCCTCAGCTACGGCCCGACAGCCGTTCGCGGTGCTGTACCATCCAACCGCAGCCCTGGCCCCATCCACGCGGAAAACAGCCCTCAGAAGTGGTTGTAACGAAGGTGTTAATTAGGTGGTGGGTGCCACATTTCTGCCTGTCCCCACAGCACAGTGTGAGTTTTAGACCGTCTGGGCCACGCGGGGTAAAGCAGCCCCCTCCTCAAGCTCTGTAAAGCAGTGGATTTTATATATAGGTTATAAAACGTGGCAAATCCTTTGCTCCTAACCATCACCTACATGAAAACCAAGAATGAGCAGAAAGGGACAACGCTTGCTGATCCTCAGCAATGGGGTAAATATACACATAAGATAATAAATGTGAATTTTGGAGTCATTTCAGAGCACTGGTCGGTGGCTTGCGCAGTCCTGGACGGCCATCGGTCCCTGCCGGGTTTTCCAGTTTAAGCTGAAACTGTCCATGACGTTTTTGTGATTAGCTGGTCAGACACTGGGTGCTGCTGACACCCCCTCACTCTGTGATGGATGCAGGAGGAGGAAGAATCCTAGAATCATAGAATGGTTTGGGTTGGAAGGGATCTTAAAGATCATCTAGTTCCAACCCCCCTGCCCTGGGCAGGGACACCTCCCAAGAAGTCTAAGCTTCACGCAACTCCTTCATCTTGAGTATTTCCAGGCTTTGAAATGTCATTTATGCCGGTGACCCCGATTTCCTGACAGCGTCTCTCCATGCTGAGCTGGTACAAAGACCCGCAGGGAATCGGGCCCCGACCTGGGGGACTTTCCCTGATCAGAAGCTCCTTTCCAAACCCTTCCCAGCGTTTGGAGAAGCCGGGGCAGAGCACGGCGAAGCCATTGATGACATTCGCCAGACACAAGATTGCTGCAGCTTCTAATTACGAGGCCCAGCCCTTCTGAAACAGGACGAGCAAGTTGGATGAAAACGGCATTAAAAATTTAGAGGAAGACATATTTTGAGGAGCTCGGTTTGGGTGGTGTTTACTCCGTGAGGGAGAAGCCTTTGTTCTCCAGCCATCACAGGGGTGTCTGCCGCCAGCCTGATTTAAAAGGCTGATCCCGAGAGGCAAGTTGGTTGGCCTCCTGGGATTTCAAACTCGGGAGATAACTCCAAGAGACAGGGCCTACAGACCAAAACCCAGCTGAAATGCTGCTGTCCCCCTGCCACCGCCGTCTTCCTCGCGGCGCCGAGGGGCTGTCGGGCCCATCTCCAGCGCCGACGTGGAGCCGAAGCTGCCAGACAACAACCAGTCCCTGCCTTCAACGTTAAATGGCTTCTCCAACAGAATCCTGCCAAATCCCAGTTTGTATCCTGGGAAAGCCAGCCGGGATCCGGATGCATTTCAGGGATAGGATTCTCCTGCACAGAACCTTTCAGCTGCCAAGGCTCGCCGGGCTCCAGCACAGCTGAGGTCCCCACCACCTTTCCCTTTGGTTGAACCAATATCCCTTCCCCTGCCCGCTGTCGCTGCCGGTGTTCCCTGAACCCCGCTTCTCCCGGGGCTGGCCCTGTTTTCAGGGTGCATCCCGTGCCGAGACCCCCCCCCGGCGACCTCACCGAGAGCGCGGGGAGGAGGATGACGGGGCGCTGGGTGGATGCCTCCGGCCGAGTATCAGCTCACGTTTCCCCACGGCAGAAGAGGTCGTTCTCCTCGTCAAAACCGAAATCATCTCCGTCAGGCGGGGAGGTGGCTCTCCCCCTGCCCGTCAGCTCACCCCCGGCTGGAGGGGGCCAGGCTGCAGCCTGAGCCCGAGCCCCCGGAGCGGGGCAAACCGAGACAAACCGCGGTGGCGGGGAACTCGACAAGCCCCGAGTTAAAGTGTCCTCCAGCCCCCCTGTCCCCGGGGTGGAAGCGTTTTCCTATTTCCTTCTCTGCTCTCTGTGGGAGCTGCAGCTAATTCCTGCCACCGGGCTGGGGACGGGGGTCTCTCACACCGTGGGTTCCACACACGGTGCGAGGCCGGTGATGCACACGCATTTCAATAAAATGCTATGAAAAGCCCCATTTTTTGGAAAGAACTAGTTAACCAGACGGATCCCGCGCTGCCACGGACACGTCTGTAAGACCCATGAATTCAGCTGGCGTTTTCCCACTTAATGCTCAGCTCGTGCACGGATCCCATCGTTTCAAAAAAACGTTAAATCTTGAAACAAATGAAACCAAGTGTTTTCTGAAAGTAGTAAATCTGCCCCCGGAGCTCAGGGTCCCTCCAGGCCCCCAAGCCCGGGGCTGAGCTGGCAGCAGGGCAGACCCCGAGCACGGCACCAACAGCCTCTCCACAGTCCGGCTGGAGAAACTCCGGAGCGGCCTCACCATCTTTTAAAATTTCCCTCTGGCTTTTGAAGAGAGGAGAAATGAGAAATGGTGTGGTGAGACCATCGTTTTTCTTTAGAAACCCTTCCCAGAGAGCAGGAGACCGACGCTCCCCACCACGCCGGGGCTGAAGCTCAAGTCCTACCCCTGCTACCCCAGCAAGAAGCGGCTCTGGCTTTCTCTGTGACCCCCCCCGGGGCCCTGGTGAGCAGGGGACGGTGGTGTCCCTCCTGTCCACACCGACAGCAGAGCTTGGATGGCCCCAGGGGAGGGCTGACAGGGCGCTGCGGTGTCTGGGGAACGCTCCCTGCCATGGCCAAGAGGGTCCTGTGCGGTCTCTGTCGGCCAGAACACGTATGCACACGCGTGTGAACAACCAGGGGGTCCTGCACACGGGGGTCGCTGGAGCAGAGCCGACGCGGAGCATCTCCTGCGAGGAGCAAGCCCTGGGGCTGCACCGAGGCCACTGAGCCCTTTGCTCCCCCCTCTGCATCCCCCCCAAAGGTGGGTTCCGCAGTCGCTCCCCACCGTAACCCCGGCTCCGTTTTACCTTCCCCCAGCGCCAGGAGCGTGGGGCGAGAGGTTTGGCTCTGCCTCCCCCCCGGCTCACGGCGGAGCTGGGGCAAGACGAGGGGCTTGGTGGCCGTGGAACCCCCCGGAGGTACCCCGAAGGGGGCTCTGGGCTCACCCCCACCGCTTTGGGGACCCGGAGAGAGAGGTTTTTCCCTCTCCCTCCACCTCTCCCCGCTGCGCCGTCGGGGCAGAGAGGGCCGGCAGGAGCGGAGCTGGAGGAAAACAACCCTCCATCGGGCGCGGAGAGCACCGGTGGCAGCACAAAAGCCGCCTTGTTCCCCCAGCAGACGGTCGGGCAGCGCGTCCCCCCCCTCACCGGCCACGGAAAACCCAGCTCCGAGCCCTCCTTTGCCACCCCTTGGCCGCCTTCAACCTCCCCTTTTGGGTCCAAAACGTTCTGGGGCGGAAGAAACCTGCAGTCGAACACGTCTCTCTCCCGGCTGCGGGTCCCCTGGCACCGGGAGAGGGCGAAGGCCCCCGCTTGCCCCCGGCGCCTTGTGGGCACGCAGCGGGCTGGCCGGGGCCACCGGCTCCTAGTTATAGAGTAACCTGTTGCTCCGGGTCCCAGCTCCACCTCTCGCTGCCTCCACATCCCTCCCCTCCTCTCTCCTCTGCCAAGAAACCTCTGTCACCTGCTCTCAGACAACCGGGGCGAGCGGCACCGGGAGGAAAGGGCAGAGGGAAGGTGACGGGGACTCCCCCCAGCCCCGAGTCTGGGGCATCGGGTGGGCTCTGCCTCCCCCTCTCCTCCATCCGTCCGTCCGTCCATCCCTGGGGCAGCGGGCTGAGCGCCGGGCAGGGAGGCAGAGAGAGGGAGCTTGGCTGCCGGAGAATGGCAGCAGGATCTAATTAGGAGGGCACGGCTAATTGGGAAGAGGACGCACGGGAGCCGAGGGAACTGCGGGAGACGCGAGGGGCTTCTCAGCACCGGTGAGTCCCCCCTAAAACTTCACATCTCCCCCCCCCCCTCAGCCCCCCAATATTTGTCTGCTTCAAAACCCTGCTTGATTTTGCTGCGGAGGGAGGGGGGGCCGTGGCTGGGACAACCGTCGCTCCAGTTTTATGTTGGTTGGTTGGTGGGTTTTTTTTAAAAAGGGTAAAAAAAAAAAAAAAAAAAAAAAGTAATTTTTCCAGCGTTCTGTTTTCGGGGTTTGTTTCCCCTTCTTGCATTTCCTCAGCGGGCCAGGTCCAGTAGGTGGCACTTTCTTGGCAGCAAAATGTCCGTCTGGCAGAGAACGGGGTGGGTTTTTTTTTGTTGCTGTTCCTAATGAAGTCTGGAGACGGTAGTTTGGAGCAGCTGTTTGTCGGGGTTTCCTCCTCCCGGGATGCGTGGGGAGGGAATTTGTGCTGTTCCCCCCCCCCCAACACCTTGGGGAGCCTCTGCTCTGGGTGGGGGAGCTCTCCCAGCCCCTCACCTGGGCAGGATTCCTCACCCTATTCCCAAGGGGAATGGGAACCCCATTCCCTGCCCTGACAGCTCCGGTTCCCGGGAGCTCTCGTCTGCGTTAACGAGCTCGGCTCTCCTCTCCCCTTTCACTTATTTGCCTGGAAAATGCCAGTGCAAACTCCGCCGGGGACAAGGCTCAGGGACAAACAATTTGACTGACGGTATTTTTAAATGCTGGAAATAACTGTGAGACAACACAGTAGTAAAATAGGGTGACTGCCCTGCTGTAATTAGGGCAACGAGGTGTAACGCTTCTGCTGCCGGGCTGCTCCCAAACGCTGCAGGGAGACAGGGCTGTAACAGGGATGGGATCCAGGGGGGTGTTGCTCATCCCAGAGCTCCGGTGCTGGGCTGCTCCGGTGGGATCTGCCCCTAAAAAGGACTTTTTTTTTTTTTCTTCCTGGGTTAAAGAAATGAGAGCAACAGGCTCAGCCCCCGGGTGACACACAACAGCCCGGCTGACTGAAGCAGAGACCCAGGCGGGGGGGTCACCTGCACCCCCAGAGAACGTTCCCGGCTCCGTGGAGTTGAGTGATGAGAGTTTTCAGTCGATTTTGGGGAAAAATGAGTCCTTCCCCCCCAGAAAGGGCAGCGGAGTTGGGCCGAGGAGCTCTGTAAGCCAGGACTGCGAGCAGGGACTTGGGACTTTTGGGCCCCCTACCATAAAAAAGACATTGAGGTGCTGGAGCGGGTCCAGAGAA
>JAOXJM010000041.1:66997870-67014251 GCA_026413425.1 Tringa solitaria | reverse complement strand
CAGCCCTCGAGGTGAGGCCTCACCAGTGCCCAGTCCAGAGGCACCATCACTGCCCTACTCCTGGTGGCCACGCTGGTCCTGATACAGGCCAGGATGCTGTTGGCCTTCTTGACCACCTGGGCACAGAAGGGCTGGAGCAGTCAGCTGCCGGGGTCGGGGCTGTCTCAGAGCAGGTAGATTTGCCATGCAGAAGCTCCCTGGCCAAAGCCCGTACGTCCCGTAGATCCCACCTCAGCACACAAGGCTAACATTTGCCCATGGCTTGTACGAACTCTTTGCCGGGGACAAATTCCCTCTGCCAGAGAGATCTGCTACCTGAGCCAAGCAAAACACGAGTCCTTTTAGCTCGGCAAAGCACAGTTTAACCACCACACTGAAACTCCCAAGCCAGTTTTGGAGGAGCCGGCGGGGACTAACTGGTGTGTACACAGCGCTTGCAGACGGGCGCCGCTGGACGGGGGCCAGACCTGCCAGAACTGATACAGGATGAGATAAATATGCAAGTGGTGAAACTCGTTATGAAAGCCCTTGCTGCGTTACGAAACCCTGGTCTTTCACCGCTACGGACGGGCTGGTACTGACAACCAGAAGGAACGCTTTCTGCGGCCACTCTTTCGTGCCCGTGCTCTAACGGGCAGACAAACAGCAGTTCAACCCTTTAGAGATGGTTCCACCACCAGTTTATGGTACTCGCACGCAAAGCTTTTTCACCCTTTTTCTCCTCTTTTCCTCTCAACTCCAGCACTTGGCCACGTTCATGATGGACAAGAGCGAGTCCATCGTGACGGTGGATGACGCCATTCGAAAACTCATCTTGCTCAACTCCAAAGAGAAGATCTGGACGCAGGAGATGCTGCTGCAAGTGAACGACAAGTCCATCCGCTTGCTGGACTGCGAGTCCCAGGTACCCTGAGCTCGGCGAGAGCCACCCCCCTGGGGTATGCTCTGTGCCCTTCCCATTCTGCCCAAAAAAGGAACCCCAAAAAGGACAAATCACTACCAAAATCCACTCCTGGGCGTGCAGGGGTTGGCAGATGCTAATTCAGAAGACAGGTAGGTGTGGGGTGATTTATTCACAGCCCCAGACACAGATACTCCAGGTGAAAGATACCCCGAGCTGTGCTCTAGGCCAGCAGTAAATCTGCTTTCTGTGGGAGCGATGCAGACTTAACCGGTCCACAGAGATCTGCATAAAGCATATGCAAACAGAGAGGACAGGACATACTATTTGAATTTAAATAACACGCAGGATCACCTGCCTGAGGACAGTGCCCCATTTTGACAGGGGGTACATGTACATGTACACTGGGCACCTAATCAGAGGGGAAGGAGGAGCCCGATGGGGGAAAGGGCTGGTGCTGTCCTGATTTTAGCAGTGAGAAGCTAAAGAATATCAGCCCAAGGTCATGCAAGAAGAGAGAAGGAGGGTAAGCCCCTCACAGAAAGTATTTTTTCCCTGCCAGTGCTCTGCTGGGATGCATGACAAACGCACTGGTGCAGGTAGAGCAAAGCAAAGAGATGGAGAGCAACAGAGCTCGAGTTATTGAAGTCTCACACTGGGTCCCAAATTGAGGGCTCAAAGGAGAGCAAGAGCTCACCTCTGTTTTCCATCCACCCCTCTCCTAAACCACTGCCCCTCAGCAAACCTTGGCATGCGTCATTGAGGAGCCCAGCAAAGCTCCTCAAAACCCATAGAATGGTCTAGGTTGGAAGGGACCTTTAAGATCATTGAATCCAACCAGGAAAGTGACTTTATTCTGGGAGGTGTGCTTTCACAGTGGTATAGCCTCTGACGGGGAGTCCAGTCTTACAAAATGATTTGAAAGGGGTGAGGGGACTAGATTTTCTCTTTAATTTCATACACAAGATTAACTTTAATCTTTGATTTTTGCTAGCATAAGACAAGATGGGTAGCAAGTTGCATCACCTAGAAAGTCTGGGCAGTAAAGGGTGTCCATTTTCTTGGGGGAAAGACTATAAATGCAGAAAGGTGTGATGAAGCTTGTCAGGGCAGATGAAGGAGGGAAGTGCAGCGTGGGGCTCCACCAAGCTGCTGACGGAATTTCCAGGCATGGATTCAAGGGAGAGTAGCTGCAGAAACACTGACCCTGCTCTGCCAGGTCTCTCTCCTCACACAGGGATCCCAGGAGTTCACACACAGGACCCTTCCCCATCAGTTCAACGATTCCCCATGGCCTGACCCCTTCCTCTTTCTCTTCCAGGAGGAGCTGGAGGACTTCCCCCTGCCGACGGTCCAGCACTGCCAAACGGTGCTGAATCAGATGCGCTATTCCTCCATCCTCCTCCTGGTGTGTCAGGATTCGGAGCAGCACAAACCCGACATCCACTTCTTCAACTGCGACGAGGTGGAGGTGAGCAGAGCCCTCTTTGCTGGTGTGAAATGGAGAACAAAATACGCTCCTCACCGCCCACCGGCCCCTTCTTCCTCTGCCCACTTAAACAGCCCTTCATCCTCTCCAAAGCAAAGCCCTTAAAAACATTCCCTGTTTTCTCTTTGAGGCGGAGATGGTTCACGAGGACATAGAAAGCGCCCTGGCAGACCACAAGCATGGGAAGAAGATACGGCCACAGACGCTCAAGTAAGTACTGCAGGGCACAGCTGGGAGTTAAAAACTTAAATTTATAATGGTGCATTCACACAGCGGTCTCCGAAACAGGACCAGCAGCCACTGACGGGGTTGTTCTCCCTTGTTTCCTTCGCAGAGCAAACCAAGAAAAGATCAGGCAGAGACAATCCATCCTCCCACCGCCGCAAGGGCCGGCTCCCATCCCGATCCAGCACGACGTGCGAGGCTCAGGGATGAACAAGAACCGGGTGGCACCCCCTTCCCAGCACGATCCAGGTACTGGGGACACTCGGCAAGTCTGGCCTGGGGACAGGGCAGTCGTCAGCCCAGACAGCCAACCCTCCTGTGGTCACAGGGAAGCCCAGTGGTTTTTCAGTGTTATGATGAAACACAGACACACACCAAAGGCAAAACAATTTGCTGCTTCTCTGGCTGTGCTTTATAAATGCTTAAAGATTGGGCCACAGCAAACACTTCTACCCACTGGGCCAGCGATAGGCATCTTCTCAATGGCAGCTTAATAAATCAAAGCTCCCAGAAACCCCTTGTAACATCACCTCTATTTGGGAGGGTACCGGAATTCCCAAAAAGAGGTCGAAGCCCCTTGTAAAACTGAGCAATCACATGAAGTTTGGGTCAGGCACCAGCGATCTTGAAACATATCGACAAGACAGACCTAGTGAAAAAGGCGAATTCCTGGCTCCAGTGACTTCACAGGAGCCCAGATTTCACCTTCAAATCATGTAGTTTGCGTGAACCCTCCTAGAGCTGAGCATGGAAATGAAGGTCTGAGCTCATGTCCCTCATGTGCTAAGCTCAAACCTTCTTCCAAAACCATTCCCACTTCAGCCCATTTGAGCTGACTTGGAAAACAAACAAACTTATATTTCTTTTTGGAGAAACAGAAATAAGCTCTTTCTCTGACAAAAGCTGAAATTGACTAAAACAACACACAAACTGTAAGCCTTTCTTATCACTGCCTATTGTACCGCCTTCTCTTAGGGTGGATTTCTAGGTTGAAGGAAAACACGTAATCAGGATACTCTAAGAAATTCCAAACACCAGCTGGGGAGAGAAATCCCAGGTGGGATCCGAAGCCGAGCAGCTGCTCTGGCCTCCTGAAGGGAGAACCTATTTCAGGTCCAGTTTTGCGTGATGCAAATAAGATCCAGGTTTCAGAGCTGGACCACGTCTAAACATCTCTCTTGTGACGCACAGCGGTTTTTAATGAAACGGCCACCTTTAGCTCTGCCCTTCCCAGGATAAAGCTTTAAGCCCGGTGCTTACATCAGCAGAGCTGGGCATTTACCCAGGCGGGATTTCTGGGTCTGAGGACACGGAGTCTGGCACGAAAGCAGGTGACAGGAGGAAGCCTCGAACGATGCGCGTTTGCTGAGATCCCTTCTCCTCTGGAACACGCCTTCTTGCTTTTTCTACAAACCCCATCAAAACTAATCACCTCGTTTTAACACTTCAAGGTGACGCACATTTGTCACAGTTCTTCTGCCAAAACTGCCTCCCCCAGTTCTCCCACTTAATAAACCCCACTGTGCCGGCCCTTCCAAACCCCGTTTCACCCAGCTGACACGCCATCCTTTTCCACCAGAGGCCACCCAGCAATTTCTGATGCTGAAATATCACCCTCTCTCTGAGGGTCCGTCTTCTGGAAGCTGGGAGGTGCCTGTATTGTTGGTTTTTTATTGCAGGAGGGTATTATTTTTTTTTTAATACCCATTAAAAACACTTGAGAGACTGCACACCAGGTTGCCCCAAAAATGCAGATTTGTGCCTGGCCCTGCCCCAACATCAGTCATGCAGAATTCCTGGCACGCTGCTTTCTAGCAAGCGATGGTTGCATTCACTTCCCCGCTCTTATTTCTTCTTTCTCAGCTACTCTGGAGTTAAACCGGTACCTCTGGGACAAGGAGGGCTCCTGCAGCGACCTGGGGGTTAGGAGGAGGGTGGGAGTTACTCAGGTGGCACTTTACACACAGATGGAGGGCTCTGCAATGCCTGTGGTGGCTCTCGGGCTCCTCTTCGGGCGTAAATCAGCTCAGAGGGATCAAAGGGGAAGGAGTCGGTGACTCAGAGCATCTGCAGCCCAGGGCTTGCAAGTCTCTGCCCGGATCTTCACCCCTCATTCACCCTTTGTATTTGAAAACAGGCAGCGTATGGACACCTTGAAAGGTTTAATCAGCAACTTTGATCACCTCCTGCTCCTTGTGATCTCCTGAGGTGCTCTCCTAACCCGGAATAAACAACCACGCTGGGAGTCACCATCCCACGGGTTCCCTGCATTTAGTGGAGCTTATTTTCAACCTCTGATGGTAAAGATATTTTTCTCTCCCTCCCTTGCTTGCAGACTATGAGCGACGAGGCTCCAGCTCTCACGACCACGAGGAGTCCCGGGCCGTCTTAGCACAGAAGATTGAAAAAGAAACGGTTGGTATTAATCACGATGCACAGTCAATGGGCAGGAGAGGGAGAAGAGAGGAAGGAAGTGAGGTTCCTCCATGAGCAGATGTTTTATCCATAGTCCAGTCGTTGTTAAACTGGTATTTACCATTCATAAAGGGGAACAAAAGCAAAGCTCCATCACCGGGTCCGTCACAACCTCCTTTGACCTGAGGTAGCCCTGCTGGTTTCAGAAGATCTGCTCCTCCCCAGCCCACGGTCCCCTCTCGGGGTCCTTTTCCATGGGTCCATTATCAGGGGTCACTTGTCACATTGATGAATACCGCACACAACCAGGCACGGCTTTGTATTCGGAAAGTGATGAATTCAGCTTCGTTTCATGCCAGGATTCCCCATTCCTGCCCATTCTTCCAGGAAATTAAGCCAGCTCTGGGACTGGGGCAGTTTGGGCTCTCTCTCTCTCTCACCAGGGTTTGTGGCATTTCTGTCCCCACAGCAAATCCTGAACTGCACCCTGGACGACATCGAGGTGTTTGTCGCCAGGCTTCAGAAGGCTGCAGAGGCTTTCAAACAGCTCAACCAAAGGAAGAAAGGGAAGAAGAACAAGAAGAAAGGGCCAGCAGGTACCACGCAACAGCGAGAACAAATGGGGGACACAGGGGCACGGATGAAGGGTGGGAGGACACCTCAGCTTACACCCCAGCAAGGCCAGGTTGGACCCAACAGCGGTGAGACCAGTTTGGAAGGTGCTGCTGGTCTGTGGAGACCTCTTGTAGAGCACAAAGAGCCTCGTGAAGCCTCCAAAGCAGAGAAAGACTTTGGGCTTTTCTTGAACCCTTGATTTTCAGTAGTTCCACTCTTAACACCCATTACTGCTGCGTCTAGCAGGATGAAACTTCCCTGAAAAGGGATGCTCTAATTAAAGTGCCTTTCTCTCCACCTTCTCCTAACAGAGGGCATGCTGACTCTTCGAGCAAGACCCCCAAGCGAGGCCGAGTTTGTCGACTGCTTCCAGAAAACCAAACTGGCTTTTAACCTCCTGGTGAGACACCGAGGGCATTTTCATTTTCCTGGCCTGGTGGGAGGTGTCCCTGCCCAGGCTTTCATGTCCCTTCCAACTCAAACCATGCACTACGCAGTGACAGGGCTGTTTCCCATATATCACACTAAAAAGCATTTAAAGTGAAATTTGAACCGAAAACCCCATCAAGGGACAAAGGTGTGAACTCCAGATTCTTCAGAATCCAGACCAAACGTTGTGTCAGGCTCGGGCAGGTTTCTCGGGCCAAGTTGTTGAACTGAAACAAGAAGCCTAAAGCCCAGGAGGGGACTGAACAGCCCCACGACTCCTGCATCTCTTTCCAGCCACAGTTCCTGAGATAAAGCATTTGCGAAGCTGTGAGCTTCGAGAGCCAGGGAACTGCCGTGTCCACCTCCCTGAGAGCAGCCCAAAGGCTTCTAAAGACATCCCCACCCCAGATACTCGCTTCTGCTCGTGGCCTTTAGCAGTCCGGGTAGTTTTCCAAGAGCTCCAGTCCTTGTTATCCCTACAAAGTATAAAACGTTGGGAGGGAGGACTGCGAATATTAAAAAAATAATAATCATTTAAATTGTTCACATCCAATTCTGTCTACAGAGCAGCTGTGGGAAGTCTCTGGCAAACAATAACATTACCCTGACGTTCCAGCTCCTCTTTCTCCCCTGGAGGAGCTGTTGTCTTAAACAGGGGATGAAAACCAGGAGCACAAAGATGTCCCCAGTGCTGCAGGTCACTCATTGACCTCAGCGAGAGCAGGAGGGTAACGAGCCAGAAGGAGATTCTGTCGGTTCTGACCGAACGTGCCCAGCAAACACATCCCGACAGGATCCTTCCCGGGGAGTTATTAGTAGGGAAAGCACAGAGATTGTAAACAACCTGAATGCAGGACACCAAGCTCCAGCCTTTCCTTTTAGAAGCCAATTACGTGCAGGGTTTTGCTGTCACGTGCCACGTGGCTGCAAAGTCCTTCTGAAGTGCCATCTCATTTAGTCACCCTGTTGCCACCAGTCATTTCACACTTTCCACTCCACACGAATGCCAAATCACCAGCGTTTAAAACGCTTTGCGTTTGGGGAGGGAGGAGGGAGCCTGTTTTCCATCGCAGCGGTGCCGGTGGCACGGGACACACGAAAGAGCTGAAGGGTAGCACAGACTGAAGTGGATTCTCACCACTTCGCTGATTGCTCTTAATTAAATGCAGTTCTTACAGCAAAGTGACCCAAAGCGTTTGCTCCTCCATCCCACCCCAGTCCACTCCGAGTACCGAGCGTTTCGGTGGCCAGGGCAGCCCCAGGTGCTGCAGGAAAGACCTTGATGGGGATTTGTCCCTCAGCAATTCACCAAGGGACCCTGCAAAACCCTCGCTCTGCTGTTATTCATGGGAACTGGAGGGATTTTCAACTCTGTAAAAGTCAGAAGCGACAGTCCTGGCCTTTCCTCCCTAAGACTTTCAGAATAAGCCAAGGTTTTTCTGCTTCTGCCCAAAAGAGCTTCGAAAGGGACTGACTTTAACAGTCCTGAAACTCAACAGCCGTAGAAACGGGCACAATTTAAAAGTGATCTAAAACTGAATGGTTCCTACTCCCCAATCACTCTTCTTCCCTGATTCCAGGTGCACTGCTTAAAGTTTCCTTGCTTTTCAGGCCGTGTTATTAACTACACAGCAAATACCAGCCAGCAGCTATCCCTCCACGTGACAGAAAAGAGCAGGCAAAAAAAAAAAAAAAATCACGTTAGGGTTAAAGTGGGTTTTTCCTCTCTCTTTTCAGGCCAAGCTGAGAAAGCACATCCAGAACCCCAGCGCTTCAGAGTTGGTGCATTTCCTATTTGGGCCACTGGAACTGGTAAATCTTATCCACAGGTTTTGCTGGGAAGTCACTTTTTATTTGCAGCGTTGCTTTGGCACATAGAGGCAGCAGATTACGCCGATTCAGACGGCAGCTCACAGCTGGCTGAAGCTCTCTCAGTAAAGCCTGGAAGCAACAAGGCCAGGGCTTCTGGCCGCCGATCCCATCTCCAGCTTGCAGAAAATACACGAACCCTGGCAAATAGGAATCTTTCCACCTCACGAAGAAAGATTTCCTGTGAGCCCAAGCGCAAGCCAGGTGTGGTTCCCTCCGGGAATCGGCCTCATCTCCCCTTGCAGGCAAACACGGCTCAATATTGGCCACTGAAAATAGGAAGCACAAATCCCGACTTGACAAGAAAGGACAGAGAAATACCAAGTGATTTTCCCATGTTTCAAAGAGCCAGCTTGCGATGTCTCCTGCCTCCAACAAAGGCTAATTTTCAGATCAGACCTTGCTTTGCCTCCAACCCAACAATTCCCGTGTTCCCCTGCACTGTCCTGCCTGCCTCAAAGATTTAGGCTGCTGTTTCTTGAGACAACTGAGCTGCTCTAAGGATTAGATGCTGCCAGGAGGAGTCGGGCCATCCCTTGGAGTGAAGGCTTGGCCTCTGCCTTTCATTTTACACCTTGGAGAGCTTAGGAACTAAACCCCTTACTTGTCTATTTCCTTTTTTCTTAATAAAATCTGCCCATCAAGTACTGTGGGAGCAGTGCAGGGATAATAAGGGGATGCTGAGGGAATGTAGCATCCCTTCTAAATGGCAGCAAACCATTAATTTAGTTGATCTGTGTTGTGAAACCTCAGCCCTACATATGAAGGCACCAAGGAGAACTTTGGAAGTGCAAGTTTAAGGTGAATTAGCCCGGTTTTAGAGGCAGTCGCCACAGAGGGTACATTGGCCTCCTCTGGAGCAGGCATAGAGGCCTCAAAGGATCAGAGCCACTGATTTTTCTGTCTTTGATTTCTGTTCCGTTGTGTCCTTGTGCTGCTTTGAGACTCTGAACATTTCCTGCACAATCCTTCACCTTCGTGTGCCTTTGTGTGTGCTCCAGATCATCAATAGCTGCGGTGGCCCCGAGCTCGCCAGGTCCGTCGTCAGCCCACTTCTTTCCAAAGACACCACAGATTTCCTCCGAGGACACCTCACACCAAAAGAGATAAACCTCTGGGACTCGCTGGGAGAGACATGGACCAGATCCAGGTGAGGACAGAGCTGCCATCCCACCGGGTTCCCCCAGGAAGGCAGGCAGGAGGCTTGGTTTTATACCCGTATCAGAGGGTCAAGGATGCCCTGATGCCCCCTGATGCTTTCAGAGATATGTTCCTTGTGAATCTCACCTCACATTCCCCATTTCGTGTCCTAGAGCTGAATGGCCCCGAGAAGCAAATATCCCCACCTACATCCCCAAATTCCGCAATGGCTGGGAACCGCCCGTGGAAATCTTCCGTGGAGCTCCCTGGGAGATAGACATCGGACACTTGCAAGAAGAGGTTAGTCCTATGTCAATCCTCTCTCCTTTTCCCTCTCCCTCCCCCTTTTCCAGAGTGAGAGGGGGATCTGTGGAGTTTGTGGTGGCGTGTAACAAGTAGTCGGCTCCAAACTCAGTTGGATCTGGTCAGTCCAGTTAAATACGGGAAGAAAAGGTCAGAAAAGGGGCAGCAATAATCAGCCTCACCTCCTGATCAACAGGAAATAGGATACTATACCCTAACTGAGCCCCAGAGACACTGGTTTGCCTGAAGAACATTTCTTTGGTGTCCACCTCATCGTGACCAGAAGCTCCCAGGCCACGATTCATCTACCGCTCACTCTCCTTTTCTCCCATACTACAGCTTTCTTCCACTTTCCCGATAACACCAACTTCGTTTTTACCTTTCCAGCTCTCCTCAGCCAATGGATACCCCTACCGTAACTCCTCGCTCAAGCGTGGCCAGGCCGGGGACCAGACACAAGCTGTGGATGCCTTCAAACAGAACGTAACTCAGCATGTAAATAGGTAACGTATGGGCACCACCGGCACCTCAACTCCCACCCTGTCACCTCAGAAACACCCACCGCGACACCTCACCGTGTTTTGGCATCCTGGTAGATAACTCCCTGCCATTATTAATTCAGACTCGTTAAGGAGATCAAGGGAACTCAAAGATCAGAGGAGGGATTACTCACGTAAACACTGGCTGCTTTTTAATCACCAGCAGGTCTACAAGGAAAGGGGTTAACGGGGGTTTTCCACCACAAGAGGCAAAAATAGAGTCACTCAGTAGGTCTTGTTCCAGAAGATCAGCCCACCAGGTGATATTGAGGGCCGCGTGCCAAAGATGCTGCGCTGCACTTTTATTCTCCGTATGTTTAGAGAATTTAGGATCTCTCCATTCATTCTAAAACCCCAACAGCTTGCATGGAAGTGACCTTATAGGAGGAATATACACCAAGGCATGAGGACACGCAAGCTTTCCGCTGCTGAAAAATGCTGGGAAAACACTGGGAAAGAGCAGCCTGAGCTCGGCAGCACTGCATGAAAACCCTTCAACTGAGGCAGCAGCTCCTCCTTCGGCTTTTAGGCACATCCAAAGGGAAAAAGCATTTATTAGAGTCTGAATAAAAGGAGGATGGTGTTTCCAGTCTGGCCCATCTCTCCATCGGGAATCTGACAGGGCGCTGCTTTCAGACAGCTCTTCTTCATGAGATAAATCCAGAAAATGGGGGGGAAAACCTCCCCTTTCTTCAGGAGTCTTGGAAAGTTCAGTTCCCAACCCAAAACCAGCCACCCCTTTGCCTCAGGCTTTTTGCCAAGGGAAAGACGGCGCTCTCACAGTTTAACCAACCATTCTGCCCCACTGCTAGTTTTCTATCACCAGTTACTCAGTGCTATAAAATCTTTATGAAAGTAAAGTTCGAAGTTCAGAGGCGTTTCACCTCCTCGCTTCTTTACATGGGCTTAGGCCTTTGAAATTTTCCCCGAGATCTCCGAGTTTCAACGAACTCTCCCCAAATTGCAGATGAATCCTCTGCCGTACTCCGCTTTGCAGCGATTTGACATCAAATTATCAACTTAAAGTCTTTAAAGATTGGAAGTCCAGACCCAGCAAAGCACTTCACCATGCACTTTTCTGGAGCCAATTCTGGACTGGGGAAAAAAAAAAAAAACCCTTCAAGCCAGACTGGTTTTTCATGGTTTTATATTCTAATCTAAAATAGCTCTACTATTAGAGCTAATAGCTCTACTATCTTTATAAGCTCTACTACTACAAAAAGGTTCAAATTCACAGCAAAACACCTTAACACCAGTTATATCAGCAAAATAACTTATTCTTCCCATTCATGCCATCAAAGGTCCTGGTGGGAAGCATAAGATGGTACAGACACAGTATTGAGTAGGGAAAGAATTGCAATAACAAATTCTCTTCTCTGATTCCATTGTTTTCTCCATGAGGTTATGAAAAATAAGGAGAACTTAGTTTACACGAGAACATTTAAGTCCATCTTTAGTGACTGGTAGAAAACACACCTAAGGAAATATTTTCACCCATTAGTCTCAGCTCAGGCAAACTATAACTAATAGTATCCAGTCCTGGAATGCAAATTAAGAGCGTGCCTTTTTGCCCCGAGAGACCACCCAGTCTAACCACAGCGTGAGCTCAGGGAAGAGGAGACGAGGCTCTCTTTTCTCCTGGGATAGGGGTTGTACCTTCTTAGCTACCTCTCAGACCGTCAAGAGGAAGTTTGCCTTATGGATAACGTTTAAGAAAAACAAACATCAAAGTTAATGGCAGCGAAGCAGATGCTAAAATAGAAAATGTGCTTCAGCCACCTTCTTCAGTCCAGAGCAGCCCTCAGCCAAGCCTGCCCAGATGTTTGCCAAGATCGCAGTCCCAGGACAGACACATTTCCAGGCTTTTTTTTCAGAGTAGTTTGAACTAGTTTTCTAACCAAGAGACGCTTTATTAACACAAATACCCGTGAATCAGTATTGTTATTTACACCAGGGCTTTGGGCTGCAGAGAAGCATCACGAAAGCCCCCCAAGCAATATTACAATTATCAGCAAAGGTCACTTGTGTAAAATGCAGGTGCATGCAAAGTACACATTAGCTTCAAACTCCTCCAGCCCTCATCTCTTCCCTCATGACTCATTAACCTTCTGGAATGCTAGAAAAGAAGTAATTTCTACCTAACTTGGTTTTCCCCCCACTCCCTGCCTTCAGGGCACTGCTGGGTAAAGCCACCACTCCCTTTCTGGACCAGTGGATGCAATTTGAGAGCCTGCTCTGAGCTTTCCCCCACTACAGATTTATGGTTTTTTATATATATTATGTAACATATATAAAATATAAAACTTATATATTGCACACAGCTAGAACTAGACCAAGAGTCGTCCCAAATCAAGCCAACTAAAGTCAACACTACAGCCATAGGTATGATATAAAACCACAGGTTCAGTGGTTTCAACCTTTTTCAGGCCACCAAAAGCCATCTAATGAAGACAGCAAAATCAGCTGAAGCTAAATATTAATGAGCTCACTTTTTAAAGTCAAGTTTTACAGATGCCCCAGAAGCCCAGATGTCCACAGGTGCCCACAAAAAGTTGAGTTTCCACAGATCACACATTTAAAATCACTGACCAAACCCAAGAACTCAGCAACTTAAAAACATTGGGGTAAAAACTATAGTGGCTGGAAGCTCTGGCTTCACCGAGTTACACAGAACCAGGCATGAACTGGAGGAGAACCTGACCCCCTGTTGTCGTGCCCGCTGTGAATACAGCTCCTGGGAGCCTTCCCCATCATGTAGCCAGGCAGGTTGGAAGTCACAAGCAGGAAGATCCATAGAAGGTGCATTAAAATACTTCCTCCCTACCCCTACACAACAAGGCAGGACAGTCTTTCCATACTGCTAACATTTTTGGAATTAAAAAAAAAATAAAATAACACTATACCCATCTTAACTGGAGAAGCAGAAGATGAGATCTGCAAAATTCTCCTAAGCCAAGCAAAAAAAACTATGAAAAAATAAATCATTTCAGTTCGGTCAAAGGAAATCTCTCATTCTACTTTTTCACAATTTTCCATTTTTGACAATCTACCATATTTGCTTTGCCTCACTCCAAAAAGCCAGTTCAACATTGAAAGCCGTATATTCAGAAATTCCCAAGGAAAATGCTTAAACACATTCCCCATTCCCTCCAAAACATACATTAGAATAGAAATATTCAAACTCACTTTTCCTGAGAACCCGCAGATTTCCATTTCAGCAGCTCAGTGTTCGTGGCCTGATGAAAACCCACAGATTTCCAGTCGCTTCTACCTACACTCCTTTTTCAACACCTTCTTCCCCAGCACCGGTTGCTGCTTCCCCCCCTCTCTGCCATGCGGAGCAGTTGTTTCCACTTATCAGGACATGAGGGTTTCACACCTGTTTTTCACAGGAGGTCCCTAATTATTGAATAGGCCTCCATTAAAATGCCATCTTTTTTTTTATTTTATTTTTTCCCTGCAGGAATTTTGAGGCACAGGGAATGGCTCTGCCCAAGAGATATGCCAAAATCCGCTACGATTTCACCGCGCGAAATGCCAATGAACTCTCAGTGCTTAAGGACGAAATCCTGGAGGTGGGTGACCACGCTCAGGGGGGAAAAGGTGGACCCTGCTCCCCTTCCCGGGAATGGGAGAGATCCCGAGGCGCTGCCAAGTGCCAGCTTGGTTTTTTTTGGGTGTTTTCTGAGCAGTAACACAAAGCTTTGCTCAAATCTAAAGCTTGATGTGCGAGGTGGAGCGGGCTGTAATGCATGGGGTCATCTGCTCAGCTGAAACTCATCAGTCACATCTTAATTAGCAATGAGGAGGAAGCAAAACAAGTCACTGAAGCCCACTGCTCACCCATGTGCTGAGTCTTATGGTCATTATTACCACTCACCCACCCCAGCCAAGGGAATTATTTTCTATGAAAACACATTTTCTCATAACCTTTCTCTTAGCACAACACCGTTGGCAGCTGGAGAAGGGACACAACTTGGTCTGTGCACTGGTTTTAACGGGTCTATGACTGAGAAAAAAAGCTTCTCTTCAAAAAAGTTGCTAAAATGAGAAACATGTGTGGGTCTTACCAGCAAAGCTCATCCATTCTGGGAAGATAACTTAAAAAAAATAAACAAAAACAAACCAAGTTTAAAAAATCCCAGTTCTGGGAAAAACCAAGCCTGTTGAAAGGAGCAGGAGCAATGGGAGATATCTCAGCACCAGGGGATCTTCTTGCCGCGTCGTGGGTACGATGTGATTACGGTGTGTGTTGTGATGGGACGTGATCCAGCTGTATGATAAGACTCTGTCACCCTTGGCAGGAGGCACTCCTGATTTATTACTTTTTTAATGCAAAAAGACAACACAATCTCAATCACTGAAGAAAAAAAAAAATTAAAAAATATGGAGAAACAGGCAAATTAAGTAGGAACTATGAGTTCTTCAGCACCCCAGCTCTGTTTTCCCTCCAGAGATGCTCTCCTGCTCATCAGTGGGACAAATTCTGACGCTTTTCAGGAAAGGCTTCAGTCCTGAACTGCAAATGATCTGTTTGCCCACTCCTGGCCTCGGTGGTGTTATTCTGTCAACTTCCCATTACCGTGTGCTTTATTTCCACTCACCAGAAATCCGATCTTCTCACTAGCAAATTTATTTCCCCTCCCTCTCTCAGGTGTTGGAGGATAATAAGCAGTGGTGGAAGCTGCTCAACCGGAGCGGGCAGGCTGGTTACGTCCCTTATAACATCCTGGATGTGGTGAAACTGGAAGAGCTCGAACAGGTCTGTCTGTGGTCTGCTATTTCACAGGGAGCCGGCTGCGGGGCATAACCAGCCTCCGAGAAAATAGTCTTCTTGTTAGAGCTCCCTGGATTTGTTAGGATGCTGTGCACAAGTCGGGATGGAGCCTCGCAAGCAGACAAACTCAGGCTGTGGTTTGTCACCTCCGCTGCAGAGAAACCCTGCTGGAAACAGGCTGAAAGAGCTAACACAGCCATAAAAGGCAAAATTTGCCAGGAAAATGCTGAGATTTTTGTTGGGAGTTAAATTAAAGGCAGACAGGTCCCTCGTGCAGTTCAGCTCAGCAGCAGAAAGAAGAGTGGAGGCAGATGGAAAAACCATCTCAGGGAGTATGAAGTGGAATATTGCTCTCAAGCACCTTGCGTTGCAAAAAAACGTGGAGCTGGAGAGCTTTAAACGCCCTGAGGAAGCACGGAACTGCTTCCCCACTTCGGTATTTCACAGCTTGGGCAAAGCATAAGGTGCCCCAGCAGGCCTCTGGATAAAAACCCTGTTAGTTTAATCAAAATGTGGAGAAAACCTGCTGCTCCAGGCGCTTGGCAGTGGTCCCACTTAACATCCAGTTACCAGAGCAGCTTCAAATTGGATTTCTGGTTGTTTCCATATAAAAATCCTCTTGCTTCCCTCGCCCTCCATCCCCAAGGAATCCCTATAAGCAGGAATTTCTGTGTAGTAAAAAGGCTGAAGGGCCTCAGGCAGGTGAGAGCAGGCACCCACAGCAGCAGTAAGCAAGCACAAAACACCCTCCTGGTGTTTTTTGGGGGTGTAAATACCTTCACCCCATCTTTGGCCTTTGGTTTGGGTTCTGTTTGTTCTCTTGAGACCCCAGAAATAAGCTCTGTCCATGGAGCTCCACCTGAGGTCTGGAGCGGCCCCAGATCAGCGCAGGGGCAACATGGCAATTTTTCCCTCAATTTGCCAGCGTGGGTGGGAGGCAAAAAGTTTAAGAAAATGAAAAATGGCAAAATAATCCTTAAACACTTTTTTCTTTCTTTCTTCTCACCTAGTCTAACCAGAGGTACAAAGGCGACCTGAGCCCCAGGGGGTACGGACCATCCAGCCCAACTCACAAGCTCCCTGCCAGCTACGCTGGGGATAAATGGGGAAGCGAGATGTTATCGCGGAACTCTCCCCAGGATGCCAAAGAACGTAGGTGTCCCACCCCGTGCCCCCCACATCTGCCCACCTTCTGCACCACACATAGCAGCCTCGGGCAGCCAGGGAGCTCAGCACCGCGGCTTTGCATCTCGGGACTTGACCAAGAGGCTTCTGTGAGGTTTTCTTTCTTTCTTTCCTGTTACCATAATGGTCTGACCGCTATTTTTGGTCGCTGTGTGCATGTAACCAGCCCTACCCAAGGGTGTTCCCCTTCAAAAGGCTCTGCACAAGGAGTGACTCCACCTTGTAGTGATAAGCACTAGACCAGTGGTGGCTTTGGAGGAGATCTAGAAGAGATTCCAGGGAGTACAACAGTCAACAGGGCAGCTCCGAGGAGCTCTCAGGCAGCCTGGGACAAGCAGGGGAAAAAGGTGATCACCTCAACCCTCCTTCCAGCTTATAGATTCACAGAATGGTTTGGGTTGGAAAGGACCTTAAAGACCACCCAGTTCCAACCCCTGGCCCCTGGGCAGGGACACCTCCCACCACACCAGGTTGCTCCAAGCCCCCTCCAACCT
>JAOXJM010000041.1:66976578-66987943 GCA_026413425.1 Tringa solitaria | reverse complement strand
TGTTTGCGTACGGGTGACAGTAAGGAGGCCGAGCGCTGCTCCCTGGGAAGTTCTAACAAGCTCCTTGGAACAGTTTTGCAGTTGCTCTCTGGCTGTTTGTGTCTGCTCTGGATCCTTCTTACAGCCCAAACGGGGGCTACAGTCGCCATCCACCTTCCTCTTCAGGCTAAACACCAGTGCCGGTCTTGGTAATTCCACTTCCCAGTTGTGATTGTCACTAGATGTGTCACGCGGTCCTGTGCAGGAAAGATTCGGGTGTGAATTGCTCCTGACACGAGTTCCTGCAGGAAGCGGTGGCTTCTGTAGGAGCTGCTCTAGTTTGGCTCTTCCCGAAGCTGGACCGGGACAGGCTCGCTCTCCTGCCCGGCTCTTTCTGTGCTCACATGAGGAAAGGTGGCACAGGGGTCCACCAGTGCTGCACAGCTAAATCCTGGGCTGCTCTGCTCTCTGTCAGGTCAGAAGGAAGACAGGGGGAGGAACATCAGTGACAGACTTAACGAGATTAATTAACGCACGTTGCCAGAGACCCGTAAGAGTCTTCAAATGCTGCAAGGCTGGAGAGGAGTAATAAGCTCTGTCAAAATACACTTCTCTGAATTTGTGTGCCTGCTTCAGAGCTGAGTTCCATCGTGTGCTGCTTTATTTTAAGTCATATCCACGGGAATTAAAGTGTGTTTTGAAGGAGCTGTCTGTCTGGAGTGGCCCTGCTCCGGGATCACAATCATCACCGAGTAGGGTGATGAGCAGCAACACTTGCGCTTTTTATCTTGGGTTTTCATCCCTGTCAAAAAAACCACGGAGGAAATGGAGCTGGCAATAAATATTGGCGTTTTTGGTGTGTAGCTGTGTTCTGGAAGTAGAGATTGCTGGAGGGCCCGCGGAGGCTCCCCCCTCTCTGCTGAGTCAGGCTGTGCATGCCAGGGCCACAGCCTGTGCCTGTAAACAGCTGCTATCACCCCAATAGGTGTAGTCCAGGGCTTAAGGGAAGCCAAAGGTTCAAATACCTCCTACAGGGAAGGAAGCCTGGTTGTACGAGGAAATCACAACAACAAATACCAAGAAATGGTCTGCAACTGTGTGAAAAACACAGTAAGAAAAGCAGCGTGTTCTGTACGTCTGGCGGTGGTATTTAAACATCTCTGTGCACAATCGGCTCTCTCACCAACACCACTACCCTACAGCCATCAGCGTTCCCATTCCCACCTATTTGAGCAAAATCCTTGCAGTGGCTCAGGCTTGCTCGCTGTTTTACGTGGGCTGGTTTTGTTTCCCCAGCAATCGATGAGTACAAGCCCCTGGATGCCACCACCAACCCATCTCTGATCCTGGCTGCTGCCCAGATGCCAGCCTACCAGGAACTGGTGGATGATGCTGTTGCCTATGGGAAAAAACTTGGCGGGTAAGTAAAGAGGGTTTTTTAATCTCGGTAGATCTATATTTAAGATGCCTTATTTATATAAATAGCATTTAGTACGACTAGCAATGTACTGAGGTTTTCCCCGCGTGTATCTGTGGGTGTATCTCCTGCCCCCAAAAAGCCTCAACCCTTAAAGAAAAACATCTGCTGCTGGTTTCCTGCTCAGGAAACACTCTTGAATCAACAGCATTTTAGGAAACAGTATCCAAAGGCTAATAGTGCTGGTGGAACACGGAGGGCAGAACATAAACACAGAGCAGAGCAGAAGTGCCTACTTGAACTCTGGAATTTAATGTTAAATGAGCTGTGAAATTTGATCTTCAAATCCATGCCAAGGTGTGAAGGCACTTTTTGTTGTTTTTTTTTTTTTTCCCCTCCCGTAGAAACTATTTTGTTCTTTATGTTTTTCAGGTCAGAAGAGGAACAGATCAAAAACGCTTGTGACAAACTTTTTGTGTTATTTGGAGCTGAAATCCTGAAGAGGATACCTGGCCGCGTGTCCACAGAAGTAGATGCAAGGTTGGCTCTTCTTCCTCTGGGTTACCCTGGATATTTGCACATACAGAAAGAGATATGATGGGAGTTGGAGGAAGGTGCTCTTGACTAAAAAAGCTCACTGCTTTAGGGCTAACAGGAGTTAATATGTTTAATTAGAACGTGGATTTTACTTAGTTTGCTTGATTATAACTTAACTTGGTGACAAAACTTTATAAAAACAAGTAATACCAAGCTTGGATTTTTGTCATCTTCCTCTTCTTCCTTAAGGAAGAGAAGCCTCATGTTTCCAGCAGAGTTTTGCTCGTTCTCTTCTGTTTGAGAATCTTGTCTTCTTCATTTACCAAGAAATCTTAACAGTTTATCTGAAGACCTGCCTAGGATTTGGCTCCTTCCCAATTCACTTTCCATGTCCAGCTTCTGCAGTTGTTACAAAAAACTCGAGAAAAACTTAATCTATAACTTTTTCAAGGAAAGCTGTCTTGAGCTCTGGATCCTCCGAGTCAGTCACACACCTACTTGATGGGCTCGCAATCCAGGAAGTATCTCTAAGAACAAAAACCTGCCATTGGCATATAAATGCGGATAAAACAGTGTTTTTCAATGTGGTTTGTGGGGGTAGAGTATTTAAAAAACAACAAAAAAAACCAAACAAAAAAATTTAAGCAGTTCTGTTCTTGTTTCAAAGGTTGTCCTTTGATAAGGAAGGAATGATTCAACGGGCCAGGCGCCTCATTGACCTTTATAAGGAAGCAGGAATTGGTAAAGATCGTATTCTCATAAAGCTCTCATCAACATGGGAAGGAATCCAGGCTGGCAAGTAAGTGTTTGTGTCCCTGGTGTGTGATTTGCTGATTCATAGCACGCTTCTGCCTGTTCGCAGGCACCTGACAAACCCATTCTGCACTTGCAATATAGAACTGTTTTGAAAGCATGGCACCAGGAGACCTGTTCCTCGGGCTCCAGCTACCAAGCCAGGTGCTCTGCTACAGCTTTCTGATGAAACAGGAAAAGTTTGTTCATACAAAGCCAGGCCACAAACAAGAGTTTCCTGAAATATCAGGCGAAACTGTCTGCATTTGGTTCAGGGAACAGCGTTAAACAAAGCAAAGTCTGGCAGCGCAAAACATTTGCTGTTAGCTTCAAATGCAAAAGCTTATAAACTCTAATTCCTAATTTAACTCAAGAAATGCAGTAGTTCTAACTCACTACCTTGTAACTAGACTATGAATTGAGTAGGGGAGCAAAGTGCTGTTTCAAGCCAGGCTGTGTCTCCAGGGTGCTGGAAGCAGAGTACGGGATTCACTGCAACATGACCCTGCTGTTCTCCTTCGCCCAGGCCGTTGCCTGCGCCGAAGCCGGAGTCACTCTGATTTCCCCCTTCGTAGGACGTATCCTGGATTGGTACGTTGCAAATGGAGATAAGAAAAGCTACGAGCCTTCAGAGGATCCAGGTAAACTCCCCTTTTACCATATTGTTAAAAATACAATAGCTACTCATTCAAACTGTCCTTTACCCATATAAATCCTCTCATGAAAAATACCACATTCATTTTGAGCACGTTCTAAATAACCATTTGTACTTCAAACGAATTCTTCTGAAAGCTGCTGATCTCTCCTTTTTAGGAGTGAAGAGTGTCACTAAGATCTATAACTATTACAAAAAGTTTGGCTACAAAACCATCGTGATGGGTGCTTCGTTTCGAAATACGGGAGAAATAAAAGCGCTCACAGGCTGTGACTATCTCACCATTTCACCCAAGCTTTTGGCAGAGCTCAGCAAAGAGTACGTCAAGTTAACTCCCACGCTCAGTATAAAGGAGGGTAAGTCCCCTTCTGTGTGACAGGGGCTTCCTCGGCCTCCCGTTCTTAAACGGTGTGGTGCCCCTCAGCTCCCGGGTTCTTGCTTCCCTCCTGCTCTAAGGGGAATTCCTCACCCCTCTCTGCAGGAAATACTGGAGCCTCATTACAACCGTACAGCTACAGCTGCTGACACACAGTTGCTTTGTTAAAGTGTTTGGGGGCCCACTGAGGTCACTAATTGCAATCACAATGAGCTATGAGTGTGCATAAGTACAGTGCTCCCTCTCCTGAGAGCACAGGGAGAGCAGAAGCTTTACATTTTGTATGATTGGAATGAAGTTTTACTGAATATTAGCAAAGATGCCAATCCTAGTTTAATCTTATGTTAATATTGTATCAGTGATGCAGTTAGCTCCAGACATGCCAAAAGGTGTGTTTCTCTCCAGAAATTCTAGAAATTAATCACAAATTAAATTACTTGATCTAAGGGATCTCGTGCCACCATGGTTTTAAACGTCTGTTCCCATTGCACTACCCTTGCTTTTCTGTTGCCTTATTAAAATGCTACTTTACAGCTCAGAAAATGAGATTTGTGCACAGCTGTAGCCATGGGCTGCTGCTTGGAGGCTTGTTCTCAATCGAGCTTTTGTTAGGTACTGCCAAATCATCAAAGACCTAATTGTTTGGCATATTTGCTTAGAATGTCTCGCTGCGGTAGGACTGTTGCATAAGTCTCGAGAATAGGCCTGGAAGTACCGTACCATTCGGAAGCAGATACAAGATAATGGCAGACATATAAACATTGTTTTTTCAGAGAAACTGATTATCCAGGCTACTTTCCCCCAAAAAACCAGACCAGGAGCACTTTCAGTCTTGCACCCCAAAGGGTGCTCTTGTAATAAATCATGTTATAAGTGGTGGCTGACATTTTTCAACCACTGGAGATGGTCAGAACCCTGAGACTGTTTTAGGAAAGCCTGTGGTGTTTGATAATAATCTGATTAATATGGCTTTGTTTCTTTTTCAATTCCCCCTGCACAGCTCAGGCCTGTCCGCTTGAGAAGATCCACCTGGATGAGAAGGCATTCCGCTGGCACCATAACGAAGACCAAATGGCCGTGGAGAAACTATCTGATGGGATCCGAAAGTTTGCTGCAGATGCAATTAAGCTGGAGAGGATGTTAAAGGTAGATGTTATATCAGGCTGCCTCCTGCCACCCCTCACGTTCCCCCACGACCTGCAGCTATGGCACAGCTCCTCGTGGCACGGCTGAGGATTAGGAACCTGCGAGCAAGTCCCATCAGGTTTTTATATAGGCGTTATCTAGGAGAGGCTGGTAGCAAACTGCCCACTTAAATTAAGGGAATTTGGTAAACTTCACTGCATCTTAAGAAAGAATTCATGTCAGATGTACAGCCACACCTGCGGTGTGAGGCCCAAGGCGGTGTTTAGACTGGCAGCTGATCAAGATAAGGCTACTGGCAAAGTGAACAGTCCCTTAAGTCTAATTCTGAACTCGTTTGCTGTCAGCAGTGCTACAAGACACGTAAATAATCCTCAGAGTGAGTTGGAAATAAGTCATGCTTGTGCTTGGCACGAGGAGGCACCAAGGAGAGATGTGTTGAGTACAGCCAGGCCCTGGGAAGGTCTCCTGTCCATTTATGGAGGGTCTTTCAAATGATTCATTGAATTTTGGGGGGAAAAAAATACACACAGAGTGTACCTGATCGAGGCACTTGTTCTTGCTGACTGACAACTATTTTCTAGTGACTTAAACCTGCTTTGCTGTAGCTCTGCTTCTTCTACTGCAGCTCTGGAACTGCTGCACAGTTCCCAAACTCTTTACTCAGCTGCTCTTTGTTCACTTCTCTCTTTCTAGGAGCGAATGTTCAGCGCTGAAAATGGAAAGTAGAAAAATCAGGCTGCCCCTGAGTGCTCCAGGCTGAATGAGTGGATCAGCTGAGGTTCAGTGGATGTACAAATGTCCTACCTGTCAAAGTCTCATGCTATGTATGGATAGATTCCTGTATGATGCTTTTATATCAATTTGCAAAGGGACAAATAGGATTTCAAATTTTTGTGGCACTTTTGTCAATACATGCAAAATTAACACAGACTTTCCTTGTAATGTGCTCATTTCCCTGCCGCAGGGGACACCCGATGTAGTATTTTAATTTTTTTATTAAATTCCTAATTAAGTTTACATTCCTAACGCATTAAGAAAGGAGGTTTGTCTTTCATGCTGTCTTATTGTCATTAAAGAGAAGACATGGGCTTCAAAAGCTGTCTTTGGTACAAAATCCACAAATGCTCTGAGATGCATATACATAATATATATATTATATACATTAAACCAACTAGGCTCCAGTCTCTTCCTGGCCTCTTTCTGCAGCCCAGGTGGCAGCAGTAGGGACTTGCTGGTTGCCAAACCTGCCAAATGTCATCATAATTAGTATGTCAAGGCTTTTTAACAGGGAGGAAAAAAGCTGTATCATAAGCAATTTTTAGGAATTTTATCAAATACTGATTTTGTGTACCCAAAGCAAGGTAACGGCAAGAACACGGAATTGATTGAAGCTAAAAATGTCACTGGGATTACAACACAGGCCTAAGCTACAACTACCCCTGATGTTATTGAAGGCTACACTTTCAAAATGAAGTAATTTAAGTCTCTCCAGCAGTTAATAAATAACTCGACAACTGGTTAATCTGAGTTTGCAGAGCGAGCATGTGGATGCAGCGCCCCATCAGCTGCTCAGAGCTTTGTATATTGTCTTTGGAGGCGTCGCTGTTTCTCTTTATGCAACACTCGGGGAATTGCTGCCAACCCCACCTCACAAAGGCAGGGGTTTTGTCTTGGGGGGGTTTTGTGGGGGTGTTGTGTTTTTTTCTAAAGCTCTGTCACCCCCTCCTCTCCTCATTACTCTGAAGCTGCTGCTTCCAGCCTTCCTCAGGAATGACCTAATCTTAACGCAGCACTTACCAATTACAGGGCTGTTCTATGAAGTTGGGATGCATCTGATTACATGCCAAGCTGTATTTCATTAAGGCTAATTAAACATCTCTTATTAGTTTATATAGGTCCAGTTCCATCAAAAATAGACAAGAGGTTCCTGTTTATATGTAGATGCAATTAACTGTTTCCTGATAGAGTTGCCTGAACTTAACCTCCTAATTTTAAAAAAAATAAAAGAAAGGCAGCACTAGGGCTACAATATTTATCCACACACGCTGTATCCAGCTTGAATAATACCCACGCTGTCCCACGCAGCCGTCTCAGCTGCCCCTGCAAGTCAGAGTGTGCTGTGATTTAGATGACTGCAGTCCTTACAAACCCTTAGCAGAATATTTGTAACCTGCTGAAAAGGAAACTGAACTCCCAAGGACAAAGCTGGATCCAGAGCCTACACACTTCTCAACATCAGTTTTCTGCTCCAGACTATGATACGAGCAGAGGTCCGGCTTCCTAGCAGACCGCAGTTTCCCAAACAGGGGAGTTTGGCTCCAACTGTTAAGTTACAAAAGTGTGAAGCCATGACTTCCTCAGGTAAGAGAATGAGGCTTTCGGCCAGTCCAGAGCTGCTCTGGGACAGCTTTAATCACGCTGCATGGCACCCCTGTGACACTCACAGCTGCAGAGAGGACAGAGCAGCGAGAGCCACGACAAGCCAGAGCAACCAGAGATGACTTTGGAAAGGACAACACAACTCACAACCAGGCATTTCAGCACGTTTTCTCAAAACTGCTGTTGCAATAATCAGAACAGATGCCGGGGTAGGATGTGGATCCTCAGACAGATAAGCATATTTCCCCCCAGCAACAACCCTGCTTAATTTAGCGAACTGTCAACTTTAAGCACAATGTCAGTGACAAAGAGCTCAAGCATTTCCCATATTCTGAAGGGGAAGGTCTGGGCCTGTTGCTGGTCTCCCTCTCTCTCTTCCTCCCATTTGCTGACAGGCACTAAGCCTCTCTACAGGCTGTAACTCCCCCTGGACAGCGGGATGATTCTCAGCCTGCCACGACTTGTCTTACACCAAGGCAAGCACATCCTAATGCCTGACTTCCTAGCAAAGGAATTAGGAGGTATTTTAGGCTGCTACTGCATTCTTACAGGTGGAAGGGTTCAGGCACAATTACACCACAGAGAAGCTGCACTACCCCAGAAGCAACACAGAAGGTCCATCTGTCTGAGCTTTGCATTTACCAGCCCACTGGTACCAACAGGCATCTTTTTGTCGATTCCTTTAGCCGAGTCATTCTGAGATTCGTACCTATTTCCCATTAAAAAGCAATAATTCCAAGGCAATGGAGTGCTGTCAGAGCCCTGGGGCACCAACACATCTTTTCTCTGGAAGAACACGGAGAACTACACACCAGTTTACTGAAACACCTCGGCTGTGCTTCTGAGGTACCATCACTTCCCTTCACCTGCCCTAGGCTTTAGCTGCTGCTGACAAAGGGTCAATCCAGAAGTAGCTTTCAGACTGCCTGGAAAATGTTTGGGGTTTTTTTTCCCCCCATTACCAGCAAATTTCCTTTTTGCACACTCACACCATAAGCCTGACAAACTGTGAGCCTCCCTTCCTCCACCGAGCTTCTCAGAGTTGAAGATCTGTGCCCAGGTAAGGTCTGGCTGAGAAATCGCTACTCTTTCACTTTCCCCAAAGCCTCTTTGTTCTGGAGCTTTCTCAATCAGAAAGAAACCGACAATTTTTTGAAAAATATTTCCCAGTCAGCCCTAAAATAGTGATAGATCAAAGTTGGTCACTTGGGGAACGAGGATCCCAGTAAAAGCTGTGTTACCCTGCTGAGCTGGTAACCCCACACGTCTCTGAGCAACCAGCCTTGCACCATGGCAGGGTGGGAATTCAGGCGCATGGAATTTGGGGCTTGTTGCCATGAATTTGGGCTGTCGGAGGTTTTGAGCCTCTGCAAGAAATACCCCTGCTTCCTCCTGGATGAGGCAAGGGCCCCGCACCCTCACTGCACCAGCAGAGCCATGGGATCTGTCACCTCACGTAGCTGGGACACAGCTGGCCAGTGTCAGTAACACCAGGGGGTTCAAACATAACTCTGAAGCATTCCAACGGTTGCTCAAGAGACAACAAAATACTACAGTGAAAGAGGAAGGAGGAGGAAAAGGTGCCTCGGGAACAGTCAAACCTCACTCCGCTTGCCTACAGACACGTGGTCCCTTTTGGAGCTGAGGGAGCAGGAGATGAACCAGTTACACACAAAATGGTCACTGTCAGGGGGTCCCTTACCCGCTCTGGTGGCAGCTGCAGGTTCCCCACTTGGGCACAGGGGCTGCTTCTCTTCAGTCCAGGCTGGATGCTGTGAGGTGACCGATGTACAAAGACCACATCCATTCTGAAACGGAGCGAAAACCAACCAACATAAACCTTCAGCCCTTACGTCTGTTCGTCCGCTCACACAAAGCACCTTTACCCCATAACTCTTCCCCAACTCCATCCCTCTCCAGGGGATGAGGAGATCTCTCCCAGGATCCTGTCTGAACCCAGTTTACAATCTCCTCCTAGTGGTTTCCCAGACCCCCACACCTCCTCAGGTTAAGAAGTCAGGAGCAGGAGATGTCTTTTGTCTCCCAGGAAGGATTTTAGCTATCACAGCCACAAGGAGAAGCTTAGAGCCAGCAAGCAGCAGCAAAGAAAATGTGGGAAGGGGGGTGAAAACCCCAAAGAACCCTTTAAAACTTGTTTTTAAAATGCTCTTACCCTTTATTAAACACACCCAGAGCCAGCACCACCTCCCAGCCACAAAAACTAAACCTTTCCAGCCCCTTTGGGTAAAAAACCTCCCTTTACCACCTTCACCTGAGCCCAACTCTGGGCCCTCCCCAGGAGAGGGGCTTCACCTGGGCTCCCCCAGCCCCACGCCAGGAGAAGAGCCAGCACCAAGGCTCTATCTCCCCCAACCTGTGGGTCTTCCCTACGTACCAGGATCCTGCAAATTTCTGTGCAATTAGTGCCTGCCCGCAGAGATCTTGCCATGTATCAGAGTCCTGGAGTATTCCTGCAAGAGAAGAATGTTCAGGAAAAAATATTAGAGCCTCCAGCAACAGCAGACTGGACCCAGAGCTCAGCAAGTGATTTAAATGGACGTTTCAAACTCTTCTTTTCACTGTAATTCTCAGGCAGGGAAGTAAGTGGCAGAAATATAATTAAGAAAACAAGCCCACTGGAGAAAGCAAATTGTGTTTTACAGAGTGGGCAGACAGTTTAGCTCAGGGGCACGGAATACAGCCAGTGAGTAAATCATTTCTGGTTTGCTCACAGAACTGAAAAAAAAAACTCACACAAACCATGCAAGTCATGAAACAAATAAATTTGGGACTTCTTACAAGAAGCAGGATAAGTGGAAGTAAAAAGTTGAAATACCTTTTATTTGGGGTCAAAAAATGTCTCCTAGGTTTTCCATGCAGGCTTTAAAATGAAATATTAGGTATATTTCAAAGAGAAAATATGAAACTTCCAATCTCAGTGACTTTGCTGCTTCTTGGCTAAAAAAAGTTTGTCATACTCAGTACAAAGTTGTGGAAAATGTGTTCAACACAAATTAATTAAGAACAATAAAGCATAGATAATCCCAAGCTCAGCTCTAGTCTCCCTATGGCACATTTTATTATTCATTCCTAAGGGTCCATAGGTAAGAGAAGAGCCTTTGGGGCACTGGGGATGAAAATCAAAGCACATGGCTGAGTTTCAGATCTACCACACACCCTGAATAGACCCAGAAATAATATTTAGTATGAGATAATATAGGAAATAGCATGTGATAACTGTTAGAATAGGATTAGATGCAATTAGTAATTTAAGTCAAAACAAGTAATTATTAATTCACCAGCAGCTCAGATCAAGGTAGCTTTAGTGTAGCTGATGTGGAAGTAAATGGATGAGGAAGTTTAGGCAAAGCAGCCAGTTCCAGGGCAAAAGGTGTGGTGAAACTGCTGAGCTCTGAGGAGCTGTGGAATATATTTTTTAACTTATATGATTCCACCCAATTATTTTGTAGGGATTAAACTATTTTTGTACTGGAAAATAATAGAACAGAGATTTGGCAGCAGAACCATTCCTCTCTCTCCTTGATCTAACGTACGTGGAGAGGCTTCCCCCAAGGACACCCAAACCAGGCAGGTTTTGTCCTACATAATTTCTCCATAAATCAACAGTAACGATTGTCTGAGGGAACCCTAGTATTCTCCTTTTTGCTTTTTTTTCTCTTTTCACTCCCCGTTTCTACGTTTTGCACAAATTTCCTTTCACATCACTCATGAATTTGCTGTAGCTGTACAGCATTTATTTTTGAAAATTTCTCTTCTGCTGGGAAAAGAAGTAAAACCCCTCCACCACCCAGAAAAGGTGGAAATTCCTTCTAAAATTCTTTCTAAACTAGGAATTCGGCTTCACCTCTGCAGCACCCGAGCAGTGCAAGTCCTGCCTCTTATTCCCAGGGATACGAGACTCCAGTGAATATTGCTGGTGTTTGATCCCGGAGATGAAGAGACCAGAGCAACCCCCGAGGCTCCAACTCCCCTCCATAGAATCATCTGGGCCAGAAGGGACCTTCAAAAGTCATCTAGTCCAACCCCCCTGCAGTCAGCAGGGACACCCCCAACTAGACCAGGT
>JAOXJM010000041.1:66945184-66973246 GCA_026413425.1 Tringa solitaria | reverse complement strand
GAACTAGATGATCTTTAAGGTCCCTTCCAACCCAAACCATTCTATGATTCTAATCCACTGACATAACACCCCCTCAAAATAAACAGAATTAAACTTCCCTGAAGGTAGCTGGTAAGACATTAAACTGCTTCATGTTTTCTACTTTAATCAAATCTTCCTTTCCCCCAGTTTTAGAATATTTTTTTCCAATCCCTGGCTAAAATTGGTCATGCCATATGAGAAATTAGAAAAGCTATCATCACTAATTGTTCACCATTTGCCAGCGTGATTTCTAAAGACGGCACAGCGCTGGCTCACCATCCTCACGAGAGAGAGGGATGTTTTACCAAAATCATTTTGCCTCCTCGCTGGAAGCTGGGCCACATCCTCACAGCCACCGTCCTCCTCACCAACCCCGGCAGCAAACTGCAGGCACACACCACCTGCACCCATCACCTCTCCAGCCCCTCTCTGCTGGATCCCACAATTCCCACTCCATTCCCCAGGAGCAGCTCCAACACTGGGGCCAGTTTTGATTACTGAGAAGACAGGAACGGACACGTGATGTGAAAAAAATTAAGGTACACAGTTACTCCTCTTTATCTGCTCCCACGTGGGAAGAACAAGGAAGTTTAAGGAAACTCTAAAGGCGGTGGTGTCCTTTGTACCCTGGAGTACTTCCCAATGCAGGCACAAACAGAGCACTTCCAACAGGCCCTGGATTCCCCAAAATAAGGACAAATAGTACAACAAAGAATTGACCAAAGCCTGTAACGGTCTGAATAATGTTTTTTTTTCACCTGGCAGCTTATCGATGACCCTGGAGAGAGCTTCACAATTAAGGAATGAAAACAGGACACAGGGTAGACAGCAATATTCTGTTTTTAGAGGCAGGCAATGAAAGGTTAAGTAATTTTTGACATATTCACATGGAAGCAGTCTCAAAGGCAACATAGACTTGTAGCCTCTCAGCCTCCCACATCAGGAGGGAGACTTCGTTGTGCAGCTGCAGCCAGGGGTAGCAGAGCTCCCTCACCTCAGAAGCCACATAAATTGTACCCACCTCCACCAGGACCCCAAATTCCTGACCCCAACCCCGCTAAATTCCCTGCTCAGGCAAACACTGGAATTCAGGGCGTAAAGCTTCACCTCCTCTATTTAAATAAAGCTTTTGGTGGGAGAGTGTCTCCTTGCTGTACATATACAGTGTTCAACACTACAAGACCCCAATTCCACACCCAACTGCAGCACAAATACAAAAACTTGCCACATCATTTCAGCAGAGAGCCCACTAGAGTATGTCCTGATGGTAACAGAGGTCAACAAATCCCCAAGAAGACTTGTCAGGAATGAGGATTTAAGCTAAAGCTATTTGATAGTTCAATTTCTATCAAAGCCCAATTTTCATTTCAAATTCTAATTTTAATTTCTATCAAAGCCAAAAAATCTGTAAGCTGGGGTCCAGAATATAACCGTAGGAGACCCAACAAATCCCATAGGAGATTATCTTTAAAAAAAAAAAAAAATCACACTGAATTCTTCAGCTAGAACTGAAAAATTGAATTGGTACAGAAAAGACACGGGACTACCCCGCCTGATGACTGGTTATAAGCAATGTATTGTGTTATCCTGTTAAGAGAAAAAAAAAAAAAAAAAATGCAACCACAAAGGTCCTTTCCCCCAAAGCACTGCAGAAATGTTGCCCTCAGTTCTAAGCGGGAAGGAAAAATGCCAGTCTGTCTGCTTTCCCAGAGATTTATTATGTTTGAGCCTGAAACAGCAGAAAATATTTTTGGTCTCATTATTCTTTTTCATGCTCAACTGCAAGCCGCATCTGCTGCTCAAAAGGAAAGAGAAGGCCAGATTTCATCTTACAGCCGGTTCCTCAGAAGATGTGATCCACAGTAGCTGCCTCCATTTTTTGTCTTCCTTTGTCCACAGAATTCCAGCAAGAGACAACCACAACGTACTTGCCAGAAATATTTCAAACATTCCAAAGAGAACAAAACCCGTAACATAAGCACCACAAAGAAGGACAGATAACCAGTTAGAAGACCATTTAAAAACAGCTGAGCAAACTTTTTAAACAGAAGTCCAATAATGTCAACAGGCATGGAAGAAAACAAGGGCACATTATGCTGCCAGTATCACCGCAGGGAGCTGACTTCAAACAACTGGTTCTGCTTTATTCAGAGTTCAGAGAAGCATTTTCCATCCTATTCCAAGTGCATCCAAGTGTCCCAGAGACATTTCAGAGTTTAGACGGTAACTCTGTGACCTACCAAAAGCAAGGTGAGAACGCATCTTGCATTACAATGAAGCTCTGGGTGTAGATTTTGATATCTGAAACACTGTTCACAGAGTTCCAGGTCCTCTTTGGGGCAGAGTTACTAATGATCAGCCTAGAGCAGGGTTTTCAGCTTCAGCAATTTGTATTCATAGCACCAAATATATATATTTTTTGACAAGCCACAGTTCCCACATCTGTAAGTTAAGGGTCTAGGGAGAAGCGGTGAAAAAAGATGTAGCAACAAAAAGGCAAGGTGCTTCTGAAGCATGATGCACTTCAAAGTTTCCTTATTCATAACCTTCATCCACTCTATATATGCAAAACCTGACATCGCCACTTCATTGTCACAGCCACTTCACAGTCCAGTACAGAATTTGAGAGGGCTGTTTTATCCAGTTAACAGGCAAGCAAATCCTTAGCCCTTCTGGCTCTTCATCCATCCCATCTGCAAAGAGACCCGCTCCTTCATTTCCTGCTGAAGGAAACACATCCAAACATGACACGACCTGTTAGTCCACAGCCGGGACAGGACTTCTAACACACATTCACCTGAACAAAAGAAGATTTTTGTGGTTATTTAGATGTGTTCTTCTATGTGACAAGATGACAGACAGTCAAACAGCCAAGCCATTACCAAAGAAATTAAATCCATTCATTCCCAGTATTCTAAACTACACCTGACTAAATGCTAACTTGCCAAAGCATAAACACCACACAAGAGATGTTTCTCTTAAAAGAAACATTTCCTGGAGCCTACTCTACATTTTACATTACCAATCTTAGATAGCTGTGCATTTCCCAAACCATTTTACCTTATTAATTTTTTTTTAATAATCACAAATGCTTTTTACCAAGCAATATATAATTGACTGAATTGTAGATAAAAGAGGGTACACATTTAAGCTGTTAACCAAGGGAAAAAAGATTCTTTTGGGGGACAATACTCCTGGAACTAGAAGATGTTTCCCACTGTCTGGTCCTAGTTCTTATCTCCCATATTGCCTCACCTGACGTTGCAAAGAATGAGGAGATTCTGGACGGCAGGAAGAGTGGAATTCTCGTTCTGTCCTGTCACCAGGTGCCTGTCCAGCACAACATGCACAGCATCCGGACTGCTGGCTAAACCCAGGAGAAAAAGCAACACCCGTTGTGTTAGTGGGCACCACCTCAGTTTCAGTATCACAGCTTTGGGAGAGCTAACACAGGAGGTAACTATTTCGATCAGACAGATCAGCTGGGTGACTGCATGTTGATCTATAACCCCCCCCCAGATACGGACCATCTTGAGCCCCTGATCCTGAAATGATGTCACTCAAAAGTCCTCTCTGAAAGGACAGCAGGACTGGTCCCTTGATTCAGTGAACACCAGGTGGGTAAAGTGCATATATCAAGACATTTTCGTAATAAAAGCCTCAAAGTATAGATTTTTAAAGTTGTGATTACCCTGCAATGCAATATAAACTCTTTTTATGTAAGACATCAAAGCTGCAATCACCAAGCTACAAACAGCCTGCAGGGAGATACCTTCTGGCCAGTTATAATACCCTGACGTGTTAGTATCTACCAGCAATGGTTCAGTATCATTCCAGACAGAACCATTATTGTCAGTAACGAACAACTCGTATTTCCTTCTCCCTCTCCCAGCCACTGACTGTCTAACTAGAGGCTAAGAGCCTTCAAACCCCGCACGCTTTTCCTCTTCTTGCTTCCTTTGTCAGTACCACTGCAAACAAGCATGTGTCACAAAACCATGGCGACACCAGCTTTCAAACTGCCAGTACTGAACCCATTCTACAGAAGGTGGCGGCAGCAGCTCACTCCAAAAGCATCACTTAGACACAGGAGCAGGCTGACAGCAGCATGGATGGAAGAGGATTAAGCAAAGAATAGACAGCAATTTGATAAGACAGTGGCATTTCTTCTTAGCAAAAAATAGATGCATTAGGAGCCCGGTTCTGTTTCCTGTCCATGCCATGTGTGCAATCTCTAATCTGGTGACTTCAAACTGTACCAGTTCAATGGATGGCAGCTATTATGTTAAATAAAGAATGACTTAAATATCACACACATCTCTCATTGTTCTCTTTAAGGACAGATTATAAAAAATTACCTAAAAAAAAGCAAACTGAACGACAGCTGCAATTGAAGAGACACATTTATAGCTTATTATTTAATTCTCCCTGTCGCTCTTCAGTATTACAAGAAAGCAGCGTGTAAAGGAAAATGACACTTTTCCCTCCACATCCAGAAATAACCTAGGGAAGAAAGTGACATTTAGTGCTTTAATGGATTTAGTTTCCCACATGGGCCAGAACTTCAGATTTTGCAGTTCAAAAGTCAAACTTCTACATTTTGCCTAACAATAATTGATCAAAGTACTAGTAACAGAACAAAAAAAAATACTACAAAATCAGATCTAGGTATGAGTGAAACACTTGATGGTGAAAGACAACTTATCAGAGGAAACAGAATCACTCAGTATGAAGCCTCCAGCTTTAAATAATGAAACATTTGGTCGAATAGAAGACAATCCCAAAATCCAGAACTTGACCTCTCCTGGCAGAGCACGTGCTCCCCACCATGTGGCAGGGAAGTGGCTGCAGCTCGGTACCTACGTACAGACATCATTCCCCTGCAGGGCTGGACTGTGCATCTGCAGGTTAATGCACACCCATGTTCTGCTTTCACAGCAGGACACACGACCCCACCTTTACCATGGGGTAAAAATGCAGCGATCAGTGTGCTGTACTGTACTGCCCTACTTCTCCACACGCAGCATTTTGTGGTGTTTATTCTTAGAACACTCATCGTTTCTAATCCACTAGGGTATTTGTTTATATCCATGAAATGGAAATGCAAGATGAGATATCCTGTCAGAATCCTGTTCAGCTGTTGTTAAATTAGCACACAATTTGTCATTTGCAAAACACAGCCATCAAACATGAAGTGCTGGACAATAAGAAAGCAACATACCACTAAATGTGGCTCCAGAATCCTTCACAAAATCTTCCACAATAATGGATAAACTGGCAAAATTAGGCTGCCTTACTAGTTCATACACGGAGGGCTGAAAAAGATCAAAAGGAAATTAGTCTGTCTTGCTTTTTATAAAAAGAGCCAAGCAAAACCAACACATACTTTCACCTCCAATTTATTTTTTCTGTTCCCCCTATGATTCTTCCAAGTGTATACAGGAAATGAAACAGAAGGGAAGCATAAAACCAAATGACCACAAGCAGTTTCTGTGGACTTTCTGTAGGGAGCAAACTGAAAACTCTTATGCGATATATAAAGAGAAAGAATGACACAAGCAATTTCTGCACATCAAGTGGACACTGAACAGTTGCACGCAATTAACTTCATGAAAGCACAGATCTGTTTGGCTGTTGGACACAAACATTTGGATACAAATGCTGTGCCACTTCCAGAGGCCAAATAACAGCACTCAGCTTTGGAATGAGTACGGGAAACAGCTTAAATGAAGAGAGAAAAATAAAAGTACTTCGTTTTTTGTAGGCACAGGAAGAACTTTAATTTCATGGTTTCCATAGCGACTGTATCTAGGCTGTATCATGTCATTTATTTTAAATATTTTATCATGGATTGTAACGCCAAATACAAGCACATCGGGACATTGACAGCTTTCGTGAGTCCCATAAACTTAATTTCTTAACTTTGCATGTTAATTTTTAACCCTAGGAGTTGTACTGTAGAGGTTTGCATCCTCTCGGCACACAGGTACAACTGCCATAGGAACAGTGTGTGAGGTGAGAGACTGGACTTTAAATAAAACATCAACAGTATCCAGCTACTTTCTGAATTACAAGCCAGTCTGTACAAACAGCCTTTTTTCCCAAAACTTCCTCTACCATTTAAAATTAAAAAGCACCTTGAGAAATAAATTATCGCCAGCATTCATGAAACCAAAAAAAGCCATTCTTAAAAGCCCTCAACTATGAATCTGAGGAGCTACAGCAGCCATTTCCAGCATTTCATTGATTCAGTTTACTGAGCAATCGGAAGGAAAATACTCTCCACGGGCCAGCTAAGTGAGACAATCCCTTCACACACTCTGTGCGTCTTGCACACAAACCAAGGGCACCAAACACATGACTTAAGTTTGTAGGAAGTTCTAGTATAAGACCCATCCCCTGAAATCACAGGTGCCCGCACAGCAGAAGTCAGGTGAAAAGCTCAACCTACCCCTGTGAGGCTGTATCCCTGAAATACCCAGGATTTATCCTCATTGGTGGCACAACACAAAGCTGCGACACCATGTCCAACCGCACAGATAGGCTCTAGAGAAAAAGCAAAGCATCTTTGAGAAGCTGTGAGCATCTTCATATAGCCAAAATACAGATTAGGTTTCGTAAGATTCTCCATGGTATAGCACGATACATGCAATAAAGTTATACGGCACTGTTTATACTCTCTTACCCTGCAAGGTTTTTCCTGCACACTACAATAAGAATTGTTCCAGTCTTGCAAAGAATTACCAGCTGCTAACTCCAGGTCCAGAGACGGCACCAGTCAATGAGGAAAACACATACTCAAATGGCAAGTGAGAAGCACACATGAGTCTTGATTATCTACAGCCTCAATAATGATCCTGGTACATCCCATGTTTGGCTCTGAACCTTGAATTCCACTGACTTGGAGAGAGCAATTTCTGTACCACTGTAAGGCAGAGAACCCTCTTCTGACACAAGCATTGAAAAGCTACTGATATATGTAAATATACATTTACATAAAGAGGATACATTTAAGAGAAGATACATCTCTCTAAAGCAGCTCTTTCAAGTTCTCAATGCTCTTCAATGATGGAAACATTTCTAAGTCATCAGCAAGTAACAGTCTTACACAAACAGAAGACTAGCACTATTTTAAGAAAATATCTAATGATGTTCACCTACTGTTCTCAGCGCTGAAGTGCTGCAGTATCTTCGCCAGGTACCCGCTGTTTGCAAGGTCCGTCATAGCCCCAGGACAGTTTGGGATGAGCAGCGCATGGTATCTAGCGCCTAGTGAGGAGGAAAGGATAAACTAATCACAACACAAGGAACATCCAAGGAAGCTTCATCATAAACCCATTTCAGATTGGACAAAATTAAGACAATACCACTTAAGTCAGTCAAAATCTGTATCAACCGAATGAACTACAGAAACAAATACATCTATGTGGAGTAGAGAAAAAGGCCCTTTTCAGGACAAAGAACATACATTTTTAATGAGACATTCTTACAGAGGCAAAGCTTAACCCCACTATGTCTGCTAGCTTCTACTTTAGCAAAATATTTATTTTAAGAAAATAACAATATAGAGTGTGTATATATACATATAAGAGAACTACTACTTCAAAATAAGAAAACAATTGTAGTTGCCAAGACTTCCTCTTAAAATAACAAAAAATAGCAACTGTAGTTGCCAGGGCTTCCTCTTAAGTAACAAAAACTAGCAACTGTAGCTGACAGGGCTTCCCCTTTAAAACCTAAGTTTTACAGGTTTTTTGTGTCGTTCTTCCCTAAAGACCTAACGCTAAGAAGCGTTTGTTTCCCTGATAAATGGAGATGACACACTGACCAACAGCAAAGCCCGTACCATCGATGGACTCCAACTTGGCAGGGTTCGCATATGGTTTCATACGGAAGTCCTGTATCCAGCGCATGTTGCTCTCACTCACATCCACAAAATCAATGGACTTTCCCTACGGAAACCAGGGTTCAAAGGCTGTCGTTAGTATCCCTGCACAGACACCCACCACTTTTCTTGAAAGATGATCATGTGGTATTTAGAGACTTTAGCTCTCAAAAACCTGAAGTTTTCCATTTTTCCCACTGAAGTAGTTCTAATAGCTCTCTCTCCACTCTTTGTGTGTAACAGGTACTGGACAGAGAGGTTCAAAACGATACTGCAGGAAGCATACATTCATCTCAATATTAAGAAAACAGAATTTAAAAAAAAACCCTGGTAAAAAAAAATCTGTAAAGCCAATAAAACACCTCTCAAAAAGGTTTAGTATAATTCTCTCTCGTCAATTGAGGTATCAATTGGTTTCACACTGAAATCACAGTAATTGTCCATTTTTACTTACCCCAGGAGTTGCAACTTGCAGATTAAAAGCAGAGCTAGCCAGCGTAAAGCAGTGAAGGAAGGACTGGGCTGACACACCTGAAAAACAGATTCCAACAATTTAAGGAAATATTTGGAATCATAGAATCATTTTGGTTGGAAGAGACCTTTAAGATCAACAAGTCCAACCATTAACCCAGCAGTGCCAAGTTACCACTAAAACACGTCCCTGAGCGCTACATCTCTCAGTAACTTCAGAGGGTTATTTTACAATGTAAGAAATACACAGCCTTCCTTATAGGTGAGCTACGTACTGAGAAAAACATGATGAAGGTACTCTTGTTTGCCCAAATTGGGAGGGTACAGGGTAGGGAAAGAGGGAAGGAAGGCAGAAGTGAAGGGAATTTGGTGGAATTTGGTTTCCTCCAGGTATACATGCAAGCACAGCTCAGCTGTGTGTGCTCAGAAGCAGGTATGCGCAGAGGGGAAAATCAGCAGGTATTCAACAGCACTGTTGAGGGATATTAGCTATTTAGCATAAATAAGCATTAATTTTAGAATAAATAACTTAAGATTATAATATGGTGTGATTTGTGCTGTTTGCCTAGCTTTATTTAGCATGAATAGCTGGATTTGCTGAAACCTTCAGGCCACAAGTTATTTTTCTCAACAATTTTCCTAGCAGCTGCTACAGTGCTGTGTTTAGCCTTTTAGTTTGGGAAAGATGTTGGTACCACACTGATGTTTTGGTAGTGTTTTTCCCCCAAGTCTGGGGCTCTTCAGTTCTGCCAGTGAGTACTGGTGCACAAAGAACACAAACCAGAAAATTAGGAGGTGACAACCCTGATCTGAAACTGCAAATCAACAAGAGCCTGCCTGGACACAGAAAAAGAATCCAATAATACGTTAGAAAACCCCAGATCAAAAATCACCATTGGACTAAAAGACATGTAGACAGTGCATGAGGGGCAGGTGTAGTGATCACAAGGGTATATAATCGGTCAGGGATTTGTTTGGGGTCCCTCTCTTCCACAGAGCTGCCTAAATTAGAAGGGGCCTTTCAGATGGGAGTCCAATCATCAACCTAACACTGACAAAAAACATCGCTAAACCATCTCTGGAGGCATCCAGCCCAGGCTGTCCTTGCTGCTGTACTTTACAATTAAATTAATCATTTTATAGAATCCGACGCCTGAAACTCTGCCTGAGGAAGGAGGAATCGTGCCCGACAGTTGTGTGTAAACACCACACGCGGTGTGCGGGTGCTCGGGCAGCGGTTCCCCCTTGCAGCCCAGCTGTGCAGCGGGGCGGGCGGGCACCTGTGCAGGGCAGATGAGCGATTACGGCAGGCGAGCACATCTGTGCACCGCACAGGTGGCGGAGCAGCCCGTCTACCCGTCGGCGCGGAGCAGGGCCCGCCAGAGAACCGCAGCGGCCCTCAAAGAGCCCCGGGGACCGGCCTCACAGCGCGTCCGCCGCACCCCAGGTGGGGGCCGCAGGGGTCCCGCAGGCCGGAGAAGGCCGCACGAAGGGAGCGCCAGGGCCCGGCAGGACGGGAGAGGGTTTCCCCTACGGGACGGAGGGATTTAATCCCCCGGGAGCGTCTCACCCGCGGCGGCGGCGCTGGCGACGATGAGGCAGGTGGGTTTGCCGAGCCGGTCCGACATGGCGGCAGAGCCCGGCGGCGGCGGGGGTGGAGGCCGTCTCCTCATGAGGCCGCGCGTGCGCAGTGGACGAGGCGCGCGGCGGAGGCGGGAAGGCTGAGGGGAGCGGCCATGATAGGCCGCGGTGCCTTTTAACCCCTGCGGGGCACCAGGGCGGATCATGCCGGCCACCTGGCGACACGGCCCGCCGGCCACCTGGCGACACGGGCCACCTGCCTCCGCTCCGCCACCCTGCGGCGGCCGCCCGGTTTTATTTCCCCTTCATGGCCAGCGTGGTGGTGTCCTTAGTGGTTCTCCTCAGGCTCTGCTCCAGCAGTACAGCAGTTTTCCTCATCAGGTTTTACAGCGGGGTTTGATTTTTTTTGTTAATATATTTTTTTTCCTCATCGAATTAATACCGATAGCCAGTAGGACTGAAACACTGAATAGGGACCACCCCACCTCAGAGCAGGGGAAGCCTGACACCATGTTGTGGGTCAAAAATGAAAAAGCAGGCCTTAATGTCAAAATGTCAGCTGATTTTCAACGCCCAGGTGAGAGGCCACATCCAGCTGTGGTGCTGGATTTCAAACCTCTCTGCTTTAAGGACACAATGTCCTTCCTCAGCCAACAAAACACCAGGAGCCTTTCCAAGAAGCCCAGGCCACCATGGATCATGGTTTATTGCGCTAGTGATGTCTTTGTGACACGTGAAATAAGGAGGAACAAAACTCAGTTGATAAGACCAAGCTGGTTTTAAGTTACTGGCTTAAGCCATTGCTGGCCTAAGCTGCTTTTAAGGGTTTTTTTAAAGTTATCTCTCAGGTTTTACTCTTTAAACCACTCTGCCTCAGGATGAATAACCCCAAGGATGCTGTGGAAGGACAGAGGGATGTTGTGCTCTTTCACATATCTAAAGAAGCAACAACTAATTATGTTATACTGGATGGTACAAGATGAACACAGGATCGGGTGAAAAACATGGATGAAGAACTGGGCTGTTTCCTGGAGCTGCTGGAACGAGCATCAGAACTGCAAACTAAATAAAGTCATCCAAACCTTCCTGAAAATGTCCTTCCCATCCCTCTGGTCCCGGATCGCCTTCTTTGTGTGGGCACTTCATCTTTAATGAGCCATTATTCTTCAAGAAAAATGTTTGTTTATTGCAGGTGTCTGTGGCTCACCCGGGGAAAAGTAATTATTGTAAACCTTGTTCAGTTTCTGCCCTTGCATTTTTCGTCTCTGTGTTAATTTAATAGGTTCATCTCTTGATAGTTGCTAGTATATGACAAAGAGAAGATGCCATTATAAAATGATAGATATAAAATGAAGACAGTACAATTCTGCCATTATTTTTGTTTGTTTGTTTATTTATTTACGTATTTGCAGCCTGGTTTCCCAGAGGAAATGGAACTTATGCTGCCAGGCTCTCTCTCCTTGTCTGTCGCTTCAGTCATTTGTCCGTCTATCTCCTTTCCTCTCCAAAAGTGTGTTCTGACACCGGAGGCTGGTTAACTGAAGAGATACCTGGATGTTCCTCTCTCTTTGCTCTAGCTTAGCTACCAGAAAATGATTTTTTAGATAAAAAACTAACCCAAAGCGTATCTTTCACTGTTCAGTTTAGCTGCTGCACGAGCTACTTCGTGCCACTCCTGAGCCCTTATGGCACAGAGCATCACGTTTATGCTCCTTATTCCTCACTTGTGAATCCAGTGGTTAATTTCCCGTCTCCAAGAGCAGAAAGGAAACTGCTTTCTCAAATCCTGCTCCATCAGATTTAAACTGAAGACATAGGAAAAAAAAAAACCAAACCAATGCATGTGAGAGCATCCCCAGCTGCTGGGAGATTAAATTATACATTGATATCTTAATAATTGATCTCCTCTGCTCGGTAGGTGCCAGCGCATCTGCGTCACCAGAGCACCCTTTGCAAATGCTCTTTTGCTGAATTCTCTCCCAGCAAGTGCCAGATACGCTTCGCAGCCCCTTCTCTGCTTAATTGGGGAGGTTAGCAAGCACGAGCACCGGGGCAGGATCATGAGGACGATGTAAATTATTGGTGGCTGCTGGTTTTGATAGCACCTGGGCATTAGGGTTATGTTAAACCAGCTGAGGGTTTCCTCTGCCAACCCAGCCTGGTTGGCATAAACATAACCCTGGCCTTTTTTGTTTAAAGTGCAGGGATTTGGCACCGCATCATTTTCTGTGGTTAAATGATGGCTGATGGCTGGAATAGAAGGGAGTAGGGAAAAGCAATGCATAGTTTAAGATAATTGTAAACACAGCCTCTGCTATTCCTACTTTTTAGCTTTCTATAAATACCTGGAGGGACATAGACGAAACAGGGAAGGGGTGGGTGGAAGATACCCAAACCAGTGTCTGAAAGCCCTGAGCTTTGCTCTCCCAGTAAGCACCACAACCGCACCAACATGCCTGTGCTGCTGCTGTCCTTGGCAGCGAGAAAGGAGCCACGTCATTTTTTTGTTTGAAGAAAACACATTTTTTTTGTTTGAAGGAGACAGGACAGGAAGAGTCCTCAGCCTGATCCCCCTTCCCTCCAGCCAACGAGTGGCCGAGGAGGACACTTTGTGCAGGTGCCTCCACTGATTCCAAATCACCGGGGAGCCTTCCCAGTTGGAGCGTTGCCCGCTGCCATCCATCCCTGCCACCTCCCCACCTTCTTCTGTCAAGAGATGGGCCAGGCTTTCGCTGGAAGAGGGATGAGGAACGGAAGAAGAACCTCAGCTCCTCTGAAGCCGTGCTGTCCCACAGCCTGAGCAGAGCTGCCATCATCCACACTGCACTGGCCCAACGTATGCCCTATTTCCCACACCCTAACTGGGAACAGTGGGGAGGGCCGGGCATCCACCCATCCCAGCTTCTCAGACTCAGAAAAGAAGAATTTATTTGCTCTCCTGCTCTTAGGAGTATCAAAGACAAGCTAAAACCTGAGTCCTCAGCTCAAAAATCTCAGATAATTAAGGCTTTTACAACTAAAGGCTACCCCTTTTTCCTGACCCCAAGGAGTTTACAATATTTGTCTTCCCAGTTCTCAAGAGATTCCTTTCCAAAAGGCTGCAGGCTTCAGCAGAGACCCTGTTGGGAGCTGGTGTGACGTGACAGCAGTGATGTGTGCTGCCGAAACCCTCCTCCCCTCTGGCAGGAATCAACCCCTGGCTCAGGCTGATGTGCGGGGACCCTCAAAGTGCTCAGGGGGTGGTTTGCTCCTTGTGAGGACAGATGCTCCTGGGGCAACTTTAAACCAAAACCAGGGAGATGGGAGCACACTCCGATTTGACACAGGAGAGGTGAGAGTTTTGTGCAGCAAAACCTGGGGACCAGCCTGCAGGAACAGGGGATCACTGCCGTCGGAAAAGTTTCCTCTGGCTCTGGGTAAGTCACTTAATTGTTCTACACTTTATTTCCCATGTGGGAATAACGGTGTTTTTCCTTTGCCTGCTTTCCTTGGCCAGGCTGGTGGTTTTTTGGGGCAGGGACTGCCTTTTCTTCCAGGTCTCCCTGGGCTCGTTAATCCTAGCAAATAATCAGCCTGCAGGAAACTCAGCCACGAGTAAGGAGTGAGAGGGAGAACAGCCATTTTCACTCACACACCCACATACACAAAGATGCTGACATGAGGAATTATACAATATCTCTATGTGTGTATATATATCTCTATATATAGTTTATTTCTCACAATCCTGGTAAGAGTTACAGGTGTATTGGGAATCATTTACAGTTTCACAGCATATGGAGTGGCCATACAGCTTCTGATGTGAGTAACATACAGTGTGTAGAGAGCACACGTTTCCAACCCATCCACCCACCACTCATACAATGGGTTTTCAAAGCTAATACTAGATTCAGCTACGTAGAAAGCCTGGAAAATGTTAGGGTACAGCGTTGGGTGTCGTACAACACTGTCAGTCACAATGGGACAAGCTAAACTACTTTAATTTTCAATCTAGTATTTCTAGTCTACCTGCATTATTGCATTTATACGCTTTTTTTTTTTAAGTCAAAGTAAATAGAATACTATATGGGAAAGGAAAAATTCTTGACTATTTTAGGATTTGAGCTGCAGCCCATACAAAGTGTCCATAGAAGCATAGACAAGATTATAAATTCAACAAGGTATAAATTAGCTGTATAGCTTTGTGTGTAGGTAGGTGTCCATTTCCCTCCAGGAAATGTGTCTAGCAGCATATTGTTTCTGAAAGTAAAAAAAAAAAACCCAAAACCAAACTAAACCTGTATGTTTGAACACAGGTAAATGTGTGTAAGTGACAAGCAGGTCTGTTTGTACAGGGAAAAAAAAATCAAGGTGTCACTCTCAAAATTACCATCATTTGGAAAACACGTTCAGGGGCTGACTCAAAACCCACCGACATCCTTGGGAAAATGCCTCGGGCTTCCAAGGGAGCAGCAGGCATTTCTCAACTGACTTCCGAGGGCTTTGGATCAGTCCCTGGAAAAGTAACAAAATCTGAGCAAAGTGAAAGAAAAAAAGAAAAAAAAAATCCCCTGTAATCTGACCTTCGAGTTCCCTTTCTACAATTTGAGTTTCTCCACAAGTTTGTAAACAACCCGCACCTACCACTAGAAGAGAGTTGGTTTTTCGCTGGAGAGTTGAGATTGCACCTTTTGAAGATTTCAGTCGAAAGGGTCCTAACCAGTAACTCGGGAAAAGGCACCAGGTTGAAGAAGGGCTGCTCAAAACTTGGTAAAGCCAAATTATTCGCTTGTTGGTTGGTTGGTTGGTTGGTTTTTTAACGTGACAAAATTGTATGGCACCCTCTTTCTTGTCAAATTGCCCCGGAAACTTGACTTCTTGAAGCTGCTGCGGCAAAAACCAGGGATACAATGCAGGTCTTTACTGTTGCAAAGGTGATTAAAGATTCCTCTCTTCCCTCTGGGGGTTTTGGTTCTGTAGCATCATCGTGCACAGACAGAAAGAACCCGGAACTTTATTTTTGGCGTGCTGTGCTGGGGCTTTGCGTCAGGAGGCATGGAAAAAGAATGGAAAGATGAATTTCAAGCTGGGAGCAGCTGAAAGAGAAACGGGAGCAGGAGTAAGGTGTTGGTCCAACGTGTTGGAGCCGGACCCGGGCGTTTGGAAAGCCAGGGGATGTGATCTGTCACACCTCTTGCAGGGCTGTGGGTATCAGCTAATTAGCATGGTTAATGGAATGAGCTAGGAATTTTCAAGGCCCTGCAGTCTTGCATTACTGCATCAAATGGTAACACCTGAGCAGCCCATTCCAATAGAAAAATCCTTGCAGGTTTCTGTGTATCCTCATTCCTGCAGCTGATGGGAGGTGAGAGAGATGCCACACACCCTGCACAGAAGCTGATTCTTCAAGGTCAGAAGAAGTGGAGATACCCAAAATCTGCCCCAGCCTCAGGGCAGGGTTTCGACCCAGCTGTGGAGAGGCCACATCTGCAGAGTTGCCTGGGAAGAAAGCAGGAAAGGGAATACAGTGCAGGTGCCAAAGCAGCAGAAAAGAATAAGCAAAGAATCAGAGCTCCAGAAATCAATGGAGCCACATAATCTGTAGCAGTTGAAGATCTGGCATGAGCAGCCAGCCTAGGAATTTGGGCATTAAAAAGGAAAGCAGGTCACAGGGCTGGACTGATGGTCTAAAAGAGAAGAGGGAAAAGTCGTTATAAAACCCCTTTGCTCAACAGATTAAGTTCCCCAGGGCCAGCCAATTAAGGTAACGTGATCTGAGGTAACCACAGCGAGATGCAATGAGAGTCTTAGAAAAATGATGTTGGACAGACCCAGCCGAGCCCGGCTTGAACGACACTTGGGGCATGTTCCAAGCCAATGTCTCGCTCACATCACAGTACCCTCAACAACACCTTGCATCATCATCCAGGCTGCTTGATTCAAGATAATTTAGCTCACGGAGATCAACTTTCTGTAGAGCTACCTTCAGTTTGATGAACCTAAATTAAGCACCTTCTCATTTTTGCCATGTATTCACCATGACATCTTAGTCTGTGCTTTGCCCTTAATGCTGCTTAAAAAATAACTCCCCACTAATGATTAAGTAATACTTCAAACAGATAAACTTCAGGAGAGAACTAATTGAGGACAGGAGAGGTTTTAAGAACGATAGGTCAAAACCAGTTGCTGCAGGAGAATTTTTAGGGACTGAAGCTGGGCTGAAAGAAGAGCGGCAGTATTTAATTTAATCCACAGGACTAGGCAGACGCTGCTCCCACTGCTCTCTCCTGGCTTCTTCACAACCCGCAGAGCACAAATCCTGGAGTCCGTGGGAGGTGCCACATCCCCTGGCCCAGAAGATGGCTGCACAGGCTTCATTGCTTTCTGCGCTGGAGTTGTTGCCAACCGAGTGCCACTCACTCATCAGACCTAAAACGTGCAGACAGCCCAGGTCAGATCTTCAACGTCAGCAGGTTTCTCCCTGAAAGAGTAAAAGGCCAAATACCTCGGGGGTAAATATCAGGAAATACGCTGATTCCAGCCTCCCCCACTGAGAATTTAACTAATTTAGGTATGGAATTTTTATTATCCAGGTCAAAGCCATTCCTGTTCATGAAGGGAGGTGCCCAACCTGTAAAGCAGAACTGCGGTCGGTTTATGAAAAAGACTACATGATGTGGTTGCCCGCCCCTATGGAAGGTGGCTCTTCCTGGCCTTGGAGATTTCTCCTGGCCCCATGACGAAGGGAATGAGACCACGGTAAGATGTTCCATGGCTTGGGAAGGGAACCAGCATCCCTGCGCTAGCGTGATGGCACGGACCAAGGGAATTGAAATGTGAGTAGGGTGAATTTTCAGTCCTGTCTGTAGCAAAGCACGTGAAAAGAGAAATCAGCCTTTCAAAATGCCCAAATCATGAAGTTGCAATTTCCCTTAATCATACAAAGTTGGTTGTAGAAAACTTCATGTCTTTTTCTTGCTTCACTAATCCTTTAATATTAAACAGAACCAGCAAAATTTTGTTTGGAGAAGTCAGTTAGCAGAGGTTAATTTGCATGGCATCAGAACTGGTCATTTTTGCTTTTGCCCAAGGAAAAAGAACTGGATAAAAGTTAACATGTCCTTATCAGAACTGTTCAGATAGTGAAATTGGGCTTTTTTTCCTTTGTTTCTTGTACCCTCCCAGAAGCACTGGCTTGAAGCTTACTGTAGAGCCGTTCGGAATTTCATCTTTTTTTCATCGCCTTCCTTTTTTTGCTTTGCTTCTTGAAGAACATTTTTTTTTCTCTCAAATCTTCAGGACTTATTTTTAACCAATTCTAAGAATAGATGGATTCCTAAACCCCAGTGACATTTCCAGGAAAGGAAGTTTTTACGGCAGAAATCATCTCTCTCTAACTCTGGGTTTATTTTAGTGGCACTGTAGTTGTTTATACAAAAATACTAACATAGGTATAAGCACGGCCACCTCGGTTAATATCAGAGAAGACTTTCCTCACACTCAGCAGGAGGAGGAATGTTTTTGTCAGTTTTTAAAAGAAACAGTGCCACTGAGCTGCTTTTACACTTTGCAATGACCTGCAATCGTATCCCTGGTGCCAGTAAGGTCTCAAAGGCCTGAGCAGAACATGGTGAAGCCAATGGAAAAATCCCCGTTTGTTTTTGGTAGCCTATGGATCAACCCCCAAACCGTGATCGGGCAGAGACATAAACCCATTTTTAATTTATGGCTCAACCTGAGGGAACTAAGAAGCGCTTCGGGGCAAGTGCCTGTTCAGCGCTTCGAGTGTGACCCCAAGAGGTGAACAGCACCTGCACGAACGCATTCTTACCCTCCTGAAAATGCTGCATTATCCTTTGGCTTCCGGATTTGTTTGCCTCCTACTGCAGAGCTGTTAGGAATAATGAGACATCCATAGTCTGTTAAATCAGTAGAAAGAGGAAGCAGAAATATAATCCATTTCATCTTTCTTAAAGCTAGAAGCATCAAAAACCTTCTACTGAGTTGTCCAAGAGAGCGCAATGACATCTTTATATTCGACTAAAACTTATGGCTCCTTAAAAATAGGTTGAGATCAGGTATAGTAATTGAATTTATAGTTTTAGCGATAAGCTAGGAGGTCTGAACTCAGTTTAGCAAATTTATAATTTATAGACCTTATCAAAAAAGTAAACTAGCAATCTAGATCTCTTCAAATCCCAAGCACAGAATCTGATTAGTTTTAAGCGTTAGTTCATTCTCCCCACGGAGATATCACTAGAAGGACTTCGTATCACAAACACCACACAAAGAATAACATCAAGCAAATAACGGCATGTGCTCAGTACGAGAAAAGACAACTATTTATTTAGCACAGCGAGTTCAGTCATTTAAGCCTTCTGCTTCGACAAATTTGGTTTCAATCTCGCTTCGATTCTGAGAGAGGTGAATTTGCTCTTCTCAGCCTAGTTCTCGCTGGACATTTATTATTACCGGGTTTGTTTTTTTCCTCAAAATGAAGCCACCGCACAGCCTGGCACGTTAAGGCAGAACAGGAGGTGTTTGCTAAAAGGATTTGCAAGTCAGGACTGAAGTGCATTTGCCCCGGCTGCGAGCTCAGGAGCAGGGATGGCATCTACACTTGATCTACCTGACTTCAATCAACACTAGACCCACACTTCGAAAAGCGCTACAGCACAGTCCGGTATAGTCTAAAAAGTGCCTTATTTTAAAGCGAGTAGCCCACACGACTATCCAGGGAGGGGAACAGTAATTTTGAGCTTCTAGCACAACGGGCACATCGTACATTCAGCAGTTCACTAGCCATACATTCTTTGCACTGAGAAGAAACCGGGACCGAAAAAGGAGTTGAGGTGCTGCATGGCATGATGCGAATGGCACGAAAAAAAGACACCACGGACACTTTGTGTGAATGCAGGGGAACACATAAAGGGTCGTCTCTGGGTTGATTTGTTCTCCCCCCCCCACCTCCAGACCGCAGTAATTTAAACATATGTGTATGTATACATACATATGCAGAACATTCTTCAGGGTGAGGTGGTGTATACACACATACACACACACAGAGGTGTTTTCCAAGCCAAACTGCCAGAGAGGTGGGTTCCGGGTGGTGAGTCTGGACAGCAGACAGCAACACAAGCAGCAAATCCCTTGTGAAGAGGACATGCCACGGTCACTGGCCAAGGAGGGTTCGCAGGTGGTTACACCCCCCCATGAGGAGCTGCAGTCCCATCACCAGCTTCGTGGTGTGTTTCTGGATGGAATTGCATCTGAGCTCTCTGAGGGCAGGGGGGTCGGGGGCGGACACAAATGGTTAAGGCCCACGTTGGCTGAGAACTGTTTATCCTCTCTTCTGCTCCCAAAGGTTAAGTCAAGGAAATAAAAACACTTTAGAAGGTAAAATAGGAGATTTAAATGAAGCAGGTGTTTCTTTTTCCTCCTCCTGTATCTATCTACTCTGGTCAGGACAGAATAGATAGATGCTACATCTATAATGTCACATTGCTAAAAAAAAAAAAAATCACCATATGCTGGGGCTGAGAGGGAGGGAACAGAGGGGATGGGTAGAAGCATCTCCTGAAGACAGGCCTCCCTCTCAAAAACAGCAGTCGCTGTCTGAAAATCACCACCCTACTCTGGCAAAACATGAATCAGAGCAGGAGCGGCCCATTTCCCTTCCTCATGGGAACATAAGCAAAATTTCCCTACAGCCAAGAGCTTTGTGCTCCAGAGAACTGAGGGAAGGAGAGGCCAGAAATAGCCATCCCCACACCCAGACTCCGGTGGTTTGGATGCGTTATTCTGTACACAGCGGGCACACACCTCCCAGTCGTGGAAATCAGGTTCCCGGCTCATGCATCCAAATTCCCCATGTGGGGAAGCAGAATGCACGGTCCAGGGGGCAAGCAGGAGGAGGGGGGAGCTGGTATGCAGCGGGGTCTCTCCCCAGTATGGCTTGAGGGCCTGGGGACTTGGCAGCACCCCCAGACCCCCAGTGTGGCTCAGCACCCTCACCGTGTCCTCTGGACAGCCCCACCACAGTCGCTGCGAGGGAGCCGTGCTGGAACTGCCACTGAGCTATATTCTCTTCACATCTCTGCTTTCCAAATACCTCTTATACACCCTTTTCTATCGCTTTCCCTCCCCCAAAATAACCTCTGAACACCTGCGAAACAGGATAAGGGGAAATCAGGTCTTTAGACAAAAGTGGCATTGCAGAAACACCTCCTCATGGACCCTCCTGCTTCAAATCAAAAATATTCTCCAGGCTGTGACATGCTGCTACGAGGAGACACATCCACAATCCATGCAAAGAGCTCTTTAAAGCCCCAGGATTTCACCTGGGGCTGCAGTGCTCGTTCCAAGAAACCACTGCAACTCCAACATGCCCACCCCCTTCCTCTGCACAGCTAAAGGGTGAGGTAGACATCGAGCTTCAGCTGCACGTGGCCTGCTGTTCATCAGAAAACACCATCTGACATCCCCAGGGGCCGGGTACCCTGGGCTATGTTTTAGGAGCCTGGGGGAAAAGGGGATGACAAGTCTCACCACAGGAATGGCCAGGGCTGTGTAAAAACAACCTTTTGTTTGAGGAAGCCGCGTGCGTTCAGCAGACCGAATCTGGAGGTAAATAAGACCGACGTGAGCCAAGAGGAGAATTGCCAGATCAGGTTATACACCCTCACCGTCCTATCCAGCAATCTCACCCGGGGCAGATACCATCTTTCTCTGGCCCTCTACCCGCTGAATTCATGCATCCAGTTAAAGACGTGTGACTAAAGGCTCTTTACCTGAACTCACTCCACGCTGTCACAGCCTCTTGCTATTCATCACTCCAAAACCCTGCCCGCGGGGCTGCAACCGCTGCTGCTGAACTCCAGAGACTCTGCGGTTCTGACCTTCCCTAATTGTTGATCTAATTTAAAAACAAAATGTAAGGGTTGGGTTTTTGGGTTGTTTTTTTTTTTTACACGACCCTTTTTTTGCAGTAGCACAGCAGCCAAGAGCAGTCTCACGGAAACTTTTAGAGTGCGATCTGCCCACTTCTTGGTGTTAGGGGAAGGGCACCCTCTCTCGTCACCTGCCTTCCTTCTCCCCTTTACAAAGTCTGCCTTTAGAGCCGAGGGTTCCACTGATGAAACCAGGCTGTTCCCAAGGACTGGGAATTTATTTCCATTTCCAAAGCTTGGAGGAATCACAAATCCCTGCTATTGTCATAGGAGGGAGGTGAGAAATCCCCACAAGGACATACTTCCAGTGTCCTTGAACAGGGTTTCCCCAGTATAAAGCAGATCAGAGAATAGTTTAGGTTGGAAGGGACCTCACTGAGGGTCCCATTCAAGAAGGATCATTGACTTCCAACCCCCCGCCCTGGGCAGGGACACCTCCCACCAGACCAGGTTGCTCAAAGCCCCATCCAGCCTGGCCTTGAACCCCTCCAGGTCAGTCTTATTCCCATGAAATCCCAGGTCCTCTCTGCCCCTAAACCCAGTTCACGTCTTCACTTTTTCTACCTTCTCCTGCACCGAGACACCATAGCCTTCAGGGGGGAAAAAAAAAGAGGTGGTGAAAGGTCTGATCCAAATCCCAAAGAAATGAACAGAAAGAGTCCAGCTGCCCACGAGGGTGTTTGGGCTGAGACCTCAGCATCCCGCAGAGCCCAGCCCAACTTTAGGAAATACTAGATCCAAAACAAAGTCTCTCTCTCCCCAGATGCTGCCCGTACAACCTTGGTGAGCCACGGTGTCCTGCCTGGAGACTGCCTGCCACCGCACGAGAAACCAAGCAGATGGCAGCTGCTCTCTGCCTGAAGTCGGCGTGGGACTTGGCCAGGTACCTCCACGAGCTGCTGGCCGCGCTGTCGGTCGCAATTGGTCCCCTCTGCTCTCACCCCGCTGGCAGCTCGGCCGGAGAAATGACTTGGTGTGATGTCCCAAGTCACGTACTCCGCTCTACCAGGCTGCAGTCTCAGCCTCCAGCTGCCTGTTTTCTCTGGGGTGCTTTTGAGTTGGGATTTTAGAAGTTGGTCAATGAGCAGCAGGGACATGAGACACCTATTAAAGATGACACTTGGGTCTTTGGGTCAAGGAGCCACCTTTTGCCTGTGTTTGCCCAGAGGTTCCCCTGCCCCAGGGGGGCCCAACACACAGTGACAGGCAAACTGGGTCTTGGCACTAGGCTCCATCTCCCCTTACATCTACTTTACCACAACCCAACCAAAAAACAAACCAAACAGAAACCAAAAACACAAAGCAGGGACTCCGGATGGGACGTAGAACACTTTGGACTCAAAAACAAGGGACTGCAGGAGAGGTGAGGGGGTGTCTCCCAGGGAGGACGGCAGGGGGAGGGGAGGGGACACCGTCATTTACACCGATCAGGAGAAGCTGTAATCTATACACAGTGGTATAAGCCAAGATATATTACATGAAAGAACACACTGAGTGCATGGAGTTACCCACACTGGGTCAAACTGGCACAGTCGTCTTCAACAAGACTCTTGGAGTTGCAGTTGGTGTGTTGTTGTTGACCTATCTAGCTCGCTCTCTCTATATATATAGATATGTATAGAATTTCTCGGCATGCATTTGTCTCAAAAGGAGCTGTACAGCTGGGTTGGGTTTCTCATCCCCACCCCGGCTCCGTCTTCATTTTTTCCGGGCTAGGAACGCCACTCCCACAATCACAGCCAGCGCGGCCACCGCCACTCCTCCCACGATGATCAAGGGCTTCATGTTGTCGAAGATGCTGCCTGGCGACTCCTCGGAGCTGTTTCCCTTGTGGTCAGAGTCAGGGGACTGGCCGGTGGCCTCTTGCGTCTCGGTGGCGGCGGAGCTGGGTTTCAGGTTGCTGTGGTTGTTCACGACGGCAGCGGCATCGCTGCCCGCCTTCTTGGTGGCGGTGGCAGGAGCAGGCTGCTCTTTGGGGATCTCCTTCTTGTCTGCATTCGTGGCAGGCCCAGGGTTGGGCTTTTCTGGCTTTCCGGAGCTGGGGGTCTTGGCGTCGGGTTTGTTTCCGCTTCGGACGTTGCCTTTGGAATCCATCCCTACGAGTGCCGTGGGCAGCGACTGGATACGGGGCAATCCCGGTTCTCCTCCTTCGCCCAGCTGCTGGAGAAAGCAGAGGAGCTACCCGAGAGGGACAGCTCAAGCCCTTGCAGTGGTTGTGGTGGGATGATTCTCACGCTGGCCGTGTCCTATCTGGGCATGATACAGCACCTGGAAGAGGAAGCAGAGCAACAAGAGGTGAGTGAAAGGACAGAGCCAGCGCCGTTCCACCCGGAGGCAATGGAGGAGGACAGAAGACAACTGGAAAACTGTTGGCTCTTTCTTTAGTAACTGTGAGAGGTATTGAAAGTGTCTACTACAGTTCCTGCACATGGGAGAACATCAAAAAGCTCAGACTATCACCAGTGGCTGTCACAGCTGGGCTCCATCTGTAATCAAGACAAGCCCCTCCTGGCCATGGATGTGACACCATATGTCAGTGACAAAACACACTCGTGTCCAACCAAATAAATCTGATTTTTTCACTTGCTCACCACAACTGCCATCCCCCTGCGTAAAGAGAAAACATTTTGTCGCACGGGAAAGATCAACGGCTCCTCCCTGCTTGTAACTCACCCTCTGCCCCTTCTTTTTTGCAGTGTTATCCCAAGTTATGTTTAGGAAGTGGTTAATATGTGATTTTGTGTGATACTCTCCACATCCAGATGGGTACTGCAGAGAGGAAACAGGATTAGCTCCTCGGTTATAGGTGCCAGAGCCCCGAGGGTTACTGCTGGGAGCATTTCTGGTGAGCTGTGGCACAGAAAGGCGAGCGCCAGATCCTCAGCTGGTACAAAGCAGCGCACTGACACCAGCACAACCGCCTGAATTTGCTGTAAAGCTGGGCCTCACGGTGATGGAGACATCTCACACCGTCTCCTCCTTGCCCTGGTGAGCTGGGCTTGCCCACAGAGCCGAGCAGGGTGGCAGCTGTTACTGCAGGTAATTAGCTGGAGCCATTTTCCCCAGGGAACCGATGAAAGCAGCGAACAGCACGGCTGCATCCAGAGAATTCAGCAAACGGACAAAGCGGGCTTCGAAGGATGATAAAGAAAACACCACAGACATCTCCCCAAGCCTCGCTGGGCAGGGTGAGCCAGGAGATGGAGGTCCTGTGGCTACACCTCCGCACGACGGGAGGAGAGGAGAGGAGCCAGGCAGTTCGCCATCGGCCTCCGAGGGTGCAGCACCGCGTCAGCTTTGAGCTTGGGAAATAACGAGTAAAGAGGAGGCAGCGGTCAGAGCCCAGTCGCCTCCTGCATCACCTCCCTGCTGACCTTCACCCCTGCCACCAGCTTTCTGCCCGCTCAGTGAAATCTGAGCTTATTAGTGTCTGGATTTAGCAATAAAGAGGCTCCTCAAAAACCTCCTCAGAGAGATGTTTCTTCCACGGCGGCTCAGAGCGCCAGCAACAGACAGGGAGAAGGTCCCCAGGTTGCAGCAACGGTCTGTGCTGCTGACTCTTCTGGGAAACAGGCTAACGAATGGGGGGGTTTAATCTCCATCCAGGCAGAAACGCTGGCCTGGAGGAAAGCTACTCACAGAAATACCAGGTTTGGGTCCAGAGCAAAGCTGGGCAACACCTTACGGCTTGGTATAAGATGGAAACTGCCCCCCTCTCCTGCTCTCCCTTGTGAGCTGTTGTTTGATGGCCACCGTCTTCCCTGGTGACAATTGGAGCTGACTGAGGGAAGGCAGCACCAAAATGATGGAAGCCCATAGCTCTTGTGCTGCACCAGGCACGGTGACCATGATGCCAGTACACCATACGCCAGAAAGCCTGGCTGAAGGGTTGGCATTAGCCCAGGAGAGTAGCCTCAGCTCTTCCCATAGCACAGAGATGGGACAGACACTTCCAGAAGGCTTTCCACAGACCTACCTGCCACTCCTCCCCTAGAGAGGATGAATTTTAGCTGGGTGATATTTGCTGAGATGGAGCCTGAAGTCTCCAAAAGGCATTAGGTGATCCAAGCTGGCCAAGTTTTGAAATAAAACATTGAAAGACAAGAAGCAGATAACCTGTCCCAGGGGTTTCATATCCAGCGTTAGGCAGGGTAGCTGCTACTCTGCCTTTAGATTTTCAATTCAATCTAACTCTAAGCTCTTCCCATGGAAAGAAAAAAAAGAAACCAGGTCTTCATTCGTTTAAAAACCAGCAATCAGATTTCCTTAGCAGCTCTACATGGGCCAGATCTGCTTTGGGTGTTAAAAAAAGCACAGTCTCTTTGACTGCAGCTGAGCAATACTTAAAATTTCTGAGTTTGTGATATTAAGTCATTTTGGAAACTCCAAACCACCACCACTCTCCCCTCAAGCTTCACTGAAGGTGTATCATACACTGGGGCATCTCGTACCACACAAACACAACCCCAGAAGCTTAAGACCTTCTCTGTAGCTTGGGATGTGGTAGATAAACACATGGGACCTGGCCAAGAGCAAGAATATTTCCCTCTCTGTGCTTATTTTGCCTCACTTTTTCCTTCCTACTGCCTCCAAAGAGCATTCAAACTGCTCTGCTCAGTAGAAATCCTGTGCAGATCCAGGGCTGAGGCTGCGCACGGTCCCTCACAGGACTCTGCTCCTCTGGTTTGGGAGCAATTTATCCTCATTTTACACCTGGTACAGCGATGACACAGAGACATAGTAAGTGGAGCCCAAGATTGAGGCAGGCTTAGAGGTTAAAGCAGGGAGAGTCGGATTCAGCATGTCATAAATATTAAATTACCTGCTTAGTCGCTCTGATATCAATTAGCTGGGCTACTCACACGCTCTCTAGTATTTCTGTAGTTATACTATAGGAGCTGAGCATTAAGTTCTTCCTGCTTTCCGTAGGAAAACTACTATGGAGCCTATGGAGATGGTAGGGGTCAATCACAGAGGGGGCAAACTCGCTTCTGCTAAGAAATGGGGGCTCTGCACAGCTCAAGTACCTCAATTTCTCTGTATCCTCTCTCATTTGCACCCTTCGTGGATCAGAACTGGTTTCCAGACTCCTGGAAGCCAGAAAGCTGGTTTCTCTCAGAGCCTCCACTGTGCCCTGCACTGCTCCCGACAGCTCATTAAAGAACTTCTTGGTTTCTAAGCAAGTTTCCACTAAAAACAATGCAAGCCCTTCATGAAGGTTAGAGAAGGTTTTAAGAGATGTAGAAACCGAACTCAGCCAAAAAAAAAATAAAATCAATATCAGTAGTTCTTAAGTGTCCACATGAAAGGGCTTTCTGTCGGTGGTTTTCCATCACTGGAATTACCTACAGCATTGCCCAGCATCTCCCCAGACCCTTTGGCTTGGTTGAGCAGATGCTCTCAAACACTGTTTGAGAAGAGCCAGCGCCCTTCCTGCCCCCGACGAGAACCTCCAACCATCTTTCAGCCCCCCCAACCCTTTTTCTCCTCCTCTTCCCTCATTCCATCACATAAAGTTTTCCTTCTAATGGCCCATTTCTCCACCTTTGCTTTCTTCTTTATAGCTCTCACATCTATTTATTCCTCCCTCCCCTCTTCTCCTCAGTTGCTGTCTCTGCCTGTCTACCCATTCCTCCCTCCTTCCAGCTCTCTCTCTGCCTCCCACACAGACAGCACCACTTGGGAGTAAGATTTTGAGAGAAAAAGAGGCTTCATTCCTTCCCTTTCCCCCCCCACCGTGCTATTTCTTTGTTTAACAACCTGTACCCTTTTCAGGGCAGTTTTCACTCGCCAGCAGCTGATCACTTCTTTTTTTCCCAGGCTGGGAAGAAGGAGCAGAGATCACAAAACCAGCGATCAAGGAGAAAAAGGAAAAGCCAAGCCCTCCAAATCCCTGCTGCTGTGGGGAAGCGGCACGCAGACCCCGCAGCCCTCCTGGGATGCTGCAGCTCTCAAGGTCGGCGCAGACTCCCCGGTGCAAGACACTGGCCCCAGCCAAAGCAACAGGAGGAGGTGAGGAACGGCTTCCCCTGGCTCCCCTGAAGGGCACCTTTTCTGCCTCACACCCCCCACCCTCAGCAAATTAGCAAATACGTCTATTCATCTGTCTCCTGCGTGCGCAGATGAAAGCTGCATCAATCCTGCGCCGAGCGGAGCAGATGAGTCATTGCCAGCTTTACCGTAACACATCGCCATTAGAAGATCTTCTTCCCTCTGCAGACACCAGCCCTGAGCCTTCTCATCCACCCCTTACTGCTCCAAGTTGGAACATGTCCTGGTTTTGACTAATTTCACATCTAATACCTGGGAAAAATGCACTTTTAGAGGACTCTGGTGCCTGAATTGGTGAAAATATTTACTTTACAGCAGCTCCCATGTGTGGGATTTAAGCTCTCAGTGTTTTGGAGCTCACCAGGTGCCGGGACAAGGAGAAACGAGAACCAGGCACTTGCCCCAAGCTGCCCACGGGGTTATTTCATACCATGAACGGCACATTCAATAGAAATTAGGAAGTTTGCTGAGGAGTTCTCTCTCTCTCCCTTGAGGGCTGGGATCCTGAGAACTCCTTGCCCCGGTGCCAGAGCCCTGAGCCCTTCCTCCTGAAGCTGCAGGCGCTCACAGGGTCCCACATGGGCTGTCCCTGCTGGGAGGGACCAGCTTCCTGGGATAGAATAGGCTGGGGATAGTCCTGGTGTATTTTATATCAATATCAGGATCAATATTGGGTCTTTAGTATTATCAATGTTAATTATTTAGTCTTATCCTATTAAATCTATTTATATTTCAACCCTCATCTTTCCTTGCTTTTCTCCAATTCCCCTTCCTGGGTGGGGAGGGCTCATCGGGTGAGAAAATAATTGTCTAAACGACACTAAATTGTTGTGGGTTTCTTAAACCATAACAGAAGGAAAAGCTGACAACTTTGGGACGCTGCGGTGGGAGCTGCACCCCACAGACACGCATAGGGTAACAGCAGTGATGGGCAGGGGGGTCGGACTTAGGGTTCCCCCCCTCCTCCGTGAAAAGCCAACCTTTTCCATTGGGTCCTCAACTGCCACAGTGTCAGCGGGAAAGAATCCAACCACCACAGGGGGTTATGGACCTGAATTTATACTTGCAAAAGTGTAAATTCATAGAATCATAGAATCATTCAGGTTGGAAAAGACCCTTGGGATCATC
>JAOXJM010000041.1:66695533-66709687 GCA_026413425.1 Tringa solitaria | reverse complement strand
AAAACCATCACTAAACCATGTCACTAAGCACTATGTCAACTCGTCTTTTAAATACGAGAAAATACTCTTTTATTTATGTATTTATTTTTAATACCAGTTCTACCCATGATCAACAAAGGGTGGGCACAAAGCTCACGAGCGGTCCAACCATCATCAGAGGAAGCTGCTGAGATGCTGAGCATGGTCCACATGCCCTAAACTCCTTTAGGTGGCCACGGGAGCTCCTGTGCAGGCAAAAGAGAAAACAAGGGGGAAAGCACCAGTGAACAAGTAAATATTTAGAATTAATCTGAACTTTGTCACTAAAGAAAAAAATAAAATTAGCTTTTTTTTTTAATTCTGTTCAGAAAATAAAAAAGACTGACAGTTTAACCATAAACCACCAGTGAATGCTGCCAAGAGTATCAGGAAGTGAGAGTTTTGGTGCTCGTGAAAGGAAAAGAAACTGATAGTGTGGCTGGGGCTTTGCAGAAACGAGCAGTTGGTTGTGATAGGGTTATGGTAAATCACTTTGATGTCTTTCAAAGGGTTCAGGAGATCCAACCACAGTCATTTACACCCGCCTCGGGCAGGGGGAAGGAGGCGGCTGCCACCATCTCACACGTTGGATGGCCATCTCCTCATCAATCTCTTTCTTCACCTCAGATGATGTTCATGAAGCCGAGCACGGACAACTCCAACACACACATTGCACCTAACAACATCCAAACCAACCCTTCTCAGTGCCACCATTAGTCCGTATCCTCGAAAACATCATACACCCCACCTCAAATATCCACATTTTATCACACACAGAAGCATTTCTGGGGGTGACTCTCTCATGTTCACACCGCAGGTGGTTGAAGCCACCTGAGGTTAGTCCTGCCCCACGTGTCTTTCCGTCCTTGCTCAACCCAACCTTCCTCTTCTCACTTTCTCCCTTTCTCAAGGCCGGTGGAAAATGTAAATTTCTCTTTCTTGGGTTCAAAAATCTCTTTCCAAGCAATGAAGGGTGGTAGAGACAGAAACAGAGAGGAGCTCCCTGATGTCTGGATGGGGTCTCCTTATTTCTTCCACCAGAACCACAGGAAGTTTTTTTGCTCCAGGGTGGTAACTATGTCTAAAATAAACCATTATAATACCTATAATGTAAAAGAGAGATACCTTGGCCATCAATTTTAAAGGGAGTAAGTGACCCTTTCGTTTTTGTACTAAGGGAAACTGAAGGTAGCTCGGTTTCCAGATAATCTGGATAGAAAAGAGTTGTCCTTCTGGTTCCTGGTTCTTCACATAGATCTGGATTTCCCACAATGGAGAGGAGTCACCAATGCAAAAGGAGATGCAAGATGCCAGCCACATGGTTGCCTGTTCCTCATGACCCACCAGGAAAGGGGTCCCAAACACCCATGCAAACTTGGGTTATTTTAATTTTGAAGCACATAGTGCAAAATGGCTTTTCAAAGGGAGGTGGGGTTTTTTTGGTCCAAAATGGGCAGATGGGAATCACACAAACTTCAAAAAGGGAAAAATGCTGAGTCCCACCCATGGGGAAGAATTGTCTCCAGGACAGGCTGGAGAGCAGCTTGGCAGAGAGGGACGTGGAGTCTGTGGTGACCACCAAGTTGAAGATGAACCATCAATACGTCCTTACCTCAGAGACACCCACCAGCACCTCAGGAAGAGCGTTAGCCAGTGGGTCAAGGGACTTTCTGCCATGACCATCTGACCTCCAGCCTGAGGAATGGAGAAGCAAAAGCTGGTTTGAGAAGGGTGACAGAAGAGGAATCGTCCTGAAGAAATGGTCGTCTCACTGGTTCTCAAAAACAGACAGCGAGGATGATAGAAAGAGGGAAGTGAGAAGAGAAGAAGTAGCAATACTCATTTCTTGAACAGGCAATGTGCATGTTTTAAGGTCATCTCTGGTGGACAACAGAAGAAGTCATCTCTCTGGAAAAAAAATAAAACCCAAACCATAAATAAGAACAGAGGAAGAAAAATATACTAGGAAAAATATACCAGATAAAATTATAGGGATACTGAACACCAAGGTGTTGGACCAGCAGATGGGTAGCAGGGAATAAAAAAGGAGGAAAAAAAAAATAAGGTAACGACTGAAATTCCTGCATCTAATTGCAAATGTCTAGAAGAGATCTACCCAAGTCTGAGTTCACCCTCCCGACACACGGATGGGTGATGCACCCTGCCCTTGGAGACCAGCTCTCAAAGAGCTCCGTCCATGCAAATGCTGCTGATAGGACCTGCTCTGAGACTCGACTATATTCAAGTATAAATGGAAAATGACAAGTTATCTCGGAAAAAAACCCCACAAAACCCAACCAGAAGACAATGACATGATGGCAAATGAATATCCACATTGTGATCCACTTTTTCCTTAATATTTCCACATCTGCTCTATGGAAATACATAGTACAAAAAGAAAATTACAGATCACTGCAAATACAAAACAATAATTTCCTTAAATGAATCCATTACTTAACTTTTTTTTCTTCAGCTTCCATGTTCCTGGAGAATAAAAAAATAAACACATTTCAAATGCATTCCCTTGTGTTTCACACCTCGTTACGGTGTACACAGATGGAATTGCTCAGGCTCTGGGGGCATCGTTTCTGACGTGCCTTGGGGATCCCACCCCCAAAACCTGGGAGAGAAACCTCTGTTTGCCCCAGGCTCTTTGGGGAAGGTTGTCTCTGTTTCCAGGGTACCCTTTGGTGGTTCGTCCTGTGGGCGTGGGGTAAAGCTTAAATCTCCCAGCCCCGTCAGAGGCTGCCGTGGAGAAACCTTCCTGGTACTGGAAAGACCTGCGTAGCTTGTGTTTTTAACTTCAGCTCACGGACCAGTGAGTCTCTTACTGAGAACAACTCAAGATGCCATTAACCAGAGGGATGGTGAGATTTTGAGGGGTTTTGAGATATTTTTTTACTGGGTGGGGAAGGGCTTCCTTAACCAGTGTGTCCTGCAGAAGCAGGAACCCCACCATGAAGCAATACTGAAGTTATTAATGTCCCTCCTGAAGGGAGAAAAACCCACATACTCCAATACGTCTAAATCCTAACTCAAATTTTGGTTAAAAATTCCTGATATTAGCCGACCCAAGAGGTGCAAGGAAGATGGTGTGTAACTATAATCCAGATTAGAAGGTTGGGTTTTTTTTTTTCTTCTTGATGCTACACATACCTGAAGTTGCAATTGGGTCTATGCTAGTCTCATTTTAATTGACCTAAACACATTACTACAGAGTGAGGAAAATCACTCCAGCGTGGTCTGTTGTCTACTTAAAGCAACACTAATTAACATGGCAAATTAAGGTATGATATTATTGTATTTTCTTGTCCCTAAATAAGAAGAGCACCCTTCCCCCCCTCCCCCCCCAAGGAAAGAAATCCTCCCAAATATGCCCACTTATTGGAAAGAATTTTGATGTTCATGAGAATACATAATTTGCAAGATCTTTTGCAAGATGAATTCTTTCCATAACCAACCATCCAGAGCTTTAGGATTTAAGCTTTAAGATATTTTTTCCCTGTATTATGATCTGTTGGCTATTAATTTGTCACTATATTGGTTTTTTTATATATTATTTTTGATCTTCAACCCACCCACTGAGGGTAGCTATCACATTTTTTCTCCAAATAAGTGGGTGTATTTATCCAGGAAACACCAAATCTTGCATTAGCCTCAGGCACTACATATTCCCGCAAGCTGGAAGAAATTATTTCACCTCTTGCCTGTCTTTCTTTGTCTCCCCTGCGCTGGCACCAGGAGAATGGCTGGGGGAAACCACTCAAGCGTGACCGAATTTGTCCTCTTGGGCTTCACCGACCTGAAGGAGCTGCTCTTTGTGATTTTTTTGCTTGTGTACATCACCATGCTGGTGGGAAACCTGGGGATGATCATCGTCATCAGGACCAACTCTCAGCTTCATGTGCCCATGTACTTCTTCCTCAGCCACCTCTCCTTCCTAGACATTTGCTATTCTTCATCCATCGTACCGAAGCTCCTGGCAGGCCTCCTTAGAGAGAGAAATGTCATTTCTTTCAATGGTTGCATCACGCAGTTTTTCTTCTTTGCAGTTCTTGGCACCACAGAAGCCATCCTTCTGGCCATCATGGCCTACGATCGCTACGTGGCCATCCGTGAGCCTCTGCACTACTTGGTTGCCATGCCCCATGAAGTCTGTGTCCGGTTGGTGGTGGGTTCCTATGCTGCTGGGAGCCTGAACGCCCTTGTGCACATCAGCGGCCTCCTCCGACTCTCTTTCTGTGGCCCAAACCTTGTCAATCACTTCTACTGTGAAATACCACCCCTCCTGCTCCTCTCATGCTCCGACACCAGCCTCAACAAGATGGTCATGGCCGCCTGCATTGGCTTCATCATAACAACCTCTGTCTCAGCCATCATTGTCTCCTATGCCTGCATCCTGCTCACCATCTGGAGCATCCGCTCTGTGGAGGGCAGGCACAAAGCCTTCTCCACCTGCACCTCCCACCTCATGGCTGTTGCCCTCTTCTTCGGCTCCGCAGCTTTCTTGTACTTCCATCCCTTTTCTGGAAATGCAGAAGATCAAGGGAAAACAGCCTCCATCTTCTACACCCTGGTGACCCCCATGCTCAACCCTTTCATCTACAGCCTGAGGAACAAGGAGGTGAGGAGCGCCCTCAAAAGGGCTGCGAACAAGCTCGTCTCCTGGCTGTATTCCCACAGGTCCCACTCTGACCAAACCAAAGTAGGTATCACCTGGAGTCAGCAGAAGAAATAAGGCTGACACATGGGAGAAGACGGACACCCTACGTGGGACATGTTTTACCTTGTGCTGAACATCACAGAGCCTGAATTATGAATTAATTCCATGCTGGGGACCCCTGAAAAATAAATTACCTGTAATTACAATGTTGAAGAGAAGGAGAGAAAGCAGAAAAGACAGACAATCCTAAAAACACATTGTCAGGGAAACTTTTGGAGTAAATAAATCTATAGGCAGTGCTAGAACATGCACGGTTGATACTTTATTCCAAAGAGGATTTAATGCAATGTTGCAACAATACTGAATTCTGTGGCCTGAAGGAGGTGGCTCAGAGCAGAAGGGCCCAAGCCAAATAAAGACTACATTCTGGGGAGGGACAATGTCTTTCATAACTTTGTTTTCAATGTTTTCTAAGTAGTTGCCTAAGGTTTTACTTTAGTACAATAAACCTGATTTCTTCTCTAATTTGTCCAGTTATAGTCTTTATGGGGAACAGCCCATCCCATCCCCATGCTTCATATCTGTTGCACACAGACCCCTGTGCTCGGGATCTTGCTTTCCTGGATAGGTCTCCTTCATGGACACCTACCAGCCTGGAGCCACCATGATGACATGATCCTTTGCCTGGGAGCACGGTGCAGTTTTATCCCCTGTGACAAGCATTCACTCAGCTTGGCCAGGAACAGTCTTTCAAGATGTTATCTGAGCAATCTTGGCTTTTCCCAAGAGCTGACAACACAAGAAGCCTCCAAACTTCTGGCCACGTGTTGTATTCAGATGTGCCTGACTTCGTTGATGGCTCGAAGACTCTCAGTGTTGGCCAAAACCTCTCCCCACCATCTCCTCTCCTACTTATGTGTCTCCATCCAAGAAAAGTCTATTTTCCAAAGTTTATTTTCCACTCCAGCTGCAGCTTATTAATAATTTCTGCTTCCAGGTTTCAGGGCTTGAGTCATCTCGGTCCAGGAGTCATCCCGTCTAATTGTAGGCTTTCACAGCTGACTTAGTCACCACCAGTTCCCCTTCTGGAGGCAACTGTGCATTTTGGGGGCTTTGATTCATCTGATCTATTTTAAACACCTACATCAGGGCGAAATGAATTTTTCTGAAAAAAAAAAAAAAGCCTGGTTTTCTCCATTTGCTGCTTGGCAGCGAAGGGTGAGGGGCTGACACGGCCACGCGGTGAATGGGCCTTTTGCTCAGAACACATTCTGAAGGGTTAATTTAAATGTAGATCAACTAAATTTACATAAATTAACTAATAAATAAATAAATTATTTTAAGCAGATTTCATTCTGTAAGGTGAAAGCTTCGGTTTATCATGATGATGTTTTGGAGTCCTTCAAAAACCCCACTCAGAAGTGAGAAGGTGAAACCAGCTTTTAATCAGTAATTTATAATTCAGCCGAGCACAGATGCTCAGCTCCCAGAAAATGCTTTCTGGAAAGAAAAAAAAATGGATTAAGGCAGTGTCAGAGCTAGGCTTTCGCTTTGACATAGAGGTCACTAACACCAGCAATTAACTTCCCAAAGAAAGGTTTATATTTTCCAGAAAATAATTCCCCAGACCTGATTACAGATACTAGTGTTGTATTGCCCTTTTATGAGCAATAAAAGAGAAACTTTTCTCCATAAACCTGGCTGTGACTCTCACAGATGCCTGGATCCAACTCTCTGGGGTTTTTAACAACAGGATATCCCAGATAATGTTAAAAAAAAATTGCAGCAAAAGAGTTTCTCAATAGTTTTCCCTCCCTCCCCAGTAACATTTGCAACACTTCTCCACATCCTGAGCTGCCTCTTAATCCTTGAATCTCTATTTCTTACACCAGTTCCTTTTAATTCTCTGTGATTCCAAGAGATAAATTATATGTTCCAAGAGATAAACTTATATATATATATATATATAATTTTTTATCTGCATATGAATAAGTGGGGAAAAAATACTCAAGCTTACACTTAACTTGTTGAAACTAATTGTGTTTATTTATCAGTCTCCTCCTCAAGGAGCTGTTTCTGAAGACTTCGGCTCTCATGAGAAATTTCCTGCATGACAAACCCGGGAGGGCAGCAGCAAAGCCCTTGGTCTTTTAATGAAAGAGTCCTATAAACAGGGGCTTTTCTTGGTCAAGTATCGGTGCCCTTCATGACCGGCAAATCGTTCTTGCTTTTAACACCAATAATGGGAGAAACTGGGGCTTATTTCTCAGACAAACTTTTGGTCTGGGAGATAACAAGTCCCTGATAAACGTAAAAGGGGCCCGAGATGTGAGCAAACAGGTGAGTTTTAGCCTAAATAACGCTGCAAAATGTTGCAAGGAGAGGACTTGAAGCAGGAGCCTGTTTCCACATGAAGTAGTCACCTGAGGTCAGGACATCTCACCTGAAACCCAGGCATTTATAAGTTTCTTTTCCAAATTTAAGGCAGCCACAAGCTGAGTCTATGAGTTAAACCAACCAAGGTTCATAGGCAGAGCTTACCAGCCCCTCAAGTTCAGATGATTATTTTAATCAAGAATACAGGGATTCATAATTATTGTCCAGGGGCTGGAGAGGGCAGCAGCTTAGACAAGTTGATGAAGTGACTCTACAAAGCGTCGGTGCTATGAGACATGTTATCAAGCTGGCAACAAAAAACCAAAACCTTGCCATCCTCAAGTTCTGGTTTATCTTAGAGTTTTTACACAAAGCCAATGGGAAGACAGGTCTACCTGCCATGAAGGTCATGGCAGAAAAGCCCTACCCGGTTATTTGGCAAACTTCAAATTGCTTTTAGAGGGGTGTGAAGGTTTCTGCAAGTGACTTAATGCTGGGATGGCATATAAAAATTTGTTTTAAGCAATCGGGGTTTGAGGGAGCCTCACGTCTAAGTGAAGGTAGGACATGTGTGTTGAACCTTCCTCATGTAGAAGGGTCCTCTTCGATGGTGTAATTTTGTATCTTGTTTAACAGTAAAAAACCCCTCAGTGAGCAATTTCTGTGACTATTCCTAACTTCTGTTTTAAGAGATGAACTTAATTTTCTCTCTCTCTCTTTTTTTTTTTCTTTCCTAAAAACCTGCATTATCAGTGTCTTACTCCCCTTAGTTCATAACAGCACCATAGCATTGTTGGGGTTTCCCAACCAGTACTGATCTTTAAATAATCTTTCCGTTGTCTTTCTCCACTTAGTGGCATCACGTAATGAAGTGGATATCACCATAATTAAAAGGGGGTTTAATACTTGCACTAAATCACTTGTTTCAAAGTTAATTTCAGAGTTTCATAGGAAGGAAGGGAAGAAATTAGAGTTTTATTTTAATTTGGTCTGTGACAGGAAAGGAAATTCTCTAAAAAAAAAAAAGTCTCTATCCCTTACCAGTGGTTTTTACCTTTCTATTTTCTGAGACAAGTTGGTTTTGTTTTTTTTTTTAATTTTTTTAAATGCAGACTTTGATTTCTAATGTTAGAATAAATCACTGTGGTTATCTCTTTGGATCTGATGAGTAAGAAGCTTCTTCACTTCTTCAGGAGGTAGAATAAGCCTTTCCATTTGCAAAGTGACTTTATCAAACCAATAAAACCATCAGAAATTAATGTCATTGTGCATTTTGCTTGTGTTAAATGTGTTTTGAGACAAAACATTGAATATGTTGTTCAGAGTCCTCTGAGATTTTTATTTCCTGATAAAAATAAATGTATCTTTAACATTTGTTTGTGGGGAAAACAGGAAGGTGCTGACCCTGTTTTTCTCCTCATCTCTGCTTTCCTACAGCAAACTCTGCCGCCATGGTGGGCAAAGGAAACAGCACTCCCAGTGCTGAATTTGTTCTCTCAGGGTTCTCAGAGCAGAGGGATGTCCAGGCTGTCCTCTTCATGGTCTTCTTGGTGATCTACATGGTCACTCTTCTAGGGAACCTGGGAATGCTGGTGTTGATCAGGCTGGATACCCAGCTTCACACCCCCATGTACTTCTTTCTGAGCAGCCTGTCCTTCCTAGATATCTGCTACTCCTCCTCAATCACCCCCAGACTGCTTGCAGATCTCCTTGCAGAAAGGAAGGTCATTTCTTATGCTGCCTGCCTCACACAATTTTATTTCTATGCCGTCTTCGCCACCACCGAGTGTTACCTCCTGGCCATGATGGCCTATGACCGCTATGTGGCCATCTGCAGCCCCCTGCTCTATGCCATCTCCATGTCCAGCAGAGTTTGTGCGCTGCTGGTTGCTGGTTCGTTCCTCGCTGGGATCACAAATGCCACCATCCACACGGGGTTTGCACTTCGGCTGTCCTTCTGTGGTCCCAACGTCATCAACCACTTCTACTGTGAGGGGCCCCCACTTTACGCAATCTCGTGCACAGACCCCACCATCAATGAGATGATGATGTTCGTTGTGGTTGGCTTCAACCTGTTTGTCACCAACCTGACCATCCTAGTCTCCTACACCTACATTCTGGCCACCATCCTGAGAATGCGCTCGGCCACTGGCAAACACAAAGCCTTCTCCACATGTGCGTCCCACCTGACCACCGTGACCCTCTTCTACGGATCTGCTGCGTCCATGTACTCACGGCCAAGCTCCAGGCACTCCCAGGACCTCGACAAGGTTGCCTCTGTCTTCTACACGGTGGTGACCCCCATGCTCAATCCCCTCATCTACAGCCTGAGGAACAAGGAGGTGAAGGATGCGCTGGGGAGAGTGATGGAGAGGAAACGTTCGGCTGAAAAATAGTTTTCCCTAGTGCTTCAGAGGAACTGGGAGGTCTTCTCAGAGATGTTTGTATGTTCCGTTTCTGTACTGTTATGGTATAGAATAAGCAGTGCTCTCTGGTGAGCTACTGGGCACAAATGTATTGTGAAACCTCTGCCTTGTTCCTAAATACCGAGTCATGAACTCCTCTTGGATTAGGGCAGCCACTGACCTGCATCAGGGGTGCATTAGCTACTTTTATTGATGCTCACAACCTGCTATTATTTTAATTTCAGGAATTTAAGCTCTTCTGACCCTTTGTAGCGTGAGGATGCATCACCATGGTTGTCTTAACAATGACAACAACCAACACCTATTGCGTTCAGGGTGACAATGATGACCAGAGCTCTCTTCACATCAAATAAGCGGCACATTTCTGGTGAACACAAGGCTCAGGTAGTTTAGCGTTCCCAGGACTAGCAATGGACACCGGGCTCCCTGATATCAGTTCACCACAACAGGGCTCACCAGGCCTTTTCTGCGACTTATTTTAGCTCAACTGCAGCTGTATTTTCAACTTTATTTGAGAAAATTATGCAGTGCCTGCGACTTGCTCAAGGACCAGAGGGCTGTCATCTGGCATCTCCTATGAGTAATGGAAAGGTTACCCACCCGCTGGGTACCTGCTCCGTATCCTGGCATTTTCAGCTTCTATTGTTCATGTTATTATTAACTGCTTTTGCTTAATTTTGAGCAATTGTGTGTTTCCCCCTCTGAAATAAATCATGAGATACAGGGGAATGACTAATAAACTTTCGCAATTATAGCATAGCTAACCTCATAGACCAACAGGAGAGAAAAGAGCACTGACCAGGAACAAATATGGGGTAGAAACATATAAAAGTGATTCCAATCAGACCCCAAACTGGCAGGGAAGAAGCTCCCACCACAACCAGTACTCCTACCAAGCATGACACCAAGCACCTCCTCAGCAGGGAGTTCAGGGTGCTGCTGGGTCACTGCATCATCCCACCAAGGAAGAAGAACCTCAGCTTGTGGGTGGGAATTTAACCTCAGGAATGAGGAGCAGGTACTTTAATCAGAGGAACCTGGAGGAGCATTGCTCTCCATCCATCCAGGCCCACACAATTGCCCTTAATACAGTCACATGTCAACCCACTGACCCTCCAACTCATTGGCTTCAGGGCCTGGACGAGCTCCGGCAAGTAAGGCAGCTGTAGAAGTTCACTTTGTTGTTAACAAGGAAGAAAGTTTCTTTCTTGTTAGCCTCTGCTAATTAGTCTCTCATGGCTTGTTAAGAAGAATGAGGTAAGTTGACTACAAGCCCGCTGAGGAGCTTTCATGGTGATTAGGAAACTTTCTTGGTAAACCCCAGAAGATCCTGTTAAGCTGATGACTCCTGGAAGGGTGGTTGGTTCCCCAAGGATCACTTCTTGCTCTGGGAAGGGAAGCAGCATCACTTGTGATGGAAATAGCCGTAACCACCTGTTTGGTGAGAGCTTGGAGCTCAGGCCTGCTGGAGGGCTTTCTGGGCCGATTCAAGCTTGGTCATATGCTCTCATGAAAGAAAGAGACATCCTTGTTTTCATGATGAGTGCAGATAATGTGGTGTCCTTGGTTCTTGCTAATGGGGTGATCTGTCCCTACCTCCTTCTGAGCCCCTAGTAGAGGAGCTGGGGAAGCTCATTACATTTCTTTTCACCTTGAATTTCTTGTAATTAATTGCCTTTTGTCTTTTTTAATTTTTAAACCATGAGGCAAGTTGAAGTATACTGCATACATCCTCCATGGCTGACTGGTTTTCATAAGTGTGATTTTCCTGCCGTTACAAATTTGGGACTGGGGAACAGGCATGGGAATGGGCTCACGTGGCTCTCCATATCTGAAAACTCATTGTGAGGTAGTCATTATGAGATCATTATGAGGTAGTCATTTCATTATGAGGTAGTCAGTCAGGTCCCCTCTAAAATATATGGTTTATCACATCCTATGATGGGGTGTAACAGGAGCAGGTCTGAACATCAACAGGACTGGTACTGTGGACCTGCTGTCTATGGTATACACATTCCAGGAGAGTTTTCTCTGGATTAAATTTATTCTGGTCTGGGGATCTGAACACCTACTGCAGGTCAAGCTGCATCAGGTGCCCCCCTCAAGCCTGTTTTCAGTTTGTTCTCATCCAAAAGGAGCCCAGCTTCTACAGCCTGACCCCAGGTGAGGGTGAGGAGAGCAAACTGGGAGATCTTCAAACCTAAATTATTTAAACCGTACTCTTTGAACAAAAAGTAAAAAAACTGAAACACACCTTTATTGATCACAAATGGAAACAAGGAGCTCTGAGTTAATCACTCAACTTTTATTTATCTAAATTTGAAGGAGATGAATCTACTTCGGTCCGCTTAATCCCTCCTCCCAACAGTCTTAATAGTAATAATAATTTAAAAAATAGCTTTATTGTTTGGTTTTTTCTTCCTTTCAGTTGGACTAAAGCGTTATAGATATATTTTAATAACTAAGAAGCTGCTTCACCTTTTTTGCATGTTTTCGTACAAGTGGGGCTGGAAACAGTTTTCTTAAATTGCAGAAAAGGAGCAAGAGGCAGAGAAATTCCCCAGGCCAGGTCTGGGTTCAGTTGCCCTCACGTAGAAATCTGATGTCATTTGCTTTGTCCTGAGATGCCAAGAACATTGGTATGTGCCTTCAGAAGGGTTGGGCCATTCTGGAGCTACGTCTGAAAGCTCAGAGGAAGAACCTGTGGGCATCTTCGTGGTGTTAATAGTCTGTGTTCAGGCAACTGAACTCAATCCCAGATGCTCTGGGCTTTTTAGCTTTGGTTCTTCCAGTCTGACCTTCCCTGTTCACGCTGGTGTGAAGGTTTCACTGGGAAATTAGTCTAGGGCCATGAAAAGTGGTTTCTGTGGTCTGATACACAAAGAAATAACTGGGAAAGCTCAGGAGCAGAAGCATGTTATATTAATGAGATATGGGGTTCCACCTGAGCTACTGGTTGGGCATCAGTAGGGAATATTTAATCCAGATAAAACAGAGGATGAAGAAGTTGATGTTGTAGTACTAGGCTACAGGCTGGCCATGGCTAAGATCCCATTTTAAAGCACAGATATAAATGATAGATGGGGAGAGGTGAGAAGGAGAGGAGTGACATCTCCTGTCCATCATGAAGCACTTCAGGCTCAAAACTCATGCTCCTGGCTCGCATCCTCCTGCACCTATTATGAATAAACAAGAAAAGATAGGTGAACACCTTGCTATATGCATTTTTTTGGGATGTAATCCCTGGTTTTCTTCCTGGTGTAGACAATAAACACTGTTTTTTCCTGGTCCAGGAACTCTGCATCAATGGGGAGAAGTGGGAACGTTTAGGAAGTATTTAGATAAGCTGTTTAGGATGTTTATTTTGGAGCAAGATGAAATGCTTCCTGGAGATCCTGGTCACAGGGTGGAGAAAGGTCAGATGAAGAAGCCTACACCTGTGGATGACTACATTCAGCTAACCCATGCTCAGACTCAACAGCTGGTGTGCTAAATAAAACCACTGGGGTAACTATAAATGAGCTGGGAAAGAAAGCAAAAACAACACTACGCCCCCATAATTAGCTTTTCATTCCTCAAAAAAACAGTGTTGTTTCCAATTTCATGTTGGCATTTCCATAGGGAGCCCCACAGGCCGGGAGAAACCCCCCCCACCAATCCAGGGGACTGGCCGTGGTGACGAGCACCGGACTGTCCACCACGTTCTAATGCCACTGGGCGATTCCTTTCATGCCTCATCGTTTATTAATTTATTTTTTTTTTCCCTTAGAGCAATGCAGTGCTCATCAAGTCAGTGTTGAAATTGTATAGATTTCGGTGGGATGAAATGAATCTTCAGGCACAGTTTATGAGCATATTTGGAAGGAGATATGCGTTGCCGTTAGCCCATGAGGACTGGTTGGTTTCCAAATGTGAAAGATCAGCCAAGCTTAGAGTCCCATTATGAATTTTTCTGGGTGTCTTCTCTCATTCTCACGACTAATTCTTTGGGAGTCCAACAACTGCCAGGTGTCTTAGGGAAAGAAACCACACAGACCCTCACTACCATTTTTTTTGGTACATTTTGCTTTCAGCATTCAGTTAAATTAAAATTCATTAGAGGGTTTTTGGCACTGTCACATATTTTGAGCACAGATTGTGTTTTTATATATTTCCTGAGTGACTAAGATTCAATGAACAGAATAAGGATGGCGAGTGAAAACAATAACACAGGCACAATCTGGCAGACTTCATAATATTTCAAGCTGGTGTTACTGGTCCTGCTTTTGAAACTACCTGAGACACCTGCCAGAAATTGCCACTCTTGTCCCCCCTGGACACAAATTCTGCTGAAAAGCTGGGCAGCTGGTGAATAAAACAGCGTTGAGGTAAGCTGTGAATATGGGACCAGGTGGGTCTTTGGTGAGGTTGCCGTCAGATAATGGCAGAGTGACTTCAGAAAGGGAAATTATCAGTTGGTTGTGTTCAACTGGTCCTGTATCCCAGAGGGATGAGAGGGCTGGAGTGGCTGTAGACAGCCTGCCAAGAGGTTTGGCCTCAAATCTCATTAGGAAAAAATGATATTGAAAAAAAATTCTTTCCTGTGAGGGTGGTGAGAGCCTGGCCCAGGTTGCCCCGAGAAGCTGTGGTTGCCCCATCCCTGGAGGGGTTCAAGGCCAGGTTGGAGGGGGC
>JAOXJM010000041.1:66666293-66681530 GCA_026413425.1 Tringa solitaria | reverse complement strand
TTCAACCACCTCCCTGGGCAGCCTATTCCAATGCCCAATCACTCTTTCTGTGAAAAAAAGCAGCAGTGATGATCATAGGATGCTTCAGAGATACTTGTGGACCACGCAAAGGTTTGGGTCTGACCTTGACGACAGAACGAAAATGGGTTTAGAGAGATTTGAGGTCTTTCAGAGGAACTCCAAACGGTTCATAAAGCACCACTGGCTCCATCTCTGGAGCTGCTGGTGTCCCTCTGTAGACACTGGGCAGCCCAGTTTTGCAAGAAGGCTGGGATGATCCACATTTAGGTACCTATGGGATGGATGTCCACACCTGAACTGGTGACTCTGGGTTTCCATAGTATTAAATGGTGAGAAATGGGCATTTTCAGACAGTGATTAATCTCTCCCAGAGTGAACAAATAGGCCTTAACAGCCCTGACCAGGCTCACCTGGGGTCACCATCCCCACCTGCTGCCCATTTGCCCACCAGCTCTATTTAAGCTCAGCCCAGGGAAGCTGTTCCTCTCTTAGGTTGTGCTGGATGAGTGCTGGTTTCCAGTGTAGTACTGGGTGTGCACACCTTTGCTTGATTGTGGACCTGCTGAGTAGCTGCTGAACCCAACGCTGACCATTGGATGGACTTGGCTTCAGCTTGGAAGTGTCTCATCATCACCAGCTTGTCCGATGGTCTGGAGTTTTGGCTGAATTTGGTCCAGGTCTCTGGGTCTACACCACCTGCCTTACTCAGGTACTGTGGAATGGTCCCCTGTGCACCATGGTGTCCCCCTTGGCTCTATTTAAAGAGATTAAAGAGAAAAACCCTTTGTGGCACCCCCCAGCCTCCAGCTAGGGTACAACCCATCACCCTCTGCACCCAGCAGCCCAGCCAGTGCTTTCTCCTCTGCTGGTTTCTCTCCTTCTAGACCCTGTCCCTACATTGGAGACGCTATTCTCAGTGAGGGAAACAGATAAATAAATTAAATTGAATGTTATATTCAATGATTATTCTCTGGTCCTTATTACCTCTGCTATTTCCCAATTTAATATTGGAAATATGGTTGTTGGTAGTTTGGCAACATTCTGCTTTTGAAGTGTGTAGAGTATTATCCAGGACTTTTCCAGGCCTTGTAAAGATTGGTAAATCTTTCCAGCTTGAGGGTTTCCATAGCTACAAGGTGCCGCGATGTCTCTAGGAGATGCTGCTTCTCAATAACCTCACAGCAGTCTCGGATCTTGGTGCATTCTGGCTCCCAGAAGGCAACCCATCTCAAGGGTTGAGGAGGTAATAGCTCCTGACCTCTAACTCTTGAAGTCACTGAGGGAGCTATCTAAAGGGGAGAAAAAGCGAGAGTGATTGGCGTGGGGTGATGTGCCCAAGGAGGCTGGTGGCAGCTTCTTCCAACCATTTAAGCTGGAAAGCAAGAAATAGAGAAGACAAGAGCCTCTGGGAGACGCAGCCACACATGGACATCCAGCACCATGTAGAATTGAAAAACAGAAGAAAGGGAGGCTCGGAATAAACTTTATTCCCTGAAGAAGGGAAAAATCTGATTTATAAACCAAGATAGAAGGTGGAAAACCATTTATTTTTCCCCTGCATTCAGTGATGATTCTGTGCAACGTGGTCATGCAGACAGGTAGGAAAGATCTGATGAGAGGCAACACCAAAGAATTGTAGCACCAATTGAATTGTGACAAGAGCAAAAATTGCCATTTCTCTTTCAAAAAAATATATCGTTGGCTACTGGAAAAATATATCCTTGGTTAGAGTCATGCTGGAACAAATATATATATGTGTGTGTATGGAAGAAATCTTAAGTATGTCTTATGTGTTTACCCTCTCCCCAGCAACAGTCTTTTTTGGGGAACCTGTTAATAATTTTATCCATTTGTTGAGATGAGCACACACACTCATTCACTCAGTGAATTTAATGGGATATTGTCTAATTTTCTGTATTGTTATTTTTCCCCAGAAATAAAAAAGGTGCAGGTTCTGTCCGCCTCTTGAAGGATCTCCTTGGAGAAACTAAGAACAGAGGTGGGTACAAAAGCGGAGAAGGCGGCTGGAGAAGGTGGGATCTTTGATGGGAAACCAGAGGAGCTGGCATCTCAGGTGGATGGTGGTGGAATTGGTGTGGAGCAGGAGCTCAGGGCACTGAGAGGCTTTGGGATCAAGCGGGGAACTGGACTAGGGAATAAAAAAAAAAAATCGAAGCCTAATCCAGCCTGAATGAGGACAAAGTGAAGCTTTCTTAGAGAAAAAGGGGAACTAAAACTGCTCTCAAATATCTCTGTTTGAGACATAGTTCTGTTACAACTTCTTTCTAAAAGGAAGTTTTATTTTCTAACCTTAATTTGGCACGTTAATTGGTTGCTTCAAAGTACGGGGGAAGCTACTGTTTGCTTAAAATGTAGGGTTAAATGGTAGAAATAAAGGGAAAACCCCGATTTTTAGCAAGTCACCAGCTGAGCTGGAAGATGTTGGAGAGGGGAAGATATATGTGTATGCCCTTCTGTCCATACATTTATCCTCATGAGATGAGAGCAGTTATTGAAATGCAATTTATTCCTCAAAGTAGCCACTAATTTAGCCATTGCTTATTTAAAAAAAAAAAAAAACCCACCGTAAAACCACAGGACTTTTGTTTCTGAGCAACTTAGAATAAGAATCCGCAAGCAACAAATTCAAACCCGGGGGTAATAAAAAGAGTCTCTGGGACATCATCAACCTGAAGGGCAGAGTGAGCATTAATATTCCTGCAGCTCGTGTGTTATCAGAACAAATATTTAAAAAAAAAAAGTGAGCTGCTCTTCCCTTAATGTGCCCCAACCTGCAGGCCGTTGGAAACGATGCACATGATGAAGACCATGGTGATATCCAAGGGAAAAGTTAGATTTTTACTTCTTTCCATGAAATCAGAGCTTGAAGGTAGGAGATAAGCTTGGTTTTGACCAAGAAAAGCATGGTTTAGGATGCTAGATATAAGTCCCTGCGTGGCCAGGTGGTCGTGGAGCAACTGAGCATCCTGCCAGGGGTTCTAGCTGTGTTTCATGAGGAAATTCCCTCATTGTCTAGAGAGCACAGGATTAAAACCCACTAATAATTAAGGGATCAAGTCAGCATAATTGCTCTCATGGAAATCACCTCCCTGCCCCTGAGCTGTGTGTCTGTTGTGCACTAATGGCTTGGGAAAACTGGACCACAGTGACAGAATTTGTCTTCAAGGGGTTCACAGATTGCCCCGACCTCCAGGTTACCCTCTTTGTGGTTTTCCTGTTTGTCTATGTCACCACTGTGCTGGGAAACCTTGGCATCATTGCCGTGGTCTGTCTCGATCCCCACCTTCAAACCCCCATGTACTTCTTTCTGGGCAACTTGTCCTTCTTGGACCTGTGCTACTCCTCAGTTGTGACGCCCAAAATGTTGCTGACCCTCTCATCGGAAAGGAAGACCATTTCTTTCGCTGGCTGCTTCATGCAGCTGCATTTCTATGTTGCTTTTGTAGTTGTGGAATGTTATCTCCTGGCCGTGATGGCCTATGATCGCTACGTTGCCATCTGTAACCCCTTGCGCTACCCTGTCATCATGTCCCAGAAAGTCTGCGTTTCCATCTTGGCTGGGTCCTACGTGGTTGGGTTCTTTAATTCCTTGGTGTTCACGGGGTTTGCACTGACACTTTCCTTCTGTGGCCCCAATGTCATTGACCACTTCTTCTGCGATGGGCCACCACTGTTAAAACTGGCCTGCTCTGACACTTACCTCAACCAATTGCTGGTACTTACTTTTGGGGGCTTCAACGAGGTCACCACCATATTGATCATCCTCATCTCCTACGGCCGCATCCTGTTCACCATCCTGAGGATGGGCTCCGTGCCGGGCAAGCACAAAGCTTTTGTTACCTGTGCATCCCACCTGATGGTCGTCACCATCTTCTACGGGACCCTTCTCTTCATGTACCTACGGCCCAGCTCCAGCTACTCCCTGGGCAGGGACAAAGTCGTTTCTGTCTTTTATGCAGTGGTGACCCCCATGCTGAACCCCTTCATCTACAGCCTGAGGAACCAAGAGGTAAAGAGTGCTCTGAAGAGAGCAGTGGGGAGAATAGTTATTTCCCTGCTAAAGTGGTGATTGGTTTGACATTCAGGCAGTGATGGGAATGGGGTCTGTGTTTTGGGGTCTTTTTTTTAAAAATCAGAAAAAATCTGTGATAATTTTTCTGTACATTATTGTCCATTTTAGAGACTGGTTCTGTCCATGTGGGATTAATTTGTTAAACATTTGCCTCTAGATAATGCATTTCATAACAGGAGAAATATGCTGTCATTGAAGAACTCACCAAAGGTTGATTTGTGGGGAAAGGTGATAAATATTCTGATAATTTCTGAATCATAGAATGGTTTGGGTTGGAAAGAACCTTAAGCTTCGTTCCTAAGACACTCCAGTCCCACCCCCTTCCCTGGGTAGGGACACCTCCCACTAGACCAGTTTGCTCAAAACCCTGTCCAACCTGGCCTTGAATATTTGGAGGCAAGCATGTTCTGGGTTTTCTCCTGGAACTGCCATTCCTTGGGTAATGCCAAGTCACCTCTCTTGAAGGTAAATACAATGATGAGGCTCAGCCTTGTAAAAATAACACATTTGTGAGATTTGTCCTGAAGGACATGGACCATTTTCTCAGTTGTCTCAGAGCCTACTTGTGGTCACCCTCTCCTACAGTCTAGACATCATTCATCAGCGCAGTGGATGACATCCCTACCAAGGGATGTACCTTTTCCATCCATGAGATGGGATCTACAGATTTAAGGTGAACTTGGTGCTTCTAGGTAACCTCATGAGAGATGGGAGCGGGCAGGAGAAGACAGTGAGCAGCTCAAGGAGGTTGGGAGGGGAGAGGAGGAAAAGTTTCCCTAAAGCTGCAGGAAATGGGAAAATTGAGAGGAACTTCTCTGAATCCTCTTCCACAAGCACCCCTCAAGGAATGTTCAGAGGTATTTAAAAAATCTTCTACTGCACTTTAATCCTTCAAAGTGCTGTTTATAGTGAATAAATACTTCAAATGATTTTGTTAACACACAAGACTAAGTATTGGACAGTGATGGTTCCTAAATGTACTCTTCAGTGGAATTTTTCAGTACATATATGCAAATTTAATGATGTACAGTAAAGCCATGGTGCATTATTTGCAATAAAACTAATATTTCTAATTTTTCCTCTAATTTTCTCAAAGCACATATTTGTCTGTAACTGAAAGACCAGTAGCTGTGGGATTTGAGTGGCCAAATTGAAAGCTTAATGGGTAAATGTGAAGTCTGACCTTAGTCTCCCACCCTAGAAGGAACAAGAGGCCATGATTCTTATTAAAATAAACCACCTTTAGATGCAGCAAAAGACAACACGGTGAATAATGAACCAATGTGTCTCAGCAGTGAAAGTGTTGAGACAAACTCCCCAAATACAACCCTGTTGTTAAAATATTGTCATTTGTAGAGCTTCATCCAACCCAAACACCCATCTGGGGTCAGCACAGCCTTCTGTTTTGCTCTTCTCTGTCAATATTTGGGTTTGCTGCTTCAGGTGCTTGTCTGTTGCTGGTTGTGCTGGCTCTGGTGCCATTGAAGGCTTCCTGCTGGACTCCAGAAGCTCAGATATTCCTCTAAGTCCTGTAGCTTTGCTGCTGGAGCCATCCCTTTGGCCAACTGAATCACACCATTGGGGTTCACAGTCTGGGGGAGAAGCTGGGACACCTGTAGCTCTTTGGTAGATCCATGTGTCACTGTGACCTGCAGCAAGGTGAGCCCAAACCCATCCCATGTGTCCATCTCTCAGACAGTCCTCCAAGCTCTCAGCAATACTGATGGAGAATCATGGGTCTCCTTTGGACATGGCAAATCCTCCTCTGAGTTACACTGAGTCTATTAATCCATCTTGTTCCACCTGAGATACCATGGGACACATGAACACAGGGTCTGGCACAAGATGTAGGGGGGCTTATGGCCTTTTGGGGAGCAGGAGAGATGTGTGGTGGGTCTCAGATAGTCCTTGACACCCATGTCTGAATAGCTCAACCTTCATTTCGTGTCTGAATAGCTCAACCTTCATTTCCACTGACTGCAAAGATGGCCAAGGCAGTTGGCTCATATGTCTACACTTAATGTTGTTGGCAACTGATAGATGAGTAAAACTCATCTGCCGACCAAAATATGATCCAAATATGAGCTGCTGTTTATATGGTGACTCCGTCCCTGCTGTCAGTTTAATCTAAAAGCAGGAGCTCCTGTTATTTAATGGGGAAAAAAAACAGGTATACTGAAAGAAATACTGTGAATTGTAAAGCTCCTGGGAATCTTCCAGACACTGAAAGAAGCTGATATCTATTGAGTGTGTTGAGCAGAGACAAATTACACTGAAATTACCATGAACTTGCTATCAATTTTCTGCTGGCCAAAAAAGAGAAAAAAGAAAGTTTGCAGAAAGATCTGGATTAGCACCATCTCTTTTCACATTGGGTTAGGATGAGATGGATTTGATCTCTCAGTAGAGGTGGAGCAGCAGAATCACCTGGATCTCTGCTAAAGGGTGAGAAAAATGGGCAGCTCAGATATTTCTGGAAATCTTTGGAGGTAAAAAGGAAAAAAAAAAAAGATTAATGGGCTGTTTGTCAATCATGTTCTGACATTGGGTCCTGTATAGACCTCCCATCAGTAGCCTGGAAGCCTTTCAGGCTCATTCATTGCCTGAAGGCTTGGGTCAGCCTTCATCTCCTGTAATCCCAGCCATCTGCTCCAGGCACCCATCCAGAGCTAATTACCGTAGCCTTAACTGCCCATAATCCTCGTTTAAGGTACTTGGAGTAAATTGCCCTTTGGATGCAGCTTCTCACCTTCCCCTTGATTTTCAGAGGGGCTTGTGAGGAATAACTTGGGCTCATTTGGATTCTGGCCCTTGAGGCTGCCAAGTGTCCAAAGAGGTTATTGATATTTGTGACGATAATTAGCATGGGATTTTGCACTGATAAAAGCTAAGCCTTTATTAGCAGTTTAGACTGTTGTGACTCCCCTACATTCTCATTAAGGAGCCAGCCAGTATACAAACAAGATCCATTTCTCTTGGAGACCTGAGCCGTAGCCAAAGCCGTGACCAACCCTTGCTCCCCCAGGGAGAGGTGCCCATTGCCTTCAAAGACTCGCAGAGAGACCTATAAAAGCAACATGTTGCTGCGAGTGAAGAGCTTCGTGAGATGAAAATATGCAGGAGGCCCTTGAAGGCTCAGGAGAGATGTTCTTGTTTGTCCGGAAGCCCAGAGGATGGCTCCAAAGGTTAGTCCCCCAGATTTACTGCGTGGGCACGCCCAGCCTGTGGTGCCATCTGAGATAGCAGAGACCTTGCAGCTGGTAAGAGTGAGGTGACTCCCATCCACAGGTAGATGCGACCCCGAAAGGTCCAAGGGGAGTTCTGCTGGGGCCATACCCTGCTCTGGTATAAATCACTGCAGCAGCAGCATCACCTTTGCGGAGGCTGCTCTGGTTTACACCAGGCCGCAGGTAGAACATGAGAAACCCTCGGCAGTGACTCCCTGCACGTGGGGAAGGTATTTGGGAAAGCCAGGATGTTTTCCCTTCAGAAGGGACCTTCTCTTGCCTTGGACTGTGAAGGAGGACAAGCTTGGAGGAGAAGGCTACATTGTAGTCCATCCACTGCACAGGGTGTAAATTACCAATTTATCCCATTTCAGTTCAAATAAATAAAGGAATTATTTCCACTCTCCTGTATTTTCAGGCTCTCCCCTTCCTCAGCAGACACGAAGCCCTGAATGGCAGAGCAGAATAACACCTCCGTGGTGGAGTTCATCCTCGAGGGCCTGAGTGACCAAGCGGAGATGAAGGTGGCCCTCTTTGTGCTGCTGCTGCTGGTCTACACCGTCACCCTTTTGGGCAATGCAGGGATAATTGTAGTCATCCGAGGTGACCCACGACTCCACACATCCATGTACTTCTTCCTTGGCAGTCTCTCCATTGTTGACATTTGCTTCTCCTCTGTGATTGCCCCCAGGACCTTGGTGAACTTTCTGTCAGAGAGAAAGACCATTTCCTTCGCTGGCTGCATGAGCCAAGCCTTCTTCTACATAGTCTTCGGGACGACTGAGTGTTTCCTGCTGGCTGCCATGGCGTATGACCGCTACGTGGCGATCTGTAACCCCCTGCTCTACTCTTCTGTTATGACTCGGAGGTTGTGCATGTGGCTGGTGGTGGGGTCCTACATCGGGGATGTCCTGAACTCCATCATACAGATGACCTTCATCATCAGGTTGCCCTTCTGCAGCTCCAATGTCATCAACTACTTCTTCTGTGACGTTCCTCCCCTCCTGGCTCTGTCCTGTGCCAGCACCTACATCAACGAGATGATCCTCTTCTCCTTGGCCGGTGTCATTGAGCTCAGCACCATCTCCGCCATCCTGATCTCCTACCTCTTCATCTCTCTTGCCATCCTGAGGATCCGCTCAGCTGAAGGCAGGCAAAAAGCCTTCTCCACCTGCGCGTCCCACCTGACAGCGGTGACCATGTTGTATGGGACAACAATCTTCATGTACTTACGCCCCAGCTCTAGCTACTCCCTGAGCACTGACAAAGTGGTCTCCGTCTTCTACACGGTGGTGACCCCCATGCTCAACCCCTCATCTACAGCCTGAGGAACCAGGAGGTGAAGGATGCTTTGAGGAGAACAGCAGAAAGAGTCACAGTCAGGCTCTGAACCCTCCTGATACAGTGTTTCTCTCGGAGGCTGTGGAGCCTCTACCCCTGGAGGCATTCAGAAGAAGCCTGGAGGAGGCCAGGGGTGACCTGATGTGACTGTGAAGTCAGACCTGGTTTGAGCAGGACATATAATAATTTATTAATAAGGACATCTAGGAGCTCTCTGGTCCCATGAACAGCAAGTTATACACATGTATGTGTGTGTGTATCTATAAAAATACAATATTAAATGTATTATACTATATATTTATATATAATGGAATATTTTCTTGGCTTAAATGTGCCAACATACCGTTATGATTTTTCTTGTGGCTCTCCAGCCTCAGTAAATGAAGGGATGCAGGACATGGCGTTTCTATGGTTTTTAGTAGAAAAATGTCTATACCAGAGAAATGCCAAATAATTTCACGGGCGGCACTGGGCACTTGGGCTCTCCATGATTTATGAGCTGGATCAGGGAGGCAGCTTCTGTGAAAAGCTCTTCTTAGGAAGGATGGAAACAGAAGATCTAAATGGATAAACTTTGACGTTTTAATGCAGTTACGGGGTAATGGTGTACGGTGAGTAAGCCAAGTGAATTAAATATAAATTCTTAAATAGCTCTGTCTTTGAAACCAGGCTGCTGAGTTAAATTGCAGGCTTAAATTAATCTTTGTCACCTCTTTTTAGGCAACCATAGAACTTTGTCCTTTCCTTTCCCTCCCCCCCCCACGAATTTCTGCCTTTCAGAGCCTTGAAACAAAGCTCTAATTAGTTTTCTAATTTATGCCCACAGCGGTTTGTTAAAAACAAAGACAATAATATTAATCAGTAGAGTTTGCAGCCAGAGATTTGCACTTTGGCGTGAAGGGAAAAAGGATTAAAAACAAACCAAAAATGAGCAGGAAAAAAAAAATAAAACCAAACACCCTGAAACAAACGAACAAAAAAATAAAGAGGGTAATAAAACCCCCAAATCTTTATTTCTTATGCAAGAAATTGCAGCTCCCCCCCTTTCACCGCATTCTGAACAGGAACTTGTGGGTGCTGTGAAAACGTGATGCCACCAGAGGGAAGAGTAACCACGATTTTCCCTCCCCATGCCTGCAAACTTTGTTATTTCTTCAGCATTTCATCGCTGGGAGGTAAGAGATGTCCCTGCAACAGCACCTTAACGAGCTCCTCTGGGAGGGGACCTGGAGGTGATGGGTGAGGTTTTTCCACCTGCCCTCACTTGAGCCAACAGTGGGAAATACAAGTCTCTAACACAGCGAAAAATAACCCAAAACAGTGATGTGATCCCGGCTGGCAATCAGAACTTCTTTTTTTATTATTATTATTTTTTGATGTTAGAGTTACCAGCCTGAAGATGACTCTTTCTGTTGCCAGACGAGCATGAGAGGGTACAAATATACCTGTACAAATGCCCCTTTCCTGCTGCAAAGTTGCATTTCATCTACTTCTGAACAAAATCCAGGCCTGTTTATACGTGAATGGCTTATTTTTGTTTCTCCTATCTACCTTTGTGCTCTGTCATCAGTCTGGAGAGACATGAAAAGGCCATAACAGCCCCTTTTAGATATTAAAAGGGGAGCCCTGGAGGGGGAAACACCAAATAAATGGCTAGAAAAATACCCATCAGGATTTCTTATCCATCGTCACCATCTATTGGACGCTGTTGGAAATATTGCCTCCTTTTTAATTTAGATGAAAACTTCTTTTTTTGAGTCTTTTTTTTTTTATGTGCTCGCAAGCCTTGGGTGAGGAAGTGGCTTGTTCCTTCTTCAGGCAAGCGGAAAATAGCGTATAAATAAACCAAGACCATCATCTCGCCTCCGCAGTCGGACAGTCCCATTTAGATCCTTTCTTTTCTTGGCATTGGCTCCTGAGCCTGTGAAAAATGAAGGGGTAACGTTGGATGTTTGAAGGAGCTTCTGTCCAAGTTCCCCTCCCACTTAAAAATGATGGAAATGATGTTTTAATCTGCTTTTTTTTTTTTTTCCTAATGGAATTCTTGGGATTCAGGGTGTCTAAAATCTAGATTATCAAGTTCACTCTGCCCTATGAATTATTTTTTTCTCTTTAATAGGCTGGGCCAACGATATGCAATTTGAAGCAATAATTCCCCATATTTTAAATTATTGCCTCCTCTGCCATCAACCATTTCCTACAGCTCTCCCTCAGAAAGGGTCCCCTGCAGCACACCTTTCCTCCTGACAAAACTATCCCGGGTTTTCCAATAAAGGCAAATGAAACTATGGAGAGAGAGGTGAAGAATTTAATTTTTGGTTGTTGAATTAGGTAAATTGCCTCCGTCACTACCTAAATAATCCCAGGTGAGCAGCAGCTCCCAGTACTCTTGGATGATGAATTAATTGGAGGAGGCTCCCTGTATTATTACCCAGTTCCTAGGTGAATGTTGTGGATTTATCCTGTTGGCCTTCACAGGGGAAGACACCCACCCTTGGCCATGGAACGGTGGATAAAACCGGGGTAATTTCCTACTTTTGGAGTAAAGAGGTGACTTTTGTCCTTTCCTGGAATGAACTGCAGCTGGTGAAACCACTTCTCATCTCTGGGAGCCAAGCATAGCTGAAATATAAAGGCAGGGACATCAAAATTAAAATTAAGGTGTTTTTTTTTTCCCCTTCATTCTGAACATCAGTGTAAACTGAGAAAAGGAAACGCTGGATTTCTCATTGAATGCAGTCTACCCTGAAGGTGGAATGCTTCCAAGAAGAGACACACTGGGAAAAACTAAGAGTTTTTGGATACAGGTATTGCAGATGGGGAAGGAACTGTGATAAACCCATTGGGGATGATTTTTTTAGGATGTATGACACTCTTCAAGGCAACACTTTTGACCCAGTATTTTCAAATAGCACCTTCTGGCGTCGTTAATTTAAAAAAACCTGTTGGCTATAGCTTGACCTGGCAGTGGAGGGTCCGGAGACCCCTCTGGGCTTGGCAGGGGCTGCCCCTCACTTGGTCTGATGGTCATCTGGGGGTGAAAATTTTATTCCCTGACCCGTTTTACCCCCAGCTCTGTGAATACTGCGAAGGGCAGAGCTCTGGAAGCATGGGTAGATGTTGTAAGGGAGAAGACATGGTGTACCTTTCCAGCTGGAGCGGGAAACCACCCTATTAATGAGGCTTTTCTGCATCTATTAGATATTTTGGGCTGTAGGACTCTCAAAACCCCAGCTAACCAAACCAACTACTTTATCTCTACAGATCTGGCACCTTCCCCTTGTTCCCACACTGAGATTTTGAGGATAATGACCACCAGGAGAGCAGGGTAATTGCTATTTAACCGTGAGGACACATTGGCTGTAGGGTCTCTGCAGTGGCTGGTCTTTCTCCTCTCCCTAACCTCATGAGTTAAATCTTGGCAAACCCTAACGCCGGGCTGTTTGGTGAGTCCTAGGGCAGCTGGTGGGAAGGTCTTGGGTTGGCTTGCCCAAAAGATGCAAGACCTTCCCCAATTTGAGCTGGAAAGCAGGTGTGACAAATGATGCTCCTTTCCCCAGGAGGACAAGGATCAGTGTTCAGGGCTTGCTGGCAGTTATTGAGCAGAGGGTGGACCAGTCACCCATCTGTCAGCATGAATAATATCTAACCCGAGGCAGCAAGGTATGGTGTTTTTAATTTAATTTATCTCCATTCCAGTCAGTGTCTTCAAGCTGAGGGAGATGTGGCTCCTGGCGGGCAGCTCTCGGGCATGGCACGAGCCTTATCCACCTCCGGGGTTTCATGTCTACATCTTGGATCACTCCACACGAAGCAGTGGGCTTGTCAAGTAATGAAAAAGCAAAGGTGAGCCTTAGCTAATTGTGAAATTCAGGTCAATTCTCCCACAGCAGATGTCTGCATCTCTGGAGCCGTGGGCGGGAGGGGAAGGATGCAGCTCCAGACCCAAAACAGCTCGATTTTTCATTATTTGTCACCCATCGTCCAGGGCTGAGCAGATGCCTCAGACTCAGTTTTGCCCCCGGCATCTCTACGTGGGCAACGAAAAGCAGCTCAACCCCCCCATTAATAACACTGGGAGTGGCAGAGATGCTGCCTGGGGGGCGTCTGAGATGAGATGTCTGGACCCGGGGGTGAACCTCCCCCCTTCAGCAAAGCGTCATCAAAAAATGATGACTTTTAAGGTGGGATCTGCTCGTCAGATGCCAGGCAGCACACGCTCGTGCGTGGCTCTCTGGTGTAGCTCTGTCAAGCCATGATTAATGTTATCCAGGAAAAATCAATGTTTGTTTATTCTGTCTGTCGTGAAGTGCGTTTTTTTTTTTTTTAGGAGCTGCTGATTTCTCTGGGGTGAGCAGAGAGGGCAAGCCTGAACTTATCTTTTATCTCCAGGTTTAGGCACCACATCCAAAGCGAAGTGAGGTGAGACAAATCCTGGCTCTTATTTCTCCACCATTCCACACGAGGCAAAATTATGCTATGGAAAACTGTATTTTCCAGTGCTTTCACCTAAAAGAGGCCTTCCTGGGACGTGGGGAACAGATAGTTACTCCTCATGTACTCACACTGAAAAGATGAGAAATAATTTCATTTTCTCAGCAGTTATTGTGGAAATCACGGACTGTCTGGTGTATGAAAGCTCTGCAATTTATTTATGCTTTATTCTGTATATTGCCTTCCTTCCCTCCTTCCTTTAAAATATCCACCCTCTTCCAAGTGTGCTGCTGGTGGTTCTGTGAGCTGAATGGGGAGACCGGGAACTTGTCTTTTTTCTCTCTTATATTGACTTAAAGCTGTGTAACTGCTTGGTAGATGAAAATTGACATTCTTAACTTTATTGACAGATGCCATTAAGCGTTTCCACTTGGAAGACATAAAGCCACTGAACTGCTAATATATTCAATATGGTCGAAGCTAATTATACAGTTGCATTTGAGTTTGTTCTCCTGGGCTTCACAACCCGGGAGGATCTGCAGGTGACATGCTTTGTCTTATTCCTCGCCATTTACATGGTCACTCTTGTAGGAAATCTGGGAGTAATTATCTTAATCAGGATCGATTCGTGCCTACATACCCCCATGTACTTCTTCCTAACCCACTTGTCTCTCCTGGATGTCTGCTGCTCCTCCACCATCATCCCTCAAACCCTCTTGAACTTTTTAGTGGAGAAGAAGGTCATCTCCTTCGTTAGGTGTGCCACCCAGCTCTTCTCCTTTGCAGCCTGTGCCACCACTGAGTGCTACGTGCTGGCTGCCATGGCATATGATCGCTATGTGGCAGTTTGTAACCCCTTGCTCTACTCTGTGGTCATGTCCCAGAGGCTTTGTGTTGGGATGTTGGCTGGTGCCTACTTAGCTGGTGTGATCAGCTCCACCATACACACGGTTTCCATATTTAGTCTCCCGTTCTGCCGTTCCAAGACGATCAATCACTTCTTCTGTGATGGACCACCATTGCTAGCCCTCTCCTGCTCTGACACCCGTGTCAATGAGGTGATGCTTTCTGCCATGGTGGGGTTCAACGTGCTGAGCACCACTGTCTTCATCCTGATGTCCTACTTGTTGGTCATCTCCACTGTCTTGAGGCTCCGTTCTGTGGCCAGTCGGCACAAAGCCTTCTCCACCTGTGCCTCTCACTTGGTCTCCATCGCTTTGTACTACGGCAGCTCCCTCTTCGTGTACCTGCACCCTGGCACCTTGGGGGGCAGACAGTCCTTGGAGCACAACAAGGTGGGCTCCATGCTCTACTCTGTTGCAGTTCCCATGCTGAACCCGCTCATCTACAGCCTGAGAAACACAGACATGAAGAACTCCATGAGGAAAGCAAAAAGTAGAGTCTTCTCCTCCTTGTCCATCCATGGCTCCCAGTCAACTGAAAGGTGGAAGCAAACCTGTCACGGTGAGGAGGGTTAGATATGGCACCTTCTAGAAGTAGGTTTAGATATTGCACCTTCAAGAAGCTGGGATTAAATGCACCTGGAAGCAGGACAGCTGGAAAACACATTTCTCCTTGAACTGAGGCTACCTGCTGTGCTGGGACTTTCCCCTGAGACTTGATAGTGACTGTGTATTGGGCAGAAAGTTGTCATCCACAGTAAATGTTATTTAAATATGACTTAAAATAAGTATTATTTATTATTTAAATATTATAAAAAATAATTATCAACATGTTCAGGCTTCAAAGAGAAAAAAGGAGCCTGCTTTGCCCTGCCAAAAGGGGAAAAAACCAGGGAAAACCCTGTATCTGATCTCTCATGTTTTAGATTAATTAACATTCTCTGGAGATGTCCTGTCATTAGGAGCTTGTTAATTGAACTTTCCAGGAGTTTTAGGTCTACACCGTGAACTGAGGTCCTGTGAAATAACACTGTGATAGTGTGATGGTTATCGAAGCACTCATGGTAAATGGGGACAGATCATATTTGAGCCTCTAGAATCATAGAATGGCTCAGGTTGGAAGGGACCTTCAAGATCATTGAGTTCCAACCCCCCTGCTCTGGACAGGGACACCTCCCACCAGAACAGGTTGCTCCAAGCCCCCTCCAACCTGGCCTTG
>JAOXJM010000041.1:66129764-66142028 GCA_026413425.1 Tringa solitaria | reverse complement strand
TTGGACTTGATGATCTCCAGAGGTCCCTTCCAACCCCATATGATTCTATGATTCAAGCGTTGGAAGCAATAACTAAACCACAACCCACCTTTGGGGCACAAAGGGGTCCTCCAGAGGTGGGCCCGTGTCATTCTGTTAATATTTTGGCTCTGCAGGGCCATTTGCTTGGCCAAACAACCACCAGTGCCCCAGAGATGATCAATGAAGTGGTCCCGGGCTCCCCACTCACCCCAGCTAGAAGGAGGTCCCATAGTAGGATATGAAGAGAAGTCCATAATGTCCAAAGTAAGAGATCCAGAACAATCTGTCTGTGGCCATGTCTGTCTCAGGGCCAGTCCAACACTAGGATAAGCCAGGAGGTGGCTAATTTTAGCAGCTCTACGTGCCCTCTCCACCAATGATGACTGTCTGGACAAGACGACCACACTAAACTAACTCTTCTCCTGCCTAATTTCACAAGAGGAACCCAAGAACTAACCCAGCAGGGCTTAACCCAGGTTAAATCATAGAATTACCTAGGTTGGAAGGGACCTTTCAGATCATCAAGTCCAACCATCGATGCCCCTCATCTCTCAAGAGCCGGAGAGCAGAACTGGTGTATCCCAGGTTGAAAGTTCCCGGTCAAAGAAAGACTCAATGCACCAGGCTGAGGAGTGAAGAGGAATCTACTCGGAACTGGAGCCCTCCCAGGCTTCACAGCTCCAGGAGGGTTTCCTATCACGAGCAGGGTTGGCAGCGTTTCAGAAGGCGCAGGGAGAACGCTTTGGTTTGCACTTTTGGGTTACAAAATCGGCCGTACACAAGGAATAACTGGGGAATTGGAGCAAGGCTGAAAGAGGCAGGTGGGGAGAGGGCACCGAGGGGGCCCAAGGAGAACTCCAGCAGCTGCTGCTAAACCACAGGCTGACCAGCCACAGCAGCAAAACCACGAGACAGGGGAAGGCGCTAGAGCAGATCACAGATGGGCAAGTCTGGCAACAGTCCCAATAAGGCATCGCTGCTCCTAGGAAAGGACACCTGCAGCATATTTCCCATGCAGCCACTGTCCCGACTAACCCTTAAATCATCCCTACCCACCACCAGCTGTAGAACCCTGGTACCGGGACAAATCCTGCCTGGATTCTACAAAACCTCGAGGAAGCTCATGAAAGACCATCAAACCCTCCGCCATCCTACCTTTTAGGACCAAACACTGATCCCCTGAGCCACACAGACTGCGTTGGCAGCCATTCTTTGATGTTCAGCCTTGTTATTTCTCAAGTAGAGGAGTTCACTCTGTCATTTCTCATGTAATTACCTCTCACCCCTTCCAAAACAGAAGAAATCCAAGGAAAAACTCTTCCTGTGTAGAACCCCTTCCCTGCTAGGGAGTCCCCAGGAGTTGCTGTGCAGTCAGGTAGATGAGCATTACCAGCTCTGCTACTCCTCCTCCTTTGCACAGGAAGGCAACTAAGCATCCTCAAAACGGAATAAAGTGGAGCAAAATTCTCCAAAAAGGCAGGCTTGAAAATTACACGTGCTTAATCCCATTTTCCCACTTGGGAAAGAGCGGACCATTTACCTCCAGCCCACACAGACCATTGGGCAGAGACCCAGCAGAGCCAGCACAAGGGACACACAGAGCCACCTGCCTTTGGGGACAGAAATGCAACCGATCTGGCATTAATAGGTCAACTCTATGCTTCATTCCTTGCTGGGACAGGCAGAGCACCTCTCCGCCCACCCTACGGTGGGAGTTCAGAGTACTAGTGTGGATTTTTCAGTGGGGAAGAGCCCACCTTCCAAATTTCCCAGCTTCTCAATCCAGCTCTGCAGAAACCTGTTGCCAGTCCTGTCCCATCACACAAGCGGAACGAGGCTGGACCACGGGAGTACTCAGACAGCAAAAGCTCAGGAAGCTTCGGGGTTTGCACCACAATTCCTGCTAAGCTGACACTATCCTTTAAAGAGAATAGCCACAGGCTGCTCGAATTGGGGCTTAGGATGCTTACGAAGACAGCAAACAACCCAGAGCCACTGGGATAAACATGGAGAGTGCGAAACCATCTACTAGGAAGGAGATTTCCTCCTTACTCCGTGCTGTTACACCATCACTGCACACACTCCCTCCCCCTTTGCTCCACAAGGAGCCCAGGACTTGCCCCTTCCTTCCTCCAAATGGGGCAAAGGGGCTCAGGAGTTCAGCGACACATGGAAATATTTAAGCCCAGGGAATTAGAGGTACCGAGGCAGCCTGACCCTAGAAGAATATACATTACTCTTTCCTTTCCACTTCCAGCTGCCTCAGCACGATCCCAAGATTACAGCTCCCAAAAGCCGGGAGTAGATGGGAGAGCAGGGGGGAAGCAGGGCGTTCTTGGATGAACAGCCAAGGCCAGCCTCTTTTTTTTAAAAAATAAAAATACAGGCTTTTCTGCTCTTACACCTTCCGATTGTTCCTCTAGCATTCCCTTTGCTGCCTCCCCAAGTTCTGCAGCGCCTCCTCTCTTCTCTCTCTTCCCCCTTCAGACTTTCACCCCTGCCTCACGGAGAAGTTGGACGAGGTAAAGAGGCAACAACGAAAAGGACCGTCCCCCTCTGCGTATCTGGCTGGTGGTGAGAACGTGCCTCCCTGGTTGGGATCTGCCTTCTCTCGATACCACTTCTATCCAGCAACAACCCCATCCTTCCCCTCGGTGCCTTTTATCAAGCCATCTCTTCTCCCAAACTCTGTTACGACCGGCTGAGCCGCGACAGGACGATCCTGCAGCCGGTTCCCAACCCCGAGGGCCAGCGCTCACAAAAAAAAAACCAACCACAGATGAAGATCACACCCCGGAGCCTCTTCCTCGACATAAAAGGGTGTGGGGGGTAGTTTTGTTAAAACCCTTTGTCGGTGTACAGTGTGATAGCTAAAATACGCGAGATACAGGGAAAGACAAAAAGCAGGCGGTGGTTGATGTAACCGTAGGGAGGGAAGTTTACTGCTCCGCTCACCATCTCACCATCAATCTCACCTGTTCTGGTTGACAACAGGAAAAACTGTCAGTCTTTCCCCCCCCCCCCCCCCACCAACTCACTGTGAACCACACCTCAGCTCTTCAGGCAGCAAAGATGCCACCCAGATTTGCACCCAGCCAAGCGCCCGACCTGGGTGGAAGAACTACAGAGAACGCACCACCCCATCAAAGTATCACACAAGTGTAAACCCACCCAACTCTCCTTACCACCCTGCAACCCCGGGCAGATCCCAGCCCCAAAACCTCCTCCAGTTCAAGTTCCTGGGACTTCCATAGGGATTCAGAGTCCCTGGACAGGCAGCTCATGCTGTTTACCATCAGTACCGTTTCTACAGCAACAAGAGATGCACAAACATGGACTCAAAGAAACCAAACAGAGAGAAACCCTGTCAAACGGATCCACCTCTACCCCATCAGGGATTCACAGGCTACACCTCCTCACCAGGTTTATCTGAACCACCTCAAATGTCAGCAAGAGACACCAGGGGACAGCTATGCACCTTCCTCACCTGGTTCCTGGGAGCTGGGAAAGAAAGAGGTAAACAAGGAGGATCAGCAAAGAGAAAACTTCAAGTTTCTCACATCCCTTTTGGTCTCTCCAGATTAAGCTCCAGGGTCCATGAGCAGAGCTCTTTGAGCATCAGTGACCTACAGCAGCTCAGGCTCATTCTCTTACACCATCCTGGAGCCTGTGATTTCCCCATCGCATGAGCACGGACAAGTGAAAATCAGCCAATGTGGGTCCAACCGTTAGGACACATGGCACAGAGCATTTCCTAACTGCCCAAAATGCAACACGGAGGTGGCAGAGCATTTGCTCCTAGAGCTGCTGCTGGGCAGCACTGACATGACCCAAGAGGTAGGGAGATAGAGAGGAAGCAGCATGAACATGCTCTCGCTACTCCCTGGTTCTCAAAAATCAGAAGTCATTAGCATCCTCACCAAGGGAGATCTGAAGGTGCCTGAAGCTGGGCAGCACAGGGAGTTCAGACCGCTGTGGAAAGGGAAGAAGAACCCCAAAGTTCCCTACAGCCCCCGAGAGGCTGACACCCTACCCCAAGCCCTCCAGAAAAAGGAATGGAGCCTGGACCAGCACAAGCACTCGTACAGCAAAGAGTTCGGTCTGCAGCTCAACCCGCTGGAGACCATCCAAGAGGGAAGGTAGCTGGTTTCAGATTTTATTGACAGGCTTTCTGATGATGCATCTGTACAAGTGTAGTCACAGACAGCTTCTGAGCTTCAGCTGAAATGGTCAGAACCCATTTTCTGCAGGCATATGCCTATCCACTGCTTCCTGTTCCCTCCCAGGTTTGTTCTGTCTGACCCCCACCCCAAGAAGATCAATTTAACTGAGATCCCAGGTTCTCCAAGCAGACTGGAGATAACAATTCCAGTTTTGAGATACACGCTTCCCACCCTCCTTGCCTCCCAGTGCTTTTGACAGCTTGGTATCTTTGCTATTTAATTATAGGCCCCAACGTCCTACCGCAGGGTTTGCTCTTCCACTTGGCTCTTTTGCTTTTCCCAAGGCAACCAAGCGAGATCCTTCTCTGATCTCACCTCCCTGCTCCACCAAGAACGGGCAGGACATCCAGAGTGAGGCAGATCTGCCCATCTCCAACAACTCCTGTTGCCTGAGCACGCAGGTACGTGTCCCCAACCAGCTCTTGCCACGGGATCGTGCTTTCCACAGCTGTACGACCACATGCAGTGATTGAGCACAGCGTGCCATGTTCCTCCTCACCTTCTACCTCTTCCACTTGCCTTTAACTTCTCCCACCCAAATAAAAGCAGGTCAGGCGGCGTGTAGGAAAGCCTGTGAACTCATAAGTCAGCTCCGGCAGCAAATTGAGCTTTCCAGAGCTCAAGCTGCCTGCTCAGAGCTCACCCGTTGTCTTCTCCTCTGGAATCTGCAACACTCTTCCAGCAGCAGCACCAGAAGCCTGAAGACAAGTAATTGCTTTCCCTCATACATTTTTGGAGGACAGTTTCCCTTGCATCACCTTGTTTCCCCACCTTCTGATCACGCCACCGCATCCCCCACGTATGCCATTTCTCCCCAAAACCTAGCCAGTGACCTGCAGACCCCCATCCAGGTGGCTCCTGTCCTAATTAGCCAGAATTAAAAAAAAAAATAAGGGGGACTGCTCTCCTAACTTGTTAGTGTCACCTCTGGCTGGGATAACCCTGTGAAAAACTACTCCTGCTCATTAACAAGAGACATAAACGCAACTTGCAAATATTGTTTGGTAACTCAGGAGTAACTTCAAAGTTCTCCTGCGGTGTCTGGCTGCTTCCAGGAACACACTCAAGGCACAGCCAGGCCTGGGACGGTAAGAAGCCACCAAAGATGGAGATATTTACCTCCCGTGGTCCTCTCTGCTAACACAGAACATCATCCCGCTGGTTACACAGAGGTATTCTCCCCAGGGAGCAGCACGCCCTTGCATCTCTCAGGATCCAAACGCTCACAGGGATTGCTAAAGCTTTCCAAGGAGAGCCTTCAGGTGCCGCGAGCTTCCACCAAAGAGCTGCCCAGATCAAATCTGAACAGTCCCTAAATTATTTAGAGCTCAATTATTACACCTGGGTCATTTGGAATGAGTCATTTGTAGTGTCTTCAGTTCGAGGCAGAGGCATGTGGGAGAGATTAATTACCCTACTTGCACAGGTCCTGTCTAGCTGAGGAAATCGAGGTGAGACCAGCAGACCAGTGACATTTGGCCGGACAGGGTTTCACACAGGGGCCATAGCAGACAAAGAGGAGGGAGCATCGCTTGACAGGGCCACCAGTGCCAAATTTTAAACTGAGGGGCCACGTACAGCCACCCAGATTCCACTCCCCAGCACGGGTGGCTTGTCCCACACTTCAGTATCGTGGGAGCTACGCCGGTAGGTTCACACCAGGACACAGGGACGAGTCCCAGGTCAATGGGACCAGCCCTGGAAAAGCCAGTCTCCAGCAGGACCGGCCTCTGTTGAGCACACCAAGATCTGAGGATGACAAACACCAGCAACCCCAAAGGGATCATTACCTGGTAGCGAGCAGCACCACAAGGAGGACAAACAAGAAGTCAGGCAGAACCTTACTGGTATTACTGGTTGCATCCCACCACTGGGATAGCGTGAGCCGTTCGAGAGAGCAGGGGCAGCCACTTGGCCAGTACAGAGACAGGAAAATAGCCATGTCCTCCTCTTCACTATCTCACTAGCCACGAGCAGTCCTACCAGCCCACAGCCTGCTCCCTGCTGGCCTCCCTCTCTCAGCTTCGAGGCCACCTTGGCGGTGTGAGGATAAGGGCTAGAACTTTGTCACAAGTGTCACAAGAACACTTGCACGTGGGCCTTTCCTGGCCAGCAGGTTGCGTCCTGCATTTGACATCACCTCATCCTGCAGAAAAGAGTTTGGTGTCACTGACAGGAACAACCTGGAAGCCGCAAGATCAGTGCTGCTGTGACTCTGGTCACCTTTCAGAGCCATCCCTGGTGCCACTCCACACCACAGGACACGGGGCTGCAAGAGAAACCTTCTTCTCCACACTCCCCAAGCTTCACCCCTCAGCTAATGACTCCACAGACTGCAAAGCTCAAGCGAACTCTCGCCCGGGGGGAACAGCGTGGACACCGACATGTAAAGACAAGTTTGCTCACTGCTGTTTACAAGGAGAGGCCTCAGGTTTTGGCTGGTAGGGACAGGCAGAGGCCTCCTCTCAAATTTCAGGTGAGGATCTGACCAGAGGGCAGGGCAGGGAAGGGCTAAGGGAGGACATGGACTGCCTCAAGCGACGGGAGAAACAGCATTTCACATTCTGCCTCCCCCCCTCACCTCCCAGAGCACAGATCGGAGGCCGGGTCTCCTCCTCCACCGGCCCATTTCCCTTCACGGGTGTCACCCCAGATCTCCATCTACAAAGACAAGGATGTCACTGCGCCCAACCAGGGATGGTCACCTTCAGCAGGAGCTGTGCTCTAGCCCTGGAGAGCACCCGGTTCCCCCGAGGGAGGGTGCAGCTCCACCGAAGGCTCTCTCCAGCAGCAGAGCCAGTTGAAGAGGTTCCTCCCCCACCTCATCTCCCCATCTCAGTCTGCTACCTCTCCAGTCCCACCAGGTTTGCTGGTGGGACAGCCAGCTCACAGGCAACGATTTGGGTTAGATATGTGTGTGTGTGTGTGTGTCCCTGCCAACTTTTATCTAGGGCATGATCCACGATCTCCCGAAGCAGCATTCGGCTCAGGGGCATCAGCTCCCAAGGCGCTCACAGAGGGAGGGAGGGAACCTCCAAAACCAGCTCTGCCACACCAGCAATCCCAACTGGGAACCACACCCCGAGATACAGACTGCTGACTCCACAGAGAGACCACAACAGGCAGGGTTTGTCCTTAGGGTGGTGGCCCCCTCCTGCTATGCTCACCCCCTCCCCAAGCCGTCCCGACGTGATCCAACGCTGCTGCCCTTCGCTCCTCACCCAGAGGTCACCAAAAGCTTAGGGCACCACTTCAGCGACGTGAATTCCCAGTTGGGATTAGCAGGGAGTCCTGCTGGTCTTGGTTCACGGCAGAATTAGCCCTGGAGCAGACAGAAGGTGAGATTTCCTCCCGTTTCCAGCACCCAGGAATACTCAGTGACTCCCAGGACTGGCAGAGTGTCCCGCTGAGGAACCCTCCGGCAGCTCCGCAGATTCCCACAGATCTGGATGGGCGTAGCAGCTTTGCGTGCAGTAAAAGAGTAAATTATTTCTCACTGGAATAAGAGAAATCCTCGCTCAGTGCTGCGACAGCGAGACGGGAACACCTCGCCTTGAGCAGGCCAAGCACATCCTTAGAGAAGCGTTGGGTCAAACAGCTCGTGCTCACGTTGATGCCCCTGTCTTTAAGAAGCTCCAGGTGCCAGCCTGCCCTCGTCCTCCTCCTGGGGAGCTGAGGAGCTTGGTGTGACCACCCAGCGACAGGCAGCGGAAGACATCCAAGCCTCAGAGAGGGACGGTGACATTGTCAGTGCCAGGGCTGGACTGTCACTGGGGGCTGCAGGACACAATAGAGCATTTCAGCTCCTCCATTGAGGGCCTGCACAACACCCACAGCTCAGAAAGCCAGCACCTCAAACCCCAAAAGTTCTGCCTCATAAAGCTGAGGAGCAGCAAGACAGAAGCTGAGTTAAAAGAAAACTACTCATCAGTGTCTGAGAAGCCCCATCCTTCGCTACTCACGGTGCAGGGAGGCGCAGATGAAACGCCGGGTGAGGAACAGAGACATCCCTTAACCTGCTGTTGTGTCCCCTACCCGTGTCAGCCTCCCAGAGCTGGGACACAGCTTCTTCCACAGCCTAATCATTTCAGGTGGGCACAGGACATCCTCCCAACGACACCCCTGCGTCCAGACCAGCTCACCCAGTTCTTTATAATCCCGAGAGCCGGGGATGTAGAGCCCAAACTAGGAAGCAAGCACAGTTAGAGCAGGGCAACCCACCACCAAACTCTTGCAGGAGCATGATTAGAACTGAAGCAGAGGTGAGTTTCTCCTCAACACCCAGTTCTTTCACTGGCACTGGCAAATCCACTCAGAAAACACACATAGATCAGATTTTTGTGGAAGCAGAGGAAGGTAACAGTATTGATCACTAAATAAAATAACACGAAACGCTCAAGCCTTCCTCTACGTCCTGATGAAAAGCCGGTCAGGTTTTAAGGCCAGGGTGACACACGGAAAGATGCAGTGGGTGTAATTAACCCTGGCACACCAGATTGCAGGCTTCTCTCACCATCTCGGGCTACTGGTACCATCAAACCACACTATTTGCACAGGCAATTAATTCAGCTCCTTCACCGCTTCAAACTCTTCTGGCCAAGGTTGTTCAGCTGGTAGGACTGCTATCACACTTGGATTTATTTATATATTTTTTTAAATATATTTCTTCTTTTGCTATCACACCCACATCGATCCTCAGTCACACACAAGAAACACAGCTTCCAGCAGCACAAACATACTGTATTACCAACTACCTGTTTCCCTGCCTAAAACTTTTAATGTAGACATATTAAAACCAACTCCCAAGACCAAGGCATCTGAATATCCCACTCCCACGTGTAACTCGTATTCAGCACTTTTGTCTTCCTGGATAATTCACCCGTGATACTTTGTTCTGCAAGGGCCAGAAACTCCCTAAGAGAATGGCTTCCCACATTTCAAAGCATGCATCTTGGGGGGGGAAAAAAAACTAATTAAATCTTTTTAAAGGCCCTTCAACAAGGGAGCTTCGCTAACACAGCAAAAGAGCTTTAAGGAGCTGGAAGTTCCCAGGAAAAGCAAAACAGGAGGCATGACCTAAGCCTCACCTACCACACGGGGGTTGTGCCACCTCTTCTCGGCTACAGGCCAGCAGAGACAACACGCACACGAGGCCACAGAAGCCCAGGTGAGCTTCATCCTCTGCTTGCTGCCCACGTGCTTTCCCGAGCCCCTTAAGCACGTGGCTCATCACCCTGCAGCCATTTATCCAGCTTAGCACATTCTGCTGGAGCCCAGGCCACCTACACTGGGACAGCAACCCTCCTGATCGCTTTTATTTATAAGATTATAAGCGTTTTTAAACCAGTAAGTTGCTGGCCGCTAGTCCCCCTTCATCTGCCTCATCTTTTCCAGACATTTTGGGTTATTTCAGCCCGGTCAAAGCGTATCTAAGATCATAGTTTAACCAAAATCTGAAGCTGGCATTGCCTCCAAGAGAAGCTCACCCTGACTGAAATGGTCACTCCCCAGTCCAACCAGCACCTTGAGCTGTGTGCCCCACCGTTGTGGGACCGAGTGCGTCAGGAGGAGGTGGCACTGCAGCTTTTGGCAGCGTTGTCACCTTCAAGCATCCGCCAAAGCGCTTGGGAAAAACAAGGCATCCTGAAGGGCCCACAGATGTAGTACAGTTTGTTTGTTTGGGTGCTTTTTTTCTGTAAGCACCCTCTCAAAAAGCGAACAAAGATTAAAAATCACTTCAAATCAGAGTCACTTCAGGTTCCCAAAGAGGGCCAAGGCAGCTGACTATAAAGTATAGATGCCTGTCACCAAATTAGTGTGAGAATCCTCTCTGCAAAAAGTAAACACGCAACAGGCACCAAGAAGCAGCACAAAAAGAGCACACCTTCAGTAAACCAGGTGTTTGGGACAAACCGTGACCCGTACAGCATCCTCCTTTCCTCTGGAATAACCCTTTCTACCCTCACTAGAGGGTTTTTGTCCCTTGGCCACCTACAAGGTGTGTGGGGACTATAAATCCCCAGCCTCCTTTCTACGGTCAGGCACCCAGCAGCAAGAACTGCTCGCTCTCGAGGGCAAAGCTTAACACCGAGTCCACCCTGCCCCACATCAAATGATTTCAGAGTATTAAAGGATAAAGATTTACCCTTAGAGGCAGCACCTTAAAGGTGAGGGTACACGCGGTGCCGTGACTCAAAGAGAGGAACTCCCATCCCAGCTTCAGCTATCACAGAGCTGACACTCGCCCTTCCCAGGGGGGTTTAAAACCACCTCAAAACCACATGAAACCAACCTGCAGGAGAGACACAGCAGCTTCCCTTCCTTCCCCAGGATCTCCAGGAATATCATCTGAGACTCTCAAACCGCTCACGGGTACAGCCCAACTCACAGACCCCGAACAGCAGCGCAAACACCAGACGAGCCAGAGCTCCTGACAGGACCTAACAAGGACCCGAATTGGGGAGCAGCTCCCCACGAAAGAAAACACCGGGAGAAGACACACGCACAGGGACACAGGCACAACTAAATCTGAGCCTGAAGCTGGTTTTCTCACATTTGGCAGCACACTCAAATCAAGTCCAGGCCAACATCGTGGTAACACACGGTATTTCAGCTTCTCTGCTCGTTGCAAACACACGGAGAAAACCCACTTGCGCCAGAAACTACACCAACACTCAGTTCGTGTTTCTATCCAGCAGCTTCACAAAGCATCTCAGGCCCCCAACCCTCCCCTCTTCCAGAGTTCAGCAGCCAAGTGCCCTCTTCATTAGGGCAAACTTCATGACACAAACAGGACCCACGAAGCCATCTAAGCCACCGCCAGCCGAGCTAACGCCTCTGGGCAGGCCACAGCGATCCATCACAAGACTTTTTTTTGGGGGGCTGTTTAAACCTGTTGACAGTAAAAGCCTTTTCTTTCTTCCGTTGCAACAGAACCAAGAACAGACTTTGGTTGCTCAGGGCCAATACTGACCAGTCTTTGGCTGTAACGGATCCTTTCTTCCTCGGGCTCCATCTCCGACTCTTCTGAAGAGAGCGAGAAGGACACTCCAGGACTGCTGTCTTCCTCCTCTTCCTCCTTCCAAGGCAAAGGGAAACAGTGAAGCAGGGCACACAGACACGAAACGTCCCCATCCCTCCTTTCTTCGCTCATTTTGAGGCCGATTCCATGCCACCGTGGAATCGAACGCAGCGGATGAACCCACCTCAACTTTTTAACGCTCCCATTCTAACTTTAGGCATGACCTCGGCTAAATGACTTTACCAGCTGTCCCGTAACACAACATGAGCTACGGGTCGAGGAGGAGGAAAAGGCCTCCCTTCCCCACTACCACCGGCACAAACGGCAGCTCCTTGGGCTCAGGGTGGGCTAGGAAACGGGGCAAGCTGCTGTCAAACGCTCGACGGCAGTCGGGGAGCAGCCTGGTTTCCCCAAAATACGAGGTTATACATTAGAGAACCGACTGCTCCTAACAACCCAATTGCCGTAATCCGGATACCCTGCACCGCGGCGCTCGGGAGAAGTTCCACAGGTACAGGACTCCTCCAACAGGGAAAGCCCATGGGATCTCTCCTACGCTCACAGCTGAGGGTCGGGCACTAACTCCTGTCTGGAGAAGACCTACAATCTCAGATCCCCAAACCTGCCACCTTGTGACACCACACAATAACACAGGGGGAAAAAAAAACAAAAAACAAAAAACAAAAAAACAAAAAACCCCTCCCAAGGCGTCAGGTGGCACCTAAACTTTTTATTTTTTTTTTTTTCCCTCCCCCTCCTCCCCCCACCTCTTCTTAAAAGAAGGGAATGAAACCAAAGCCTGAATATCTACCGCACCCCGGGACCGTGCCTACACCAGACCTTCGGGGGAGGAACCCCGCCACCCCGTGTAGCCTTACAGAACCGCTACCGGAGCCCGGGGGGGGGAGGTGTTTCACCTCCGACCCTCCCTCCCCAGCAGGGTTTGACAGCGGAGCCCTGTCGAGCCCCCACCGGCATCATCTCCCCCAGCACACCCCC
>JAOXJM010000041.1:66066020-66082428 GCA_026413425.1 Tringa solitaria | reverse complement strand
GGACCTTAAAGATCATCAAGTTCCAACCCCCCTGCCCTGGGCAGGGACACCTTCCTTTAGACCAGGTTGCTCAAAGCCCCATCCAGCCTGGCCTTGAATACCGCCAGGGATGGGTTTGCCCTCTTCTACCCCCTCTGATCTTTGTGCCCAGTCCCAAGTTGCTGTGTGGGTTGTTTGCTGTGAACTGGTGCAACACCTAAATAGTGCAAAAGATAGCTGTCTAGAGGGGCTTGTCCCTCATGCTGTCCCCTGACTCTCCTCTTCCAAAGAGGATGTAGTCTTCTCTTACTAACTGCTGCCTCTTCCTTCCTGCAGCGTGAAACCGTATCTCCGTGAAAGGGGCAAGAGGAGGAATTTGGCAGCTGATGCTGGAGACCGCTGCGAGGGGAAGGTTGCTCCTTTTTGGTGTGTGTGAAGTAGACCGGGGTGAGAAGTGGGCTGGTTGTTGTAGAAGCTCTTGGAATGGAGAATGGGGTGGCTTCTTGAAGGGGAGGATGGAGATAACTCCTAGGGGACAGAGGCTTGAGAAAGGGAACCACATCAAAGCATCAGAGAGTCTTTCACTCTCCTGCATGTGGTGGAAAACTGGACCGTTCTGAAGCATCCACATGCCCATACACTTCCCTTTCTGCAGGCCTTAATTGCTCTGCAGAAATACCAACAGTAGTGTGCGTGTCTTCTGCTGAAATCAATGAGAAAATAAAGTCGATTTCAGACTCCAGTGTCTAGGAACTCCTCAGTGGAGTGGAGATAGGGCTGCTGTCCTTGGGGAACAGGTGACATCATCCCTCGCAGGCACCACATGCTGCTGGCACATGGACCATGTTGAGGTGCACACTGAATGCTTATGGCCTGGGTGGCCTGTCTCCTTTCAGCTGTCCCCTGGGGGGCAGAAACATGGGGTTTTTTTCAGGGTGCTTCTGGATCCTGAGGAAGGTACCCTTCTCATGACCACTGATCTTCTGGATGCTCTGACATCCTTCCAGAGAGATACTGAGCAACTTGGAGGACAAAATTAGTTCAGATGCTGGGGACATTCTCCCTGGCAGGCTGGACTGACTGACTTGGTGTAGTTCAGGTGGAAAACCTTCAAATGATCCCCATCTCCTTGCAGATCCTATCACTGACTTCTTTTGGACGACAGGAGATACACTGCAAGTATCTGGCAGATGCCACCCCTGAGAATTCCCATCTTTTACCATGGATGATTGAGGGTGTCTGCGATAGTGGTTTATATGCAGGCAGCAACTTTTGAGTGTCCAAGGTCGGATGTAAAATGTTCACATTAATGTGATGTGTAAAATTCACTCATGTTAAATGCTGCGTGTCTTCATGATGGGTATGTTTAAAGACAAACTGCCAGGATGGAAAGGTTTTCACAGTTTATATGTTTTTATGAGTTGACGGCTTCTTCTAAGAACAGTAATGCTTTAAAATACAATTTGTTTTCCTTTAAATAAAAAAGGCTTTTGACATTTTTAATAACGGAAATGTTTCAGTTCTCCCAATGATAAAGTCATTACAGATATTAAAGGGTAAACATTTTTAACATGCTTTCTGATAAATGGATGCTCTCTTCCCCTCAGCAGTAAAAGCTAGAAGGAAAAAACCTTACAAAAAATAATTGATGGCATAGACCTAATCTGAATCAACTATATGTACATTGCAGAACAATAGCATTAAAAATTAAAGAATAATAGAAATGGACCTCAAATTTCAGCTTTCAGGAACTGTAAGCAGGAAGCAAAAAGCAATACAGGCATCCGGGTGAACCACTATTTTTTTAAGTGGTGCATTTCAAAATTAATAAAAAGACGAACAGAAAAAAAACACAGTAGAAGAATGCAGTTTCCCATCAGGGAAATACTTGCAGATGAAGACATGAAGAATGAATCTGTAAGATTTCTCAAAAAAATTACCTGTGTTGACCTTTTCTGTCAATTTAGGTTAAAAGAGCAAACGTTATGTAGTCCAATAGTACAACACTTCCAAATAATCACATCTTGCATCTCAAGGGATTTGATCTAGAGAGTAATTTGTTGCAAATTGTGGTATTTATTCACCTTTCTTCTCCTTCCTATTTCTTTCCCTGTCCTTGAATGTATTTCTGTGGTGGAGGAGATGTTAGAAGCCATGGTTCTTATCATCTGTCCTTCTTAAAGGAAGAAATTAGAACTCAATGCATGCTGTAGTTAGGTGCAGATACTCTGTCCTGCGCTGGAGGAAGCTAAATTAATATGCAACTCCAGCCCTATATTTCTTTGAAACACCAGAAAAGGGAACATGCAGCTCAGTCATAGAATCATAGAATGGTTAGAGCTGCGAGGGACCTTAAAGATCATCCAGTTCCAACCCCCCTGCCCTGGACAGGGGCACCTCCCATCAGACCAGGTTGCTCAAAGCCCTGTCCAGCCTGGCCTTGAACACCTCCAGGGATGGGGCAGCCACAACTTCTCTGGGCAACCAGGGCCAGTGTTTCACCACCCTCACAGTCAAGGATTTCTTCCTAGTAGCTAATCTAAATCTCCCCTCTTTCAATTTAAAAGCTTTATGCCTCGTCCTATCACTACATTCCTTTATAAAGAATCCCTCCCCATCTCTCCTGTAAGGTAGGGGCTGGAACGTTTTCCTACTACATCACAACTCTATGGTGTGGAAACCTCCCTGGTTAACAGAAGAAAGGAACTTCTAGGGCATGAACAGTTTCATATGAAATGCTCACATTAGGGAGCAAAGAATCGTGTACTCTGTGAGCCGCAAAAGGTTGCGTGTGCTGCTGAGATACAGGTTTTTGAAACTGAGAGAGATATAGACTCTCCTTCCAGGAATTTCGTGGCTCATTTCAACAAGAGGATGGGTTCCCATCTCATTTTCAGACATTTGAGTAAAAAGTGGCTGAGAATTTATGAATTTGATATTGTTGTGCTCTAAAATGCAGAGATTTGTTGAGTGAGCTGCAAATTCTGAGTGGGATTCCCTTATCAAATTGAAATTATGGCCACTGAAAAGAAATAGGCACTTCTAATGTGATCCTAACACAAGTCAGATAAATTATGTGTCCAGGTGCTTATGTGTTTTCACCGACCACAGATGGAACTTAAAATCACTAGCTAAAAGGTAGACGTCTATAAGGAAGATGCCAAAGGTTAGGTGAGATAAACCTTCCCCAGTACCTCAGAGTTCTTTGTTTCTGTAAACTATCATCCCTCAGCTCCAGACCAGTGCTACCATGTTAGGCACAGCAGGGTACTAGGAAGACATGGTCATTGTGTCACGGGTTTCCCGTTCATCTTTGTCATCTGCTGAATCTTCAAAGGCTCTCTGGAATGCCAGCTTGAGGGTGAACTTGATTCTCCGATCCCTGTAGCTCCCCACAAGGAAGTAGATGACAGGGTTGAGACTACTGTTCACACAGGACAGCACAAAGCCGATCTCCGGGGAGTAGAGGAATTTGTAGCCCAAGAAGTCAAAGAGGATCAGGACGCTCAGTGGCACAGCGAAAATGAGGAAGAAGAGGATAGTGAGCATGATGACAGTGAAGAGCCTGCCTGTTCGGATGTTTTGGGAGCTGCACTTGACTCTGAGAAAGAGGGTCAGGCTGAAGAGCAGCATGAGGGGCGTGCAGAAGAGGAAGTCCAAGGCTCCAATGGTGATGAGCACGAGCTGGCAGCTCTTGGCAGAGGGGCGAAGGGTACACAAAACATACCCCAGCGTGTTCAGTAGGAAGGAGAGACCCCAGAGCAGGCCGGAGATGATGCCAGACAAGAGCATTGGGCGGTGGCTTCGGCACCAGATGGGACAAAGCACAGACAGGCACCGCTCAATGCTGATGGCGGTGAGGAGATACAAGCCGGTCCCATACATGAAAAGGTCCAGGAAGAGGAATATCCCAAACTGCACCCCTACATTGAACTGCATCAGGTACTGAACCGTCTCGATGGCGATGCAGAGGAGATACCCAAAGTCGGCAGCGGCCAGGTTCAGGATGTAGACTGTGAAGTGGTTTCTCCGGATGCGGAAGCCAAGGTACCAAATGACCATGCCATTTCCCACCATCCCACAGGCAGCGCTGATGAGGCAGAAGCTCTCCATGAACTTGAGGACAGCATATGATGCCTCTGGCTTTCCCACAGCCCCGCTGTGATTCATCCCATGAGCCTGGCTGGCTGCAGTTGGAAGGAAGATCAATGTAGCTGAAGAATTCATAATGAGGGACTTCAGAGAAACCTGTAAACAGAGGAGAGAGGTGGTAACTCCAGTGTCACTTTCCCTCGTGGTGATCTGGTGGTGTTTCTGGATTTGTTCCAGTTCTTTGTCACCAGAGCTTGATTTAGGGAGGGATTGCCGTGTTTGGACTCTGAGCACAGAGCGTTGTTCAAAGGCCAAGTATCTAAGGCCGAATTCTACATGACATGTAGAAAAGGTTAGATTGCAGTGTATTTCTCCCTTTTTAAAATTCATTTCTAGGGGGTCCTTTTTGCAGTCAGCATTGACAAATTAACAAGTAATTATAGCTTAGATTAATCATGTCCGACAAGTACCTCTTGCCTAAATAAAAAGAGAACCCAGAGCTAACAACTCTGGGATAATTATCTTTGCTTCATATCACTAGATTTAGGTGAAACAAATCTTGCCAAAGGTGCGTGAAAGTTCTAGGCAATCAGCACAGAAGTTTAATCAGCATGAAAGCGGATCAGGTTTTGTCCTGTGCATATACCCAGAAAACATGGTAGAGAGTACTCAAAATATCTGGTAGGTGTTTTGTGTCCATGACTGATTTCTGTTTCAATAAAATGCAGTTTAATGTGGTACAGAGCCCTGTGTACAGACAATAAACAATTCAGTCTGACAGAGTCAGCCCATAATAATGCCCTTCTCGGAGATAAACCATGAGAACCATGTGTGGGACAAAATGTCTGACCCTCCCAGGACATTGGAATTATGTCTAAAATAATTCTTTCACCCCATTCCCCGAGGCAGCTCACCCTGCTGCTTCCACCATGATACTGGGATCTGAATGAGAATCTTGACCCCCAAAAAAGTTGAAAAATAGATTTCAAACCTTTTTTTGTGTGTGTGTCTGACAAGGTCAAACAACTTGATGTCTTCCTCTCTCCTCACGAGCCATTAATTTTGATGTAGGAAGGAAGAGAGGTGTCTTAAAAGACAGAGGAATAAGTCAAAATGGGGAGAGCTGGGAAGATGTGAATCATGGAACAGTCTAGCCAGCATGAATAGCCTGTTCTCTCTTTGCAAAATGCTGCTGCGCAGATGGAGACAGACTTCCATAAACAAGCAAAATCATGGAATCATAGATGAAGGAACATCATGATGAATGTGACAGATTGAATCATTATTGTTTTGTCTCAGCACCTCAGACACACTGTGTGGATAGAGGCAAGATAAATGCCTGATGCGGGTCATTTCCTTGGCCAAATGATGGCCTGGAGCAATGTAGACAATCTTGCTGCATTAGTCTGTGGAAGGCATGTTTGCCAGTGCGTTGCTTGGTTGGGAATCCAGCTGGGTCCATTAAATCTGGTTTTCACCATTAAAAATGCAAACAGCTCATTTAACACCGCCTTTAAAGCTGCCATTTGAATTAATGGGGGGTTACAAGCACCACCAATGGTAATATATTTTATTCTACCTGTCTTCAGTAGGTGTGTGGACACCTGCCTGTCTTTGCCGACTGCAGCTACGTTGCAGAGTGCCGGCTTCAGCGAGAGGATTAGTGTGTTGGCTGAGGTGAATTCCACCCTCAACTTCACCAAGGCTTTGCAGGATGTGAAACCTTTAAGGGTGACCGAAACCAGGGAGCTTCTGGCACCGCACCATACTCTTCTATAGGAAGCTGGATGATTCCATCCTCGGCTGCTACTGGACCTTGAGTGCTTCTAGCATTAAGACTTTAGAGACGACTGGTCTCTAAAGAAAGAATTTCAGTACATATTGAGAGGAACTACAGAAAACAAACCCTGTCATCTCCTTCAGAACGCTCAGAATCTCTGTTGCAACGCAGTTTCACAACAGGAACATGCCTTGGTTCAAACTCACCTTCTCTTTCCTCATCTGGGCCGAGCAGCGTACTGCCTGACCAACAACACCAGCAAGGCTGCCTCTTCCCTGAGCATCTGTAGCAAGCAAATTGAGAAGATACAGCCTGATTACTCTGTTCGCTTCCTCACTACCTGCTTCTGGGGTGGCACACAAATTGTCAGACCTTGACTCACAATAGCAAGCAGCTGGAGCAACCTCTAATTCTGTGAACCAAGGCTGATGTGAGGAGAAAGGCAGAGCCGGTGGTTAAATGGTTTCCTAGCCTTTAGAAGACCCAATGCAGTGTTGTCCTCTGCCACAAGCTACCTGAAACAAATTTCCAATTGATTTGAAGAGGACATAAGCATCTGAATGTCACTTAAGCTCTCTCTGAGCCCACTCCAGCCTTCTGAGTAGCTGCTGGTTTAGGAAAGCAGCTCTTCTACCTCCCTGCAGCAGCCACCTCTAGAAGGCGATTGACCCCCTCTCCAGAAGCGTGTCTCTCTCCAACAGGCATTCAGGGAATCACAGGCGATCAGCTGTCTAACTTAAGCTTGTCAAGCGTATTTCCTAATATTAAATGACATTGTCCTATGCCATTGATCATATCGCCACGTACAGATATGGCTGTAGTGGACACCATGTGGATAAATGGCAAAACATCAATAATTTTACCTTCCACTGTGATGGAAGTGAAAGAATCCTTCTCTGACTTCTGTAGACCATGGAAAAGAATACCAAAAAAAGTCACTCACATTTCTCTAATCATTTATGGCCTTGGAAACACTGATTTCTTCTTGTCTCCAAGACACATTTGTGTCTCCAAGACACATTCAAGATATGAGTCTACTTCCTTAATTAAACTAATTAATGAAAGCTTGCATCAAACAGCAGCAGGCTGAGTCTAGGTGGTCTTCTCTCTTGAGATTAGACATCCTTCCTGTGATTTGCATGCTGACTACCATGCAGTTCTTGTGGCAGATGTCAGTTTAAACAACCTTGACACCACAAAGACATTTTAGACTATGGACACAAAGTTATGATGTCGTATTTTCTTTGCTAATCTTGAGTGATCATTTAAGACCAAAACTGCTAATCCTAGGTCTCTGAATAATGGTATCTTGTATTACAGAGGTGTATTCAATAGCATTTGTTCAAGGAAAAGGGTCCCCAGAATGAAGCTCTCCTTTTCTTGAAAATGATCAAGACAATTTCTTACCTATAGCCAATTTTTAACCAGCAGGAGAAGCAAATGTCACATCTCCTTTCCTTCCATGTTTTTTCCTCCTCCCTTCCCCTCACCATCTCTCCAAAAGCATGGCAGAAAGCATTAGACTAAGTGCTATGACAAAGATACCATCTAGAAATTTCTCACCTTTTTGTGGATTCCTTGGAATTTCAGCGACCGATTTGCAGCAGCCACCTGATGTGGGTCCGCTGGGTACAATTGTCACCTGAGTTCTGCAACATAGGGTCCAGAGAAAATCCTTTTGTTGTACTGTAGCGCTGGGCTAGTTGGACACTGTTTATAAAGCCATGGTGTTTTCAACGTGACATCCAACAACCAGCCAATCACTCTCGTGGGGAAATAGCGTGGTCACTTGGATTAGAACCACTTCCCCCTTCCTTCTTTCTACAGAACCTATCACTGTCATGTTTCTACTTCTCCCTTCTTCAGCCAGTCTGACAATACAAAGAAAATAAGAACTGTCTATGCAAAATTATACCTTGCCCCTTGCACCGATGCTTTGTTTCCTGCTCCTGTCCCTGAGCTGCTCTGGTTTCGCAGACCTTGAAGAAGATGCCTTACTGCTGCTGAGGGTTACACAGATTGAGAAATGGTCGGTCCTCTTCCATAAGGCCTGCTGACAGTTTCGCAACATCCCACAGCACAACTTCTCATTCCCCAAGGGCCTATTGTCCCTGCTAAACTGGCCTGAACACCCCCATCACCACCAAGTGGCCTCTTCTAACCCACAGCCTCTCCCAGTGCAAATTACCACCCTACTTAGTCCCTACTGCTTCACACAACCTTTCCTGGAGGAGAGTCCACCCAACCTCCATAGCCTTACCCCACACCTCAGCAGCTACAACTGCCCAACCTCTGCTTGTGCTGCCTTCAATACTCAGTGCCCATTTCTGATGTCAGCAGCTCTTTCAAGGCAACTTCATGCCCCACAGTATCACCACCTGCCACTTCACACTGTCTTTCAGCACAGTCCTTCACCACACCTCCCAGTTCACAAAATCCCTCTAGACAGCCTTGTGCCTTCCATTTCCAGTTTCACAACCTCTCCTCTCCAAACAGAGCCTCAGCCCCATCCTGCCCACAATCGAATTCACACCTCTTCACCACCTCACCTCTATGTCAAGACAGCCCCTTGCCAGCATTCACTACCCACCTCACTCATCTTCTCACCGTGCACAGTCCTTCCATGTGCATGAGCTACCACCACCATGGTGTCCAGATCCACCTGCCAAAGCAAGTGGAGTGAAAATGGAGAAAACACCTTTCTCCTTTTCTGGCAGTAAGCACATCTTTAGAGGGAGCTATTTTGCAACAGGAGATACCAGCGACTGTTATTTTGGGCTTGTGCATTAGGACACTTTTGCTAGTCCATTTGGCTAGGGAAACAAAAGGACATGAGTATGACGCTGGCCAAATTGCTGCCATGTGTGTCAGCGGGTACCAAAAGTGACAGATCTGGCCCAAATGAGTTTCGCAGGCGAGATACCCGGTGGTTCATCTTTAGCTGCTTCTGTCATTTTTTGTTCCTCTTCCTTTCCCAAAGATTGTAAGACTGTTTTTATTTTCTTACCCAATACTCTGTTTCCTATAGTGACTACTCTTAACCCTTATTAACCTGGCCAAGACTCCAGGCTCCAGTGTAAGATGATCTTTAAATTACAGGACTATTTTCATCCAGAGCAGTATTTCACCTCCTCATTAATTTGGGGATTTTCGTATGCACTGCATAGATCATTGGGATTCCATGTTGGGAGAGAGTTAGATTGACTTGGTTGTTATTGGATCATTCTAAATGTCAAGAAATGTCAAGAAAGTAATGGGTAATGGATGAAACAACTTGTTTGTTGACACCCATAAGTGAGAAGCTAAAAATACACAGTAGACTTCAGAACAGTGATGAGTCTGAGTTGAACTGATGCATGAATTGGCATATCGATTCACTTTATTGTGTTTCATTTCATAGATTCACCTTTGGCTGCAGAAGTTTAAAGTTAAGAAAAATGAGGCTCGTCTTGACAGCAAGATTGCATAGAATCAGGATGGTTTGGGTTGGAAGGCACCTTTAAAGATCATCCAGTTCCAACCCCCTACCATGGGCAGGGACGCCTCCCACCAGACCAGGTTGCTCAAAGTCCCATCCAGCCTGGCCTTGAACCCCTCCAGGGATGGGGTAACCACACTTTCCCTGGGCAACCTGGGCCAGTGTCTCACCACACTCATGATTTCTTCCTTGTGTCCAATGTAATTTCTTCTTGTGTCCAATCTAAATTTACTCCCTTTCAGTTTAAAACTGTTGCCCCTTGTCTTGTCTTGTCACGTCACTATGGGCCTTGTTGAAGAGCCTTTCTCTGTCTTTCTTATGAGCCCCCTATATACATTGAAAGGCCGCAAGAGGGTCTTGAGGAGCCTTATCTTCTTAGCCTTCTTCATCAGAGAGATATTCCAGCCTTTGGATCATTTTCGTGGCCCTCCTCTGGACTAAGTCTAACAGGTCTATGTTTGTCTCGTACTGGGGACTCCAGGGTTGGACACACTACTCCAGATGGGGTCTCACCAGACAGGGAGAATCACCTCCCTCAACCTGCTGGTCTCGCTTCTCTTTATGGAGCCCAGGATACAATTCTGGGCTGCAAGACCATATTGTCGACTTATGTTGAATTTTTTATCCACCAGTATCCCTAAGTCCTTTTCTGCAGGGCTGCTCTCAATACCTTCATCCCCCAGTCTGTACTGATAGTGGGAATTTCCCCAACCCAGGTGCATGAGCCTGTACCTGGCCTTGCTGAACTTCATGAGGTTCTCATGGGCCCACTCCTCAAGCCTGTTAAGATCATTCAGATGGCGTCCCTTCCCTCAAGTGTATCAGCTGCACCACTCAGCTTAGTGTCATCTGCAAACTCACTGTCTATATCAATGATGAAGATATTAAATAGTATTGGTCCCACTATGGACCCTTGAGGGACGCTACTCATTGCTGGTTTCTACTAGACATCAAGCTATTGGCTGTAACTCTTTGGATGCAATTTTTGTTCAAATTCAAGATGTTTATTTTAGACCTAACCCCATCCTAAAATCAGGTCTGAGGTAGATCAGGTGAGTCAATTTCTGGAGAGATCTATTTCTTTCCATAGGAGAGCCCAGAGTGACAAAGACTCAACTTAGCTGACTTCCGTAGGCATAAAAGAGCTGACTTCCTCCCTCGGTTTCCCCATTTGTAAAAGAAGGAATTTTTTTACTTACTCTGCAATTCGCCAACCTTTGCAAGAACATGCAAGTTCTTGCAAGAAGCTTTATTCACTGGATTGCCAGTGATGAAATTTCATGCAAAATAGGACTTCAAGGGTCATCAAGAAATAACCCAGACCATCTGCTGTCTCTTTGAAAACTTGAGCATAGCCACTACTGAGAGAAGTGTGCTTTAAGACTAGTGTGACAGGCAACCATTGCCATCTCCAGAGCATGGCACCTCTCTCACTACTAGAAATCTCTCTAACTCTTTTAAAATGAAGATTTGGTGTTTATGTGTTTTCTTTTTGGAACACATGAAGATGTATTCCAAAGAAGTACCTGTTTTATTACTCACAATGCTACAGGGCCAAAGCAGTGGGTCTAATGGGCCCCTACACTTGGGAGAATCATAAAGCATGGCTTTCCCCGGAGAAGCTCTGGCTGCCCCATCCGTGGAGGGGTTCAAGGCCAGGTTGGACGGGGCTTTGAGCAACCCAGTCTCGTGGGAGGTGTTTCTGCCCATGGCAGGGTGTTGGAACTCAATGATCTTTAAGGTCCCTTCCAACCTGAACCACTCTATGATTCCATGACTCTGGAAAGGATTAACTGGACTAGGTCACTGCACATAGTTGTCTAGTTTTATATTCCGCTAATCCGTTGGCTGTTATTTCTACTGGAGAAATCCTGAAATGCTTTCATAATACCATTTTCATGGACTGATAGGTATTTCTTTAATATAGCTTCGCTTGAAGTTTTCATTGAGGACAGAATCAGTTTCTCCTCCTTTAGCCCTTCCTCTCATGCCTTCCTTTCATTAAGCCTCCACACCTCCCTCCTCCAGTCCCAAGAGCCCTTCAGGTGGGAGATTTCCTTGGAGACGGTAACAGAGTGCTACTTAAACAGTTTTCTTCTCAGCCTTCTTTCTCCTGCCAGGTTGGGAACGCATCCTTTGGTGCACACAGGCCAGGCCAGGCTATCCAGACAGCCCATCAAAGCACTTCTCACATAGGCAGGAAAGTGATACAGAAAAACAAGAAATTAAATTAGATGGGATTATATAGTAAATGGAACCTCCTAAGCAAATGTTGGAAGCTTTCCAGAAGCCATTCTACGTTCTTTAAAGACTCTGTGCTCTAACACATTCCTCCCCAGGAAGGCAGGTGTTGAGGAGTTAAAATTATACACCCCCTACTCAAAAAATTAGATCTCCAAGCACAGAGGAGGTAAGTTGTCCAGGCTCTCTGGATTCTTTCTTTTCTTTTTTTGTTTCCTTTCTTCCTTTCTTTTCCTGATTTCCTTTCCTCTTTTCTTTCCCTTCTTCTTTAACAAATGTGAAAATACAACAAGAAATTTTCACTAAATTTGTCAACTGTCTGTGGCTGGAACCATGCACAGAGCTAGTTCTGTAGTCACAGATTAAGTTATTATTTTGTTTCCCATTAACCACCTGAGATTTTAGGGAATAATGCTTGCAATAAGGAGATGGTGTAATTCTCATCCTTTTGAAATGGTAGCAGTCCACATTGGTTTTATGTTACTTTGCAGTTGATTATAGTACATCATATACCTCTAGTCTCTCCTGAAAAGATACTTGTAGAAGAGACATAACTTGTGGGAATCCTCTACAGAAGAAGCAGTTGTTCTAGTCATCCTCTTAGAGACAACAGAAAGAAATAGGCCCCTCCAGCACATAATTCATCACATCTTTAAGTAGACACCTTAGGCTGGTCAGGAATTGCCCTACAGAAGGCAGAAAAGTTGTTCAGCCTGGAGAAGAGAAGGCTCTGGGGAGACCTTAGACCCCCTTCCAGTCCCTAAAGGGACTCCAGGAAAGCCGGGGAGGGACTTTTTACAAGGGCATGTAATGGTAGGATGAAGGGTAGAGGCTTCAAACTGGAAGAGGGCAGAATTAGATGAGATCTCAGGAAGAAATTTTTCACTCTGAGGGTGGTGAGACACTGGCCCAGGTTGCCCTGAGAAGCTCTGGCTGCCCCATCCCTGGAGGGGTTCAAGGCCGGGTTGGAGGGGGCTTGGAGCAACCTGGTCTGGTGGGAGGTGTCCCTGTTCATGGCAGGGGGGTTGGAATTTGATGATCTTTAAGGTCTTTAAGTCTATGGTTGGACTTGGTGATCTCAGAGGTCCTTTCCAACCATGAAGATTATGTGATTCTGTCCTTTCCAATGTGAACAATTTTATGATTCAATGATTTATTTTTTTTTTAAATATATATCAGAAAATGAATTATCCATGTAAATTTTACCCCCTTCTTGAATATCTTTTACCTACTGGTGGTACAGCTGTAGGCACAGTAAAAGTCCCTAACTTTCCCAACTTCCTCTCTAGGCTTTACTTTGTGGGTTTGAGAGAAATTTTGGTTTTTCTCCATTTCACTGTTTCCTGCGGATGCTTAATCCGTTTTTGCCTGCACAAGACTTTCTGATTTTGCTGTAATTTTAAATAGGTGCTAGATATCTGAAAGGTTTCACAGATCTGCTGAGATCACCTGTGCAAACAGGGAGCTTCTTGTGTTGTCATTGAGCAGGACTTGCAGTGGTGATTTTTAACAGCAGTCAATTGGGAATGTTTTGATACTGGGATGAATCCCATACAGCTGATACTTTGTTTCTAAGAGGTACCCAATTTTGGTTAAACTCTGTGAAGAGTTTAATCTGGTGGTTTCCAGGCTTCTTTCACCAAAGAAACTCTGGTTTCTGGGTGCATAATGGCAAATTGGCAATGTTAAGGACTAAGTTTTTTTAAAGATGTGGATTATTTATTTACTAGTGATGTATACTGCTCTGGGGGTTACAGCTGGAACAGCCCAAGCCAAAGAAGGCCCACATTCACATTGGAATCTGACCATGTCTGAAAAGAAACTGTAGAGGTGTAGAAATGCCTAGAAATAAGGAGTTCAGACACAGCATACCCAAAAAACAGGCATGGCATTATTCAAAGCTCTGATCTGCTTTCAGGGGACAAAAAGTTAACTTCTGTGAAGTTAACTTTACCCTGGTGATGTTAATTTACTTATGCTCCTCTTAATGGAAAAAGAAAGGGTTCTGTAAAGGACCTTAGTTTAGCTGTTTTGCCAATAGAGAGGTTTGACCACCAGCTAGATTGGCTTCACTAAACAGAAATTAACTCTTGAAAATATTCCCCAGAGTGTATCACAAATCAGTATAAAGTAAAATTCATATGATGCTGCAACAAAAGATCTGAAATGGTGATCCTTTCATTCTTCCTTTCTCTCAAAGGAACGTTGCTGAGATTTAGAGAAAGCTAAATACTCAAGTAAGTCATATGTGAAATTGTTTGCCCTTTTCACCATGATAGATAATTTCCCCAGAACTCCTTGTTCAGCCCGTGAAGCTGCAAATTTATGTTTCAAAATGTATATATGCATGAGATTCTTTTTTTCTCTGTGAGTGGTTTCATTTAATATTCTCTGAACAACAATTCAAAGATCATTTTTAGTTGTAAAATAATTCAGCATTTCAAGGAATACTTCCAGATGCTTTTAAAGGCACTGCTTTTACAAAGGTTGTTATCATGGACTTGGTCTACACTGAGGGCAAACGTGCTTTTAAGCATCTGTAGCTCGAGGTGGAAGCTCTGGCTTTGTTCTTGTTACTCCAGCCATAGATCCAGCCCTTCAAAATCCTGGAGGACCAGGATGGAGGAACATATCACAGTGAGGTAACAACCATGGCTTTAGTCTCATGTAAGGTGAAATAAAAACCTAGGGGGTGGAAGAAAAAAAACAACAAGAAAAGCACTTAGTAAGCTTAATATTAATCCTGTACATTTCTTAGTCTGTGTGCACTTCAGATAAAGAATTCATTATTAATAATTAAAAAAACCTCATGGATCACTTGTCTTTATTTTTCCATGTGCCTAGGCTTGTACATTGCATCTCGCCGCCCAACTGATTGACATGGAGAATGCAAGCAGTGTGAAGGAATTCATTCTTCTGGGCCTCTCAGAGAATCAAGGGGTGCAGAAAATATTTTTTGTGATGTTTCTGTTCTTCTATATTATTATTTTGGCAGGAAATCTGCTCATTGTTATCACTGTAATTAGCAGTCAACGTCTGAACTCCCCCATGTATTTCTTCCTCTGCTACCTGTCCTTTGTAGACATCTGTTATTCTTCCGTCACAGCTCCCAAAATGATTGCCGACTTCCTTGTTGAAAATAAAACCATCTCCTTTGTGGGTTGCATAGCTCAGCTGTTTGGGGTACATTTCTTTGGCTGCACAGAGATCTTCATCCTCACGGTGATGGCCTACGATCGCTATGTTGCCATCTGCAGACCTCTCCACTACACCACCATCATGACCAGGCGCGTGTGTGGTCGGATGGTCATCAGCTCGTGGGTAGGAGGCTTCCTGCACTCCATAGTGCAGACTCTTCTAACCACTCAGCTCCCCTTCTGTGGCCCTAACAAAATTGACCACTACTTCTGTGATGTCCACCCCTTACTACAACTGGCCTGTACCAACACCTATGCTGTGGGCATCATCGTCGTGGCCAACAGTGGAATGATAACTCTGAGCTGTTTCTTCATCCTGGTCATGTCCTACATTGTCATCCTGCTTTCCTTGAAAAGTCAAACATCGGAAGGGCGGTACAAGGCCCTCTCCACCTGTGGATCCCACATCACTGTGGTGATTCTCTTCTTCGGGCCATGCACCTTCATCTACATCCGTCCGTCCAGCCATCTGTCGGAGGACAAGAGCGTGGCAGTGTTTTACACTGTCATCACCCCCATGCTGAACCCACTCATCTACACGCTAAGAAACGGGGAGGTGAAGAGTGCCATGAGAAAACTGTGGAGTGGAAAAGTGGGAAGTGGAAAGGGAAAGGAGTAGAGCTATGGTAACGTTTACAAAGGGTTGGAGAAAATCAAGCACAGGATCTCTTTTGTGAAAACTCCCCCAGGGCTGCCTTTCAAATAAGAGCTTGCTGTTAGTTCCTGCTGTAATTAGGAAGACACTGAAGGTTCATTTTTTAATTTGAAAGACTTTGTGAACTCTGTGACAAGCAGGAATTCCCTTTCTGTCTCTTGTCAACTAGCGCAGGGTCAGAGCACTTGAGCACTAACTGAAACACCAGAGTTTAAATAAATGCAATGAAAAATACTGAAAATGCTGCCCAGGTAGAGCATCCCATTACTCAGGAATAAACTTTCAGAGGAACTCCATCTGCTCTGTGATTCATTCGGCTGGGAAATATAGGACTATGGTCACCTGCTGCTGGAAACAGAGGGCCCTTTCTGCTTGCAGAAATGAAGACCCCATTGTGGTATCTTGCTAATCACAGGTTAGCAAATAAAAACCTGATATTGGGTGCTAGTTGTGTCATTTTCTGATGCAGGTGACAGAAGGGGAAGCTGGATGGAGCTTTGAGCAACCGTATCTAGTGAAACGTGTCCCTGCCCATAACAGGGGGGTTTGGGCTAGATGATCTTCAAAGGTTCCTTCCAACCCAAACTGTTCTATAATTCTATCTTCTTCGCCTATCACTGATGCCATCCTCCCAACCATCCCCTCTATGCTTCAGCTCTGACTCAGGCATTTTATTTTGATGTTTAGACTAATACACAATCATAGATCTAATGAAAGGCACCTTGCTGAAGATAAGAAATGAAGGAGTCACCAAAGAAGGGATTTGGAGGCACAGTTTCATGTGTCAATGGGAAAAAAACAAATTATTTGGGAACTATTCCAGTATACAAGGCAACTCCTAGCCCAACAGAGCACATTTACACACCCACTCAAGGGAAGAATGGGAGACCTGATTGCTCTCCACAACTCCCTGAAAGGAGGGTGTAGAGAAGTGGGGGTCGGTCTCTTCTCCCAAGTCACAGGTGATGGGACAAGAGGAAATGGCC
>JAOXJM010000041.1:66052642-66065920 GCA_026413425.1 Tringa solitaria | reverse complement strand
TTATCAGAGCTAGGTTGATGGTTGGACTAGATGATCTTAAAGGTCCCTTCCAACCCGGACAATGCTATGATTCTCTGATTCTAAGAAGCATGTTTTCCATGGCAACAGCTGGTACAGCCACTATTGCAGAAGGAAAGAGAAGAAACATGAGGATGAAAGACCATACCAGTGAGGTGCCAGTCAAAGCTGTCACAGGGTGACAAGTCATAGCAGCTCATGGTCTCCACCTGAGGAGCCACAATGAGACAAGAGGCCCTAGTCCCTACCTTGCCTGCAGAAAACCACCAGATCAGCTGAGTGAGGAAGGAAAAAAACTGCTTGGTGCCATCCGAAAGTAAGTGAAGCACTTTTATTTCTTCACTTACATTCCCTATAAACATCCGCACCTGTGTTACACCTCAAGGTGACTAAAGTAGGATTAAAGGTTACAAGGTCTTCCCAGCTCAAGCTAGGGCTTATAGCTTTATATATATATATATATATATATATACAAAAAAATCATATATATATATTAAAAATAGATAATTTTTTTATGCTTTGGGGGTGACCACCCATTTGTTGTTTTTTTTTTTCTGGACATCTCACTTCTGAGTGCTGCTGGGCAAATATTCCACCACAGGTTATGGAAAGTGTTACTGAAAACCACATCAGGCTCCTCTACCCTTCAGAATTTTTAGAAGAACTCAATACCTGGGCTAAAGAGTTGCTTCTGTGTTTTGCATAGTCTCAGTAAAAATACCCAGTAAGCAGTGAGGACTAACCACAAACCTTTCTAAATTTTTGACGTAACCTACTGGTTTACTTCTTGTTTCAAATTTGTGCAGCAGATGTCTAAGGCACAGTTGCAATATTTCCTTTGTGTGCTGTCAACATGCAATGGTAAGAACAAGTTAATAACAGATAAGAACACATGAGAAATATTAGCTTAGGACAGAAAGCAGAATTTTTAAAAATGTCCTGTGTAAGAGACATCTTTAGTTCAAGAATATTTGATTGCAAAGGGGAGGGGAATATAAATCTTGCAAATGGCCAGGTGTGATGTTTATTTGAACCAGAAATTCTTCCAGAAGAAATACATGTCCGATAAAGTCTATTTGTCTGGACAGCATTAAAAAGCCAGCCAACAAACAAGCAAGTAAGCAAACCCACGTGCAATGTGAGAGTCTGGATGACCACAGTCCAACATCACTCTCCAGAGACTACCCCAAGAGCCATCCAAAGGACAATTTTTAGCTCTTTGTCCACTGATGATTTCTGACAAAACATCTTATGCCTCTGGGATCTTATTACTCCTGAGAGTCTTGTGCTTCTGCTGTGTGATTTACTTTAAATATTTCTGCTATGATTTCCCCAGCTTGTGAGAGATAGTTGTTCTTGTAGGTGCTCTTGGAGGTTGCTTTTCACAGAATGAGAAATGCAGATGGAGAGTCGGGCTGTTCTTTTCTGTAGGTTTCAGAATTGGCAGAGATGTGGGCTGCTTTCACATCTAAGCAGCTGAGACCTTCTGATGAAAGCACCTAAAGCGGTCAGAGGAGGAACAGCAAGTGAACTCTCGGCAAATATGAACTGTGTAAGTTTTCTGATGTTGTTCCTTTGTTTTGTTCAAGCGTGACTGAAATCCTACCTTTAAAAATAGTCATTTCTGGTGAGTCACTTTTGTGAGGTCCATTTAGAGAATTATATAAAAAAAATCAATTACAGATCTTTCAGCCTTTGTTTCAGTTGGTGCCTTACTTGTTTGGTTTTTTCCCCCAGTTATATGCTGTTTCCAGAAAGATCTGTCAAAAGGACATTGTGTCCTCTCAGTGTTACAGAGAGGACTCAGGAGCTGACGACAGCACTTCCTATGTGCTCAGTGTTACGTCATCTAAGCTGTACATGTCAGGCAACTCTGGTCATGACACACACACTCTGGTCTTCCCCATGGTGCTTCCCCTCTGCTGATGGAGATAGGGATGGAGACACTAAGGAGACTTTCCTCTGCTGGGGACTAGCCAGTAGGTGAGGCAGAGAGCTCGGGAGGAAGAACAGAGTGTCCTGTCATTGTCAGAAAGAATTCAGACACCCAAGGGCTGGCTGGTATCACAGACAAGGTTATTTCACCTTTGCCACCCCTGTCTTCACAGATAAATTGAACACTAGTGATACTTGTGTGCTGCATGGGAATGCTGCAAAGTGAATTCATGGGTGTTGGTGCGCAAAGGAGGGTCATTAGTGGTGCATTCATTACCCCACTGTCACTACAGGTGTGTTTATGAGGTGTTCCACACTACATCCAGCACCTGGGTGAGGTGTACAAACCCCTGATAACACATCATTAATGCAAATTAGCTCCAGATTAGCTCATTCGTGTACTGTAAGAAAGGCGGTCCAAGAAAACACTGGCCAGTTCTTTCTGCAACTGGACTTATTCAGGTCTATCACAGGGGGAGAGATAATAAGGAGTAGTTCTGCTGCATTCCTTTAGAGGATTGAAAAGGAGAGTACAAACACTGCTTGCACAAGGACCTTTCTCAGGCCATGATCCAAGTGTTGAGACTTGAATTATAGCCACACTATCTCTTTTGGTCAACTTATATTTCCAAATCAACCTTATAAGGTAAAAGTGGGGGACCTGGTAATTAGTCTTCTTTTTTAAAAAGGCAAAGGTGAGAACTAGGATTCCTGAGGGTATTATTTCTACTACCCTCCTTAAATAAATAATCTGCGCTTGTGATTATCTATGTCAATAATACATTCTGATCTGGATATTCCCTGTTATTTCTTGAGGGAAGCATTGACTTTACATGGAAACCGTCCCAAAAAGTCAGCAAAGGAAATATGTTTAATATTTAACATACCAGTGGTCAGTATGTATGTGTACTGATAATGTCCCACATCTAATGCCATAGTTGGTGTCTCTTTTCTCTGCTTCAGGTCCTCTCTACATGGTGTCTATAGAGAACAATGTGACGGAGTTCATCCTCCATGGACTGACACAAGATAAAACAGTAGCAAAAGTGTTCTTCTCATTGTTCTTACTCTTCTATGCCACTATCATTCTTGGAAACCTGCTTATCATCATTACTATAAAGAAAAGTGGACAGCTGAACTCTCCCATGTACTTCTTCCTCAGCTATTTGTCTTTGTTAGATATCAGTTACTCTACTGTTACAGCTCCCAAACTCATTTATGACCTCCTTGTTGAGAAGAAAACCATCTCTTTTGTGGGCTGCATAGCTCAACTCTTTGCAGGCCATTTCTTTGGGTGTGCCGAGATCTTCCTTCTCACAGTGATGGCCTATGATCGTTGCATTGCTATATGCAAGCCGCTTCATTACACAAATATTGTGAACAAGCACGTCTGTGGCTGGCTGGTGGCAGCTTCTTGGGTGGGAGGCTTCGTGCACTCCGTGGTACAGACCTTGCTGGTCATTCAGCTGCCATTTTGTGGGCCCAATGAGATCGACCACTATTTCTGTGATGTTCACCCTTTACTGAAGCTGGCCTGCACTGACACCTACATTGTTGGTGTCACTGTTGCTGCCAATAGCGGTGTGATTTCCCTGAGCTGTTTTGTTGTTCTTGTTGTGTCCTATGCTGTTATTTTGGTTTCTTTGAGGACACGCTCTTCCGAAGGGCGCCTCAAAGCACTCTACACCTGTACCTCCCACATCACTGTTGTAGTTCTGTTCTTTGGGCCATGCATTTTCATCTATATGCGCCCTTCCACCACCTTCTCAGCTGACAAGATGGTCTCTGTGTTCTACACCATCATCACGCCTATGCTCAATCCCTTGATCTACACCCTCCGAAATGGAGAGGTGAAAAATGCCATGAAAAAATTGTGGAGCAGAAAAGTTAAGCGGAGTGAGCAATGAAACAGCACCTTGCACTTTTATAAGATGATGTTGGGCACAAGAAACCACGGGGAGGGAAAGAGAAGCGCTCAGGAGAGATTTCCCAGTATCTTTGCTCTGCTTTTAGCACGGCTGTTCAGAATAGGGTTGACACTACATATAACTCATCTTTGGAAGCTGTCAGTCAAAAGGATATGAGGTTATTGTCAGCTACCAGACCTGAGCATTGGGGGTGATATTGTGGTATTTACCTTCAGGCAACTCATAGCTGTATTTTTGGGTATTTGTCTAGGCTTCTCCCGGCATTAGGAGAAACAACCAAGTATTTTGAGAGGTTGTTCTTTCCTACTAGGTCCTAAAAGCTTTGGAGAGTAGCATCTCCTTATATTTTATATTTCTGCACAAAGGAGTGATGGCGGTACCAAGCTTTTCAGTACGGCACAGCATCGGCATCTTTTCTTTCACATATCTTGATGTGCTAACATGAGCAAGCCGCTGAGGAAAGTCAGCAGCCTTTGGGTGGACGAGACTCATTTCATGGTAAAATAGGACCATGGGAGAAGTAGGAGGTTATATTAGATCTCTGCACAACAAGGAGTGATAGCAGATTGTACCAAAATGCCAGCAAAAAAATAAACACCAATATGTAAATATTAAAAATGTTTTCCAGGCAGAGCTTCCTATTAGCTGGAGTGTGAACTTTCAGTCAGACAACCTGCAGCTACTCCATGGCCCATTCAGCTGGGAAAAGGTGGCCCAAGGTGTTGGCAAAAATTGATTGTTGCCTGCTGCTGGAAGCGATCATACCATTGGCATTCACTTTCTGCTTCCTGTAAAAGCCTTGTTATGAATGCCACATTTTCATATGCTGAATCCATGAGTTAGCTGGTGCTGGGCACAAGTTTGGTCATTTGCTGACACCGATAACAAGAGGGGAATCTTCTCTCCTTCCCCTGTCAGTGCAATTTCCGGTAATAATAATTCCTATGATTACAGCTCAGTGTCAGTACCATGATTCAAAAGCTCACCAGGCTAATAGTTAAAAGCTTTTCTACAATGGTGAATCTGAATGTTGCCATTTTTATGTATTTGGTACTTTTTGGTGAATGTGTTATCTGCTTCTGTTTTGCTCTCCCTCCTGCCCCTGGTTCCTCAAACACTCATAATCTCAGCCATCCAGTGACAACAAAAAGACATGCAAATTAATGCCTGGGTTCAAAAAAAAAACCCCTCCTTTACTATGCCCTAAAATTATGGCTGTTCTTGCTTGGATTAATTTCATTTAAAGGAGCTCTTCTGTCTTTCCAAGACCTTGAGTTCATGTCATAGGTGACCTTTATAATCTATCAGGGCAGCAATCCAAGTGTGGTGAAAGACTGTAGACAGCGACTGATCCACAATCCAGTGAAATTATCAGGATAGTTTTCATAGCTGTATTTAGACACTGGATGAAATGTCTTGTTTTGGCCAGTACTCTGGAGCTATTACATTAGTATTATCTAAGGGATATATGTCTCAGTGCAAATACAAGAATTAAATGTTCTCCATACTGAAATACAACCACGTTCCTAGATCAACACAGAAAACATTCCTCATCTTCTTAACAAGAACGTTATTGTTTGGTTGGTGTTTTCCCCAGCCTTTTCCAGTACGGAAACATAGAAATGCCCCTAGAATCTCAAGACTCTAGGGAATGCTCTTATATGGCAAATTGACTGACTGTGGTCAAGGCATGAATTTTGTAAAAACTTCTATCAGCACTTATATTTTGGGAAGGGAGGCAGAGGAACAGGATATCCTCATTTGCACGCATTTGCCTCGAGGTAATTGGTGATACATCGAGGTGAAATACAGCAATAAGTTCTTGTTACTTTATGATGGGAGTAAAATTAGAAGTAAACATCACTACTTGGACAAAGAATTTTTATAATTTCTCCGTATTTCTAAACAGAATAGGAGGAGAAAGAAGTAGCAAGGACTGACAGAAGAGGAAGGTTTATCTTCCCTGCTCTTAGGGAGTAAAATCAGGTCTGTAGTCACCAAGATTTCCTTTCTAGATTTCCAGGTTCTTCCTCACTGGAAGAGGCTACTCCTTTCACCTCCTGAAGATGTAGCAGAAATGGCCATAAAATTCAGTAATCGCTTTGATTCTTTTTCTAGATTGCCGGCTCTCAGAGACTAGTTTTCCGTCTCTAAAGTTCATGCCACATGGTGGGTTTGTCTTGGCTAGCTGCTGGGTGTCCACCCAGCCCCTCTCTCACCCATTGTCCACAACGGGGAAAAGGAGATAAAAAAGCTTGTAGGTTGAGATAAAGATAGAGGGATCTCTTACCAATGAACACCACAGAACAATTAGTTCAAGCTGATTTGAACTTGAGCCATAGTTCTCAGTGGCTTTTCACCACTGACATCTGTGGACTGCCCAGACCTTCCTTTGTCTTGGGGAATGAACATTCATGTTAGTTTATCTTTATAGCTCATCCTGACGAGGTGTTGATCCAATCGGTCCCGAGTGACTGCAGTTTCCCACCAATGCTACCTGTCCTAGCTCTGCAGCTTCTCTGATCTCAAGCGTTTCCTGGTGCCTGACACTGTCTCAATGCAGGGATTGGTAGTACAGCCCTACATTTATGTTTTTATTACTAGAGACTTGGGGTTTTTTTCTATACCAACGGCTTCTGAGTGCTTAGAAGTGTATGGTGTCTTATCCTTTCTTTAGCAACCTTCAGGACTCCGTGCACGGAAGGTCATTGAGCAAATTGATGTGCTGTTGCACACCAAGGGACTCAGCCAACAAAACTGTTTAATAAGGCCCTCGGGTAGCTGCTTGGAGTTACACAGTTCTCACAGGTCCACCTCCGCTGTGGAAAACTATCTTCTGCCTATGTTTAAGAGTATTTATATGTTGTGTTGGGATGGGATGACTTTAGGGAGAAGGAAGGCGCAGGAAACATAGAGGTCAGTTCAGAAAGCCTTGGATGGGCTGCCTCATTGGATCTCCCTGTGTACATGATAGGTGGAAAACGAGACACAGATGCCCTCACAGTAACACTTGCCTGTAACCTGTCAGGAAAAGAAAAATCGCTTGAAAACTTGGAACAAGAAACTTAAACAAGAGCAATACGGCAATTACAAGCAGGAGGAAGAAGAGTGGAACAATGCCCTGACCTGTCGGGTGAATAACTTGAAACAGATTTGGAGCGAATGATTTAAAATGCTTTCAGACAGCAAATGCTCTGGAGTCCAGACTTCAAAGTTCATGTTGTATCAACGTTTAGTAACTGGGTATGGTAGAAACAATTTTTTCCTCTCCTTTGCTTATATTCTTCATATCGGCCCTGGCGTATTAAAGTATGTGTGTGGTTGTGGTTGTTTATGTGAAAAGCAGAGAGAAATTCTTGGTAATCTGTTGAAAAATATACAGGAAAATATAAACACCACTGTGACATTTTAGTCATTTGGATCCTTCAGGGCAGCTTCATTTAATGTTGATTGCATCGTAGACATCTAGCTTGGGCACGTGCCTGCTCTCCATTTATACTCAAGGACAGATGTACTATGGTATAAGTCCTCACTGTAGTGTAATGATCTAAGCAAGGTAAACTGAGTCATGGCTTTAAGGTGTTTATTCCTCTTTGTTGACTATACAGGGAGCCAGAGGTGTTATGCTCAGACTGTGATGCCTGTTCTGCAGGTCTCTGTCTAGTAAACGTCAGGAATCAGTATATAGTTCACCTTCTTTGCAGCTGTGATATCTCTGGAAAACTACTGAGCCCTTGAGAAAGGGCAGAGAGGAAAAAGTGAGATCATTTCTAAACTAAATGCTGTGATTTACAGACATATATTCTGAATTATGCACAAAGCAAATCTGTTTGATGGGAAAGGGAAACAGCTTTTGAGAAATACCATGAAGTGGTAGAGAATAGAGCAGGACCTGAGGGAAGAGTTCAGGTATTAACAAAAGGCAACAGAGGCATCTATGAAAACCAGACACTGCTTTCTTGGTAGTAATCCCCTGCTTCCTGACTTGTAAACTCTTAGGCAGAAATGAGCAGCTGAAGAATTTCCTGGTGTGACTGTAAATTAAAATGAGCATTCCTCTGCTGTGGTCACCTTTTAACCTCCACAAGACAGTGAGTGTGTTTCTCTATTGAAGAACTTTAAAAATTACTCTGAGTGACAAAGAGGTAGAGAAACTGTGTGGAGTTATGCAGCTTCTGCTTTGTCAGAAAATAGAATTTCTTCAGGAGAGCGTGTTCTGTTAACAGCAGGCCTAAGAGAGCACTCAAGTCCTAAAGAGCTGCTACCTCAGTGGAGAGGAATAAGCAGTGGAGAACTTCCCAGACATGGTTTATGTGCATGTATTTCTAGTTTCAGAGTGGACAAGCTAACAGGAGATCCTTTTCGTCAATTTAGGGGAATGCAATTAGGAATAGAACATGGAAGAGGTCATGGTTGAGCCATATATTGTAGGCACAGTGCTTGAGCATGGCAAGCGTTTGCTTTCCATCATGGCAATTTAAAAGGATGCTGTTGCATTTTTCCAGCATTCGTGGCTCTGCTCCCGTGAGAGCGGGATGTGATTCCTCCACTTTGTCACACCAACTACAGTGCAGAAAAACAGTGGCCAGGGTGAGTTCAGGGGTGAGGGTCAGTGTTGGAGGGACCAGAAACCTGAAAAGGGAGTGGGGATGCAGGGGTAGAGGGATGAACAGTGCTCTTGGCAAACACTGCTCACCATGATTTATGATGTGACACTGTGCTTTCCTGTAGCAGGCACAACAGCAGTAAAAGCATCCTGCTCTCATCATCCGTGCACCTTGGAGCTGGAGCACATCCCCTTCTCGTTCTGGTCAGCCCATGACTTCACCCCCACTCCTGTGCTATGGGAGCCTGAGCTGAAGGGATGGCACTGGGAAACTTCTCCCGGGTGACTGAATTCATCCTCCTGGGGCTTTCTGATACAAGGGAGCTGCAAGTCCTCCTCTTCACCTTCTTCTTCCTGGCCTACACCATGGTTCTGCTGGGGAACCTTCTTATCATTGTGACAGTCAGGTCCGACCCCAAGCTGTCCTCACCCGTGTACTTTCTCCTCTGCAATTTGTCCTTCATAGATATCTGCTGCACCTCTGTCACCTCCCCCAGGATGCTGGTGGACCTGCTCTCCCGGAGGAAGGCCATTGCGTTTGAAGACTGTATAGCCCAGCTGTTTTTCCTGCACTTTGTCGGGGCATCGGAGATGTTCCTCCTGACGGTGATGGCGTATGACCGCTACGCTGCCATCTGCAAGCCCCTGCACTACACAGCCATCATGAGCCGGCAGGCCTGCTGGCTCCTGGTGTCTGCCTGCTGGGCAGGGGGCTTCCTCCACTCCATCGTCCAGACGCTGCCGACAATCCAGCTCCCCTTCTGTGGCCCTAACAAAATCGACAACTACTTCTGTGACGTGCCCCCTGTCATCCGGCTCGCCTGCACGGACATCTATGTCACCGAGTGGCTCATGGCTTCCAACAGCGGCTTGATATCCCTGGTTTGCTTCCTGGTGCTGGTGACTTCTTACACCTTCATCCTGGTGACAATCAGGGTCCGCCTCACCGAGGGGCACTGGAAGGCCCTCTCCACCTGTGCCTCGCACGTGATGGTCGTCACCCTCTTCTTTGTACCCTGCATCTTCATCTACCTCCGGCCCTTTTCTACCTTCCCCTCCGACAAGTACATCTGTGTGATCTGCACTGTCTTCTCCCCGGTGATGAACCCCCTCATCTATACCCTGAGGAATAACGAGGTGAAGGAGTCCATGTGGAGGTTGTGGAAGCGCTGCAGAGTTTTCTGAGACAAACTGGGTGTGCAGCCAACCTGGGAGTTACTGTCCTACAGACAGATGGCTGATGGGGGCATGGGAACAGGGTTGGAACCCAACTTGTGGGGTGATATCTGAAATCCAAAAGATGTTTAATTCCAGAATCTACCTAACCTTGGTTTCTTCAGAGCTGTAGATTTCATTGGTACTTTTACCTGTCTTGTGGACATTAGCTGCCCTTAATCCACCTATGGAATTTTCACTGCTGCAGGACAGATGAGACATTTTAAAGATTTTTACTCTTCACATAGGTTTGGAATCATAATTCCATTTTCCGATGAACTAGAACATTTCTGATGAATTAGAACATCCTTCTCTGCACCCACAAAGAGAAGTCAGGAGGACCAAACTCTTGAGGACAGGGTGACAGCAGGATGCAGTGACCTTTGTGATGCGGTGGGCAAAGAAGTTTCGCTGGGGCAGAGCTCAGATGTTTGGGATGGAATTCTAAGGGAAAAGGAATTACGTAGTAGAATATAGTAGAGTCTAAATACCAACCATCTGAGGACTGGATCTGCATGAGTGGGCAACGAGCAGGCTCTGAACATTGCTTGGAAAGAGTAAACCACCATTACACACCAGAACTCGAACTAACATTGTTACTGTTTATTAAGAAACACGGGGAAATTTGTAAGACATGGGTAATTCTTTTCCCTGAACTACAAATCAGAAAGATCTGAACCACTGTGGTCTTTGTCAGTGTCTCTTTTTCCCCTGTTGTCTTGTCTTTGCTTTTCCATGTTTCTTTCCATGAAATTCCTCTGTTTCTAATAAAAATGGATGGGCTCTTCCCATCACCACAGCCATTTCTCTGCCATGGCAAGTGATTACAACCCACCCAAAACCATTCCAGATCCCCTATTAAGGTATCACCTACTGTTACCACAAAAACCTGGTTAGGAAGGAGTTCTGGAGCCCGAGTGACTCCTCTTTCCACATTGTTGGTGAAAGAAAATAATTTCCTCTACTTCTGCTCCAAAACCATTAGGTGTGTGGGGAAAAAAAACTGTGCTGTCCAAAGCAAATGGCCAGTTTTTAGACTGATTCTTGCTTTTTGGACTGCTTCTAAAAGGTATGTTCTGAATTATCTGAAATAACACAGACAAAGTCAGTTTGTATTTAAAACTGGGCTTACATTTAGCAAAGCATCACTTCAGGGCGATGTGTAACTAGAGTATCACAGCCTGGGAATCCCAGAATAGTCTTACTCCAGTTTTGGTAACTCCTAGCACTGTGAAAATAAAAAGCAGCTCCAAAAAGTTTCGCAACAGGTTAATAACAGAACTTTTACCCATATGTAGAGACTTTGGGAGATGAAGGGTCTGTGGAGAAATCTGGCGAGTAACCCAGTCCTTGCCAGAGAGAATTACAAGTGGTTTCAGAGCAGCTTCTGCTTGGCTCATCCCTGAACTGCTGAACCACACTCCGAGGGTATTTCCCAGCTCGGAAAGCGAGCGACCCCACCTGTGTTGAAATCCGCTGTTCCAGCAGAACTAAGCGGCAGCTGTGATGGAAAGGTTGGTCTTCTGTCATAAAGAAGCTGAAAATGCCAAACAGGTCTTTCACCACTGATTTCTAAGACCTGAGGAGCTCGAGTTTCCTACGAACCAGTGTAACTGCTGAATCCCCTCCTGTGTGAAACAAGAATTAATCATTTTTTTCTTTTTTTTTTTTTTTGACCTTAGCATGTATTATGTAGCAAAGACCCTTCTTACCTTAACCCAAGAGGGTAGCTGAGGCACCATCCCTGGAGGTATTCAAAAGACGGGTAGACATAGAGCTTAGTGACATGGTTTAGTGATGGTTTTTATCAGAGTTAGGTTGATGGTTGGACTAGATGATTTTAAAGGTCCCTTCCAACCTGGAAAATTCTATGATTCTATAACTGACACAATATTCTAAGCTATATGGGGGAGTAATGGGGTTATGTTCACATTCAGTCACTTGGATCCCCCAGTTTGAAGGACAAGGTGTGAGCTTTTGCTTTCTACCCTTTAGCTTCCTGTGAAGCTAAAGGTGTGTGATTTCACATACCTTCACACATCACATTAGATGAGCTGTGTTGCCCATCTAATCTTTTCAGTTAACAATGAGAGTGTGGGCCCTCTAAGAATGTCTATTCTAAGAGAAGATAAACAGTGCCCAAGAAGTGCTTTTTTTATGACCAAGGAGGAAATTTAGGCTGATGAGGTCAGATGGACTCCCTTCTGGTGCAGATTTGGGTGAGATAAATTGATGTGCTTATCTGCATTTGGAATAACTGGGGACACCCTGTTGCTGAAGCTTGTAGCTAGAATCACACTCAGTTGTTTGAACAGAGAATATCTTACATCTCACTGTCACCACATTAATATATAACGCAATGGTATAGTGTTTAATGCAATATAATACAAGATAATATATTATCAACAACTAGCAGCAGTAAACAATAAATATCACAAACATCTACAAAATATAAGCTCTTCAAATTATGGAGACATATGTAACTGGTAATTTTTTTAAAAAAACGTTGAAAAATTGAAACTTTCTAAATAGTTTCGCTTGTGGGGGATTATAATTTTCAAAGAAATAAATCCAGTACGAGAATTTTCTCCGTCTCTGACATACTGCTCCTGTCCTTTGCCACCAGATGGCAGAGGCATGTGTCCAAGTGTCTCCGAATGCATACACTGATACTCATGTTTACAGGGAAGTTAAATGGTGGAGATTTTGTTTGTAGGAATTTCTTTAGACATATATAAGGATGTGATTTTTTTTTTTACCTTTCAGGACATATTCTCTCACACCAGCGAATTATTGAAATCATACAAGGGACAATATATAGACAATATATAGAGAGGAAGTGACACGATTCAGCATTCTATCTGGGGAGAGAGCAACAGTGTTTGGGGAAGAGGACTAAAGAAAAGCCAACAGGATTTTGTTCTGCGACATGTTTTTAATAACTGACATGTCTACCTTGCAGTAATTAAGTTCCTGTACTCCTTTATCCTTTATGAGGGTAGCAATTGTATCAGAAGCTCAGTATCTGCCATCAGGAGAACACTGTAAATTTCTTTGTGCTAGAATGATTCAGGATTGGATTAAGCCCAACTAGGTTAGGGCATCCCACTGCAGCGTCTCATTCTGGAGCATAGAGTCTCTCAATAGAGAAAAATATACCTTTAAAGGGGGAAAAAAAAGAGAGGGTTGAGTGTAAAAAAGTTAATGCCATCTGCCAGTGGGCACGTACAAGTGTTGTCTGAGTCTGATCAGTCATGCAAGCTGCTGAGAGATGGTTCCTGGAAAGAAATCATCCCATCCTCAGGAAGAATCGCTCTTTGAAAATGTTCATGTCTTTCTCCCATATAGAATCAACAGAATCTCAGAACCATAGAATTGTCTAGGTTGGGAGGGACCTTTAAGATCATCTAGTCCAACCATCTACCTAAGTCTAGAAAAAAACAAGACAAAAAAAAACCCCACTAACAAAAAAACCAAACCACACCCACATCACTAATCCATGTCTAAGCACTATACCAACTCGTCTTTTAAATACCTCCAGGGATGGTGCCTCAACCACTTCCCTGGGCAGCCCAT
>JAOXJM010000041.1:66038199-66049914 GCA_026413425.1 Tringa solitaria | reverse complement strand
CAGCCCATTCCAATGCTTAATAACCCTTTCAGTGTAAAATGTTTTCCTAATATCCAATTTGAACCTCCCCTTGCGCAACTTAAGGTTGTTTCCTCTTGTCCTAAATATATATATATATGTGTATATATAAATATATAGCGAGAGAGCGAGAGGAAACCTGATTAAACAGGTCATTCACACAAAGCTAAAACCCAGTGAGGAAATCTTCCTGTGTGTTTACCCCAAGGATTTGACACGTCCAAGTATGTGAAACAGTTCATGATGGAGATTGACCTCACGTGTCAGTGCGCTGTGCAAAAAGGCATTATGGCATGGTACAAAACTATGGGTTTGGAGGGTAAAGCAGGTGGATTTCCAGAGCAGGCTTTTTTACGCTTGTATTTGCCATAATCTGTGTCTATTACAGTTAACTTTCCAGAACTTCTTGCGTTGTGGAGTACTAAAACCTCCACTGAATGACACCAGTGGTAAAAATAACTTTTGCACCACTGAAGGCCACAAACCAACCCCTCCAAACAGTGTAAGCACAGTTATAGGAGACAGGTGGAAAAGCCTTCAGCTGTTGTAAATCAACACAAGCTTGATCAGAGCCCCCATCCAGTTCTTCAGCTGATGTTAATTTGTTTTGCTTCATTTGTTCAGCAGGTATAAATCAGGAGTATCAACACCTCAGAGCTGGTTTGAGCTGATGGAGCAGGTCTATGTTGGAGGGAACCAAGAGCTGTCCCCAGAAGAAGGTCGGAGCCTCTTCTGGCAGAGAGTCAAAGTGTAGGTGAGCAATTTTGCACTGATGGCTTTTGGTCAAGTGTCTTGAAGGTTAGGGAGCCCTGTGTACCCTAAGAATGTTGCTGCAGCAGTTTGTGTACAGCTGGTGCAAATGGGCAGTGGTTATTTTCTCAGCTGAGGGACCTATTTTTGTGTTTGTGATGAGTCTATGTAACTAAAAAAAAAAAACAAACAGAATCACTTGTATTATCATCCAGTCTCAAGAAGCCTGTGGGTTTTTGTAGTGTGTGTTAAGTTAAAACTGTTGCTTCTAGTTTTTGAATTAGGCTGAATGGCTTTTTGTGGGTTTTTCCAGATGATTTTAAGGAAAAAAAACAAACAGCCTGAGCAGTGGGATCAGAGGGGACTGGGGTGGGAGACTGAGTCCTTCTGCTCAGAGAGGGAGAAGGTATGTTATGAGCCATTTTTGCTGTTACTCAAGAACCTATTCACAAATCCAGGGTTAGCTATTTATGGGATATTTAAATAGTTTTAAGCTCTTCTGCCATGTAGTGTCAGCCCCTGTTACCTGTATCCTCACAGTGATATTGGCCTCCCTGAAGACAGAGAAACTTGGTGTATCCACTCTAAATTGTTTCTCAGTGCTCCTATTGCTTTGTTCTGAACTTACTACCAGAAGTAGTAAATTTATCAATGTTTTTTTTAAAAGAGGAAGAGCTGTGGCAAATGCAAAAGAGGGGAAAAAGTGAAGTTTAAGTGGTTGATCTGTAAAGAATTCTATGATTATGTCTGTCACACCGATCTTCCAGCGTGCAAGATTTAGCAATTGAAAATAATTGGGGATGTTGCACTAGGGCTGGCTGCAGCTGGTTCAGCTGCCTGGATGTGTAGGTTCCTTCACCTCCAGGTTCTGGAGATGGCCTCACAGTGACAGTCAGGTTTTCCTCGGCCATGAGGGTTTTTTCAGTCTGAAAGGTGTTGTGGTACAATGAGGGCAGAGCTGATGCTCACTGGTAAGAGCTAGTGGCATCTCTGGGTGGTCTGTTGTGTGAATACATTCTGGGGTGCTAAAGGTCTTTTTGGAATGGGGAACTGAACTCTGCATTTCCAAGTACCTAATTGGCAGCTTTCCTTTGGGTCCATGGGTTGGTACTTATGGGGAGATGGGATGGGGATGCCCTTGGTTGTTGATACAGTATGGAAAATGGGAGAAGAAATAAGGATTTGGAAGCCTTTATTGAACTATGGGGTGTTGGTGGGGCAGGGTTTGAGAGAGGAGTTACACTGGCAGAGCTGGAGAGGTTGGCTGACAGGCTTCTCAGCCATTACTTTTGGCTGCCAACCTTGAAAGGAGACTGTTGTGTAGAAGTAACTTTGCCTAAAGAGGCTGTAGAGTCTCCATCCTTGAAGATACTCAAAACCTGGCTGGACAGAGTCCCAGACATCCTGCTCTAGCTGGTTCTACTTGAGCAGAGAGGTTGGACTGGATGACCTCAAGAAGTTCTTTCCAATCTCGATGATTCAGTGATTTAGTAATTCTGTAACTTGTGTTGAAACAGACCCAAAGGGCTGGAACTTCCTGCTTGCTACCAAGGAGGGAGGAAAAATGGGACCCAATTGCCAGTATTGGGAGGGCTCTTCCTTCCCCTTCAGTAACCACCTTCCTTTGCCACCCAGTGTGTTTACCAGGGTCCTGCTATGTTGGGCTCACGGCCATTTTGCTACTATTGCTAATCTGCTGCCCAAGGAAACCTCTAACACCCCAGAAGAGGTGGCAAAGACACCAAAGTGGGCAGAATTAACATGCTGGGAACAATGAGAAGAGACCTTTTGGGTGGCGAGTGGATGGATTTTTGAGAAATGCATGTCCAAGTTGAGTGATTCTTCTTGATGGTGTTTTAGTTTGGATCACTGAGAACTCAAGACTTCTCTGTCATGCTCCATGGCACGAGCTTGTGGAGCAAAACCCATGGATCTTAAAACTAGAAAAGATGCTGCTGATTGTTTGTGGAAGCTGTGGGACCTGGATGTTCTGTGGGATATAGATTCCACATGTCCTCTAGGGGAAGTGCCTGCTGTTTCCTCTACCCTATGAGGACACACACTGCACCTGTAGATTTGAAATAATTGCTCTGACTTTGACAAGGAAGCCACATGCAAATTCCATGCGGTTTTTGGGGAGCCTGTGTCTCAAGACAAGCAATTTAACCTAATTGATTTGTCTCTCCAGGAAACAGCTTGGGATGGTTTTTAATAAGGCCTCAGTAGATGCTGTTAAAAAGTTGGTGCCTGACAAATTGCGATGGTGCAACTTGGGGAGGGAGTTTAGAAGTGTGTGTAAATTGGCTCCTCTGTGCATTATTAAAATCTAAAGTTCTTTCTCTCCTGGAAATTAGCAGCTCTCAGCGCTTACCCTCAGGTTTGATTATTGCCCTAACCTAGGGGACCATGAAAGACAGCCTCAAAGGGGAAAAAAAATGTCCTTTGAAAACTGGCAAGATCTCCACAATGCTTTTGTGAAATCCCACGAAAACTGAAGAGATCCTGGTCTAATCAATTTTATTTATTATGGGTCAAGCAGAGCTCTCTGCATCGCACTGTTGGGGGCACAGCTTTAAAACTACTTGGATTGGGCTGGTTTCATATATCTCTCTTTTGTGGGGTGATGCACTGCAGGCTGGTGAATCTGGCCTTTGCAGCAAAAACTAAATTCAGAAGTAGTTCTGGGCAAAGATAAGCCTAAATCAGAACTTTACCAGGGCTCCTGCTCTCTAGACCTCTTCTGGCTGCTGCTTCTTGCCAGAAACCTGGCAAAGAGGGCACGAAGTTCTGAATTTACATTTAGAGGAGAGGATGTTGTCAGGGAATCTGACAGTGAGTAGGGAGCTCATCTGGACTGTGAGTGGCAGTGTGGGGTTTTTCCCTCGTTAAATATAAAGACAGCAGAATTATCTTAAATGAACTTATCCCTGTGGCTGAAACACAGATGGTCATCAGAGAAAAAGAAGCATTTTCAGCAGCCAAGTCTGAAATCAGTCTGGGCTCAGGATAAGCTTTCTTAGCTGAAGAGCTCAGGACTTAAAGCTCAGTAATCCCAAGATTGGCCAAAATCAAGTCACTTTGGTTGTATTTATGCTAGGGGGGAGTCCTGGCAAAAAAACAAAAAGGGGTGGGCAACAAAGCCCCTCTCCAGCTGCCCCTGTGCTGTGTCTCTGAGTTCAGAGATGTGGCCAACACTTCTGGTTTAAACTGTCAAGGACTGGTAGACCTGGGATCCCTCTAATCCAGGGTATCATCAGCTGTTGCATGTCTGTATTCTGCCAATAGATTGCTGAGATTTTTTTTGTTGTCTTGGGTTTGTTTTGGTTTTTGGGGGGAAATTACTATTTTATCATAAAATATAATGTAAAAAAATGTAACTTTACAGCATGCATCTCCAGCTAGGGATTTCCTATGGAGGCCACAGCAAAATGAGCAAGTTGAGTTGTAGTAAGTGACTTTGGATGACTGAGCTGTTTGGGTCAATAAGATACATAACGAGCTTTCACTGTACTACATACACCAGCAGCTTAGGGGTCTGTGACAGCAACACTGGGGGCATTTACACCATCCAAGTATCTCCAGGCTGCTTTGAGGTATTACAAGATGAGGTATATTACCTGGGAAACTTTGATATTTTGTTTTTACCCTGGGGCAAAATACCCTTTCTACAGGCAACATGTCACATGTGCAGGCATTTGGGCATGAGGCCCAATTTTTTTCCTGAGCATTATTTGGCTTCAAGCTGTAACAGGGTAGGTTTAGACTGGACTTGTTTAAGAGTTGTTTAGATGCGGTGCTGGGGGATATGGTGTAGGGGAGAACTCTGTAGATTAGGGTTGATGGTTGGACTCAATGATCCCAAGGGTCTTTTCCAACCTGAATGATTCTATGATTCCAGAGCTGCTGCAATTACTGCAAGTGGATTGAATATTTCAGTATCTAGTGCATGAAGAGGTTAATAAGGCTATTTGTAGGAAGCGTTTATGTCAGAATCACTAGGCCTTGGCAAGCACAAGGTAAATATAACAGATTTATTTAGAATGATAGAATAGTTAGACATGGAAGGGACCTTAAAGACCATCTAGTTCCAACCCCCCTGCCCTGGGCAGGGGCACCTCCCAACAGACCAGGTTGCTCAAAGCCCCATCCAACCTGGCCTTGGACCCCTCCAGGGATAGGGCAGGCACAGCTTCTTTGGGCAACCGGGGCCAGTGTCTCACCATCCTCACAGACAATTTCTAGTAACTAATCTAAATCTCCCCTCTTTCAATTTCAAACCATTACCCCTTGTCCTATTGCTACACTGCCTGATAGTCATTTATTTTTATATAGAGTTATAGTTTTATGTAAGAGTTTTATATATAGTTTTTTATAAGATTTATTTATATTTATAAGATAACAGCATGACAGGTACAGCTGAGGAAGCTTTCGGTAACTGTTGATGACTTTCATGAGAGCTTAAAGACTGTACTTGTGTGTGGCAAACTCTTGGCGTGTATTGTTCACAGGCATTATCCAGGGGGTTCAGCTTTTGTAGTGTTGGGCTAATGATGTCACAAATATCCTCATTAAATTACAAGCCTGGTTAGATTAGGCTAAAAGCATATCTTGATCACGTCCTTATGTTGTACAAAGGTTGGATTATCAGCACTGGGATTTAGATGTAAAATCTCAGATAAAAAAATACCAAAAGTAAATAGGAGGCCAGTAGTGGCACATCATCTCTTGATAATAGTTTGGCAGGATTTTGAATATATCCAGAGAAGAATACTCCATACCCTCTCTGGGCAGCCTCTTCCAGTGCTGTGGCACCATCAAAGTAAAAAAGTTTTTCCTCATGTTGAGATGGAACTTCCTGTGTTCCAGTTTGTACCCTTTGCCCCTTGTCCTGTTGCCGGACTCCACTGAGAAGAGACTGGCTCCATCGTCTTGACACCCACCATTTAGATATTGATAACTATTGATCAGTCTTCTCTTCTCCAGGCTGAATAGCCCCGGGTCTGTCAGCCTTTCTTCATCAGAGAGATGCTCCAGTCTCTTCACCATCTTCACAGCAATGTACTTTGAGGCCACAGATACTTCTCATGAGGTATTGCCCTCTTGTGGCTCTTCAAGGAAAAGATGGGTCACTGACGGTGGAAGTGGTGTGAAGCCAGTTTAGGGAGATGGAAGGCACAGTCTTCCCACAGCTGTGGATGAGATTATCCTTTTTTTTATCTCTTTCTGGCATCTGAGCTAATTACAAAATGAGTAGATCAGTTCTTTGTTGCACAACTTCACAGGAAGTATGATGGTCCTGGGGCAAATGCAGCACACAAAGATCTGGACCGTGTGGATTTATTCCAGCCACAGGTTCTACACAGCCACGGAGGGAGAGGCCTGGGTTTTGTAACCCTTGGAGAACTCCAATGTATCTTCTGATACATACTCGGAAGTCTTAATTTTGTAAGAGTCACACACTGCAAACAGTAAACAGGCTTTAAGAAGGACTGAAAACAGCACCATGTTAATAATTTGGAAATTATGGTCAGGTGGCACTAGAACAGATGTGTTCCTATCCCTGTAGATCAGGTGGGAAGTGGTGCTCCCAGAAATAAATGTATGATACATGGGTACTTTCTGGATCCAGAAGGGGAATTTTTGTTAGCTCTTCAAAGCAGTGCTGGTAACTTCTGTTCCTTCTTATGCCAGGGTACACATCTGCTTCAAGGAGCGCATGGATTTCATGAGTAGTTTATCTCCTGTCCTTTCTGTAGGGGGCATGCTAATTTAAAAGGTTGCTCCTGTATGAGAATTAGAGGTTGTCCATAACATCACTGTGGGAATCATTTACACTGGCACATGGTGCTGGGTTGGCTGTCACCACTGCCCTCATCGAAGGTATGATCTTCCACAGAGTAGCTGTTGCCCCAGTATGTGTAAGTGATAGACTTCAAGCTCCAGAGCAAGACAAATTGGTTTGAAAACAACCTGTGATCAAGTGATTTGAAGGCTGTAGTTTAAGTTAAAGAAATCAGAGTGCTGGACTCTTGTGAGATGTGAAACTTCAGTAACCTGGAATGGCACCTGAGGAGGGCTGGCAGGACCTAGGGAAAAGGATGCCATCTGTTTCTTTTTTCTGGGAGCATTCTCAAGTATTAAGCCACAGCCCTTTAAAATGGTCCTACAATATGGAAGGCACAGGAATCAAAGGATTTAGGGAGAGGAAACCTTTTATGACATTTCTAGTTCCCACTGAGCCTTTGACAATATCCTGAAAAAAAGCCTCATACATGCAAGAAAGGCAACATCCCAGAAAGCTTCAGAGACACTCCTCCCCAGATACATCCTCACATCTTTATAAATCCTCATTAAAGACCAGAGGTGCTTACTCTTGCAGCCACCCTGGCAGTTTTGCTGGTGCTCGTGGATGTCTGTGTGAGTATTCCTGTGCTGCTAAATGTGGACCTACCACTTCCTTAATAGACTGATGTTCCTGAGTCTACAGTGAAGTGATTTTTCTGTCCTATGTAGATATTCTAATTGGATTTAGAAAGAAGAAAAAGGATAGTCCAGTTTCCTGGAGATACAGACCACTGTCTATTTCCAGTGGTTAATTCCTTGTACCAGTGAGTATTTCTGTGTGAAGTTTCTGTTATTTCACCTGAAGAAGTTCCTCATTTTAAGAACAAGTGATGCTGGGATGTAAAGAACCATGTGCCTTTTATTTCTGCTAACTAAAATATTACTTATGGCAGTTTAAGCTCTGATGTTGGTCCCTTTCAAGCTGGGACAAAGCTTCTGTGAGAACTTGAGATGACAGATGCGCGTGTCTCAGATGGGAAACCATAGTCCCCTATTTAATTTGTCTTCTGTATCCCTGAAAAAGGAGAATGTGTTACAATATTCACACCATCTCATAATCATCCTCTAATCTGCAAGCAAGGAGGTGTTTGTGCCAAACTTTGCTTTATCTCTCTCTTATAGGGCCACTATGTAAATAATTTCCATAAGTACTGAGTTCTCCTCAAGGAAGCAATGAGGGTAGATGGAAAGATCCTTCAATGCCAAGTCTTCCTAAAATTCTTTGAATTGTGAAAAGGGGAGGGAAATCCAGCTAGATCCTAAAAGTACTAATACTGTTATGGAAAACTGTAAGGTAAAATTTATAGAAAGGAGGGATGTCTTTGGACACTAGATTATATCTATTTTTTTAATTCTACTGGGGAAAAAAATGCATCTGGGGTATACTACCTGGCTGTTGATGGCTGGGGATTTATTTCTTCTGTGACAGCATTAAAGATCTAATTTTTTAAAGCATTAAATATCTAATTACTAGCTCCAGATAGTAATCTAGACCCCTTTGGTGATATTAGTACTGCTAAATGATTTATGCCGAAAGGATTTCTAGAGATCTGTACTTCATCACCCCCTTGCTCAGTGCAGATACCTTCAAAGCCCATTCAAGATGCTCAGGGCTGTGTTCAGCCAAGCTGACCACCACAGGGGAGGCCTCTTTATCTTCAACTTCCAGCTCTTCAGTCTGAGAAGATGGCTTGCAAGTAGGGCATAACTTCTTTGATTAATCACTGCCAAACTTAATACCTATATTTTTGCTGCTTATGTTAGGGATATGTGAGTAAAATTTAGAGTTTGAGTGTGGCAATGCAGACTTGCAAATGTTTTTGAACTGAAAAACAGACCAAAACAAATCACACTTAGAGTAAGTTATAATTTCTTCTTTCTTCCAGGTACATACTCCTCTGTGATCATTTCTACCATGAAAGATAAGATGCAGAGGGTCAACTTATCAACGGTGTCCGAATTTGTTCTTGTGGGCCTTTCTGATGCTCCAGAAGTTCGTTTTCTTCTCTTTGTGCTGTTCTTGATCATTTATTTGGCCACCATGGCAGGCAACATCACAATCCTGGTTGCCATGAGCATGGACACGCGTCTGCACAACCCCATGTACTTCTTCCTTGGCAACTTATCCTTGCTGGATATCTTGTGTCCCACTATCACTGTGCCAAAGATGCTGGAGGCCTTGTTGCTGGAGAACAAGGTGATTTCATTCACCGGCTGCATGTTCCAGCTCTTCTTCCTCATTGATGTTGTAGGCACGGAGATCTTCCTCTTAGCTGTGATGGCCTATGACCGTTATGTTGCAATATGTCATCCGCTGCAGTACATGAATATTGTGAGTCTGAAACTGTGTGCTCACCTCGCCATTGGCACCTGGGTAGTAGGGTTTTTTAATTCTCTCTTGCACACGTCTTTGGTTTTTACACTCTTTTTTTGTGGTTCCAATGAAGTTGACCAATATTACTGTGATATTCCCCCTGTGCTGGCCCTCTCCTGCTCGCCTACTTACAGTAGGGAACTGGTGACCCTCATCATTGCTGGGGTCCTTGGAAGTGGTGCCTTTGTGGTCACTCTGGTCTCATATCTCTATATCCTGGTGGCCATCCTGTCTATGAGCTCTTCTGAGAGCAGGCACAAAGCTTTCTCCACTTGTGGGTCTCACTTGACTGTAGTGTGCCTCTTCTATGGGACCACCATTTGCACGTACGTACGGCCTTCCTCCACCTACTCACCTCACCAGGATAGGATTGTTTCCATGCTCTATGGAACCCTCACTCCCCTGCTGAACCCCATAATCTACAGTCTGAGGAACAAAGAAGTTAAATGTGCCCTGAGAAGACTCCTCAGCCAGGTCAGAACTGCTTTAAGGAGACAAGAACATCCCTCTCAGTCTCTGGCATCTTCTAGAGCCCCAGCAGTTGGGTAGGCACTGCAGGTTGTGACTGGTCTTCTCTGACTTCAGCCATCTAAAAGACAGAATCAAAACCCTTTGTCTAGGCTCCCTCTACAGTTAAGAGGGAGGGGTGTACACCTCCAGAAGGCCAACTGGATGGCACAGTTTTAGGTCATCACAGGAGGAGATGACTTCAGCTGGTAATATTTTTCTCCACTGAGCATAGAGGAAGCTTAGATGAGAGCCTTAGACATGGGCGTTGGATGCATATCTTAGAGCAAGAATGCTGGGAATTGGTACCATATGCACCCTTAGATACACATTCCTCTATCGTAAAACAGCTTAGTGCTTCTTATTGACCACATTGCTCCTGCAGAACACGTAAGCACCTCATTTGTGGGAGATTGACTGGAAGGAAGTCTCCTTTGCCATCCTTTAGGGTCACCAGTCTGGGTGTGTTTTCAACCAGTGTGCTGAGAATCCAGCTGCAACACCTGCAGTGCCACCAGGCACAATCTGGCCATGTTGAACCATGTGTCTCAAAAATCAGTCTGCCAGAGTGCAAATCAACTCCTGTAAACTAGAGATGTCAACTATGCTGATGTCTCTCCATTAGAGAGTTTTCTCAGACTCCTCTTTGCAATGGGGGGGAAGGGAGGCTTTGCAGTCACTAGATTGTAGGGGTTAGAAGGGACCTTTAGAGATCATCTAGTCCAACCCCCTCCCAAAGTAGGGTCATCTAGAGCAGGCTGGACAGGAACACATCTAAGTGAGCTTTGAATGTCTCCAGAGAAGGAGACTCCACACCATCTCTGGGCAGACTGTTCCAGGACTCTGCCACTCTCACAATAAAGAAGATTTTCCTCAGGTTCAGATAGAACTTCCTCTGTTCCAGTCAAGGACTTTGTGACCGTTGCTCTGGCTCTTCTCCATGTTGGCAGACGGAAGGAAAGCTCTCAGAGGGTGCTGTAGGTCTGTGTGAATCCACAACTAGGCAGAGTGCTTCATTCCAGGCAAAAAGTGAAGGTGTGGCTGACCACAAGGTGGTGGAAATGGCTGTGCAGAGAGGGGGAGTGCTGTGCAGACTCCTCTGTGTCTTGTGGCTACAAACCTGTGGGTGTATCTTGGCTACAGGTCTCTGGGCTGGGGTGATAAACTCCACCAGCTTGAGGTGGACCTCAGGCTCTGTTAAAGGGCTGTGCCCTGTCATGCTGTTGTGCCCGGTGCTAAATAACTGATGTGGCTCTGTTTGCACACTACGCCTTACTAAAAACCAACTGTGGAGGATGTCTGTCTGAGTGGACTTTTTTGTGGTTGCTGCCTTGGTGTAAAGGATAAGGTAATGACTTCCCTATGGGGACTTGTATCTTAGCGGCAACAAATGCACATTCTTAATATTAAACCAGTGGAAATAATCACAGCTTCATCCATTCTCAGCTGTTGCTCATGTTGACAATGGGTTCAAAACTCAACTGTAATGACCAAAAAGCATTTCCTTGGGATAATACATTCTGTTTTTTCTTGGATTTTCTTTCATGTATGTGTTTTTGTTTTTAAAAGTATATTTCACCAACTTCAAAAAATGCACAGAAGTCCATCCAAGACCCTTTAAATTTCAGACTCAAGCATTAAGGAGTGGACAAGCCCCCGCCGTGTAGCTGTAAAGCTGCAGAGCTTCCCACAGAGGTCAACACCCTGACCTACAGTAAGGTTGGGATTTAGTTCCCTAAGCACAAGTTCTAATGGCACACAAGGTGACCCAAGGTATCTTTCCTTGTCCTTAATGGACCTTCCTATGGAGTTCCTGCTCCATAAAAAATACAGGCTACTTAGTCATGTTTTGTTTCTACCAAGTGAGTGAAAAGACCAGGGACTCTTTATGGGGAAGTGTAGCGATGGAGAAGGGGTAAAGGTTTTAAATTGAAAGAGGGGAGATTTAGATATTAGGAAGAAATTTGTTGCTGTGAGGGCAGTGAGACCCTGGCCCAGGTTGCCCAGAAAAGTCGTGGCTGCCCCATCCCTGGAGGGATTCAAGGCTAGGTTGGACAGGGGTTGGAGCAACCTGGTCTGGTGGGAGGTGTCCCTGTCCAGGGCAGGAGGATGGAACTGGATGATCTTGGAGGTTCCTTCCAACCCAAACCATTCACAGAATCTTCTCGGTTGGAAGGGATCTTCAAGATCATCTTGTCCAACCATCAACCTAACTCTGACAA
>JAOXJM010000041.1:66005825-66019783 GCA_026413425.1 Tringa solitaria | reverse complement strand
GATCTTGAAGGTCCCTTCCAACCTAGAGGATTCTGTGATTCTGTGATTCTGTGAAATCCCCATAGTAATCAACATCTGTGCATTTGCACTTTGCGTACGCCACTGAAAATCAGGCTTGTCCTATGTGCATATCTGGCTAATCTCATATAACCAGTGAGGGATGAAAATGGATCATTTTCATGTATATATTCATAAAGATAAAGGATTCCTGAAATTCTTGATGGGCTTTCAAAAAAAATGTCATGTGCCTATTGCTATTGAACTTCCAATTGAAACCTTGACAAAGATGTTGGTCACAGAAAGTAGCTGAATAACGGTATTTTGCTAAGATACCTTGTTTGCTCCAAGTGGGCTGTTTTCCGTTGAAAGCCTTTTGTACTCTCTTAAATACTTGTGCACGTACAGTATGTGAGATGAGCTGTTGAGACGCAGTGTGATCCATGCAGCCAACATAAACACTGAGAGCCAGGAGGTTAAAGACTAGAATTTAACTATCATTCATGTCACTGCATGTGCTCACACACATCTTTATTACCTTGGTGGCACTTCATAGAATCATCACAGGGTAGCCCAGGTGGGAAGGGACCTTGGAAAACCATCTGGTCCAACCTTTTGTGGCAAAGGGAACCTAGATGAGATTACCTCACACCCCGTCCAACTGCATCTTGAAATCCTCCAGTGGTAGAGACTCCACCACATCGCTGGGGAGGCTGTTCCAGTGAACAATTGTTCTTACTGTAAAAAATTTCTGTCTTACGTTGGGATGAAATCTCTCCTGGTGCAACCTCTACCTATCACCCCTTGTCTTCTCCATATGGCTCCTTATGAAAAGAGGGCCTGGGCCCTCTTTGGAGCCACCCTCTAAGTGTCTTCATATATTGGAAAATATATTTCCTCTACTTGGGGAACTGTGGATTCTTGAAAACTTACTGTCAGGTAAAGCTTGTATTTCAGCTGATTCAGAACATGAGGTTTGTGTTTAGTTCTTTCAATATGGAAAGCAAAAGTAGGGGCTAAATGGTACAGGACAGCCCTTATCAGTGGAGTCTTAATGAGTTCATAGAATCATAAAATAGTTAGAGTTGGAAGGGACCTTTAAGATCATCTAATTCCAACCCCCCTGCCACCAGACCAGGTTGCTCAAAGTTCCATCTAGCCTGGCCTTGAACACCTCCAGGGATGGGTTCCTCAACTTCTCCAGAAGAATCACTCCTCTTACACTCTTAAAAAGATGTACCCTTTCATACTAATATTCTGCTAATTCATGGCCAAAACTCAGCCTTTCTGCTACTACTTCCTGACACCACCCGGAATCTGCCAGGGCCTTGAAGGCACTAATAGGACTTAATGGCCTTCACGAGCCTCACCTGGACCACTCCACACACATGTGCCTGCCCATGCGCCATTTAAGTTCAGTCTAGGGCCATCAGTCCTTCCTGGGCTATGCTGTAGGTGTATCAGGCTGTGTTTCTGCTTCCTGGATGGACCCTGGATTAAGATTGTAGCTTTGTCTCCAGCCCTGTTCCTGGCCCATCTCCCTTTGCTCCTGATGGCACACTGTGGATGGACCCTGTGCCCAGTTCATTGCTTGCTGGGGTTGTTGATGGACCCTGTTGCCAGCCCCTGGCTCTGTCTGCTGTGTTCAGCCCCTGCAGGTCTGTCCCCCAGGAGTGAGGCACTGCCTGCCCTGAGGTTCCCCTTGGCTCCTTGGTCTCTGTCCCTTAGGGACCAACTGGCCCTTGCAGCTCCCTGACAGCAGCCATGTGGACATGTTGCAGAAATGTGCCTCTACTTCTGAAATTCCATGGACTCCAAGAGGAAACACTCTTCAGTCTGTCTAACCCAGGTACGAAATATCCCTGAATATATTCAATATTAAATCCCTTTCCTTTTTCCTCACAAAACTTCTTGGGTTTAGGGTTAGAGTCTGTTCTTCTCCACCTCTCCTTAAAGCTATTTTCTTTCTGTTCCCAACCTATCACATATAGTAGAAGTGACCAGGAGCTCTCGTTCCTCTAGGTGTGTGCATTTTCTGCTGTCTGTCCGTGGCCACGTGGGTAGAAGGTTTCCATTCAGTTTGATGTCCCAGCTGACTATGGTGAAATAACTGCATTGATTATACATGGCATGTAGTTGTTTCTCTTTCCCAAAAGACTTCCTAAGCTCCAAAACCCAGTTGTTGGTAGAAGTAGTCATAAATAATTTAATAAGAGGGTGGGACCAGCTGTGGTCAGCAAGCACAGGGCTTGCCCAGACCACCAAACTGACTAACATCATGCTTAAAGGCCACAAGCTGCTTGTAACACTTCCCTTCTCTCATTGTCCCCTTTTTGCTCTTCCATCATCCCCCAGGATACCTACGGTCTCTCCACCATTTTCTCCTCCCAAATAAATGACCCACCATGATCACTTCCCCACGTTCATTCCAGTTTTGCTACATTCCTACCTGAATTTGCTATTCCTGATACCTGGGTAAACTAGGTCTTACGTGATGTTCCTGGTATGGTTCCTAGGTACTGCTGGCCTTGTGAGGGTCTGCTCCCCAAAGGGTGCCCTACGCTTCACTTTCAACCATCTGTGAAGCCTGTCCGTTTCTATTGCCTTTGGTGCTCTCCAACCATTGGTGAGATCTGCCCATCCATCACGGTGCTGTTAATTTGACAGCTCCTCGCTGCGTACCGTCCAGTGGTTTCTCATGTTATGTCCAGGAGTTGTTCACGGTGTGTTCAGTGAGTCTGATGTCAGGCTGGGGACTAGTCGCCCTCCTAAATATCTCTTCTAAGATGAACATTGTGACACTGATGTTGGAACCACTCTGTTCCATGGCTAAGATTCATGTCTCATATTATTGTGTATCTAACAGGGAAATGGGCAATTCATATTTACTTGGCCCTGATCACCTCATTATCAAAGAGGTGAAAGATGGAGCTCCTAAGGTAATTTTTCCTAAGCGTGGTGCACGGGAAGACCTTCCCCACATGTATTTTAACACCTCTGCTGCTTCTAAGAACTTCAGTTGATGTGGTGTGGTCTGGCATTGCTTCTGCTAATGAGTAAATATTTGTGAGTGGTGACCCATCATCTTAGATGACATTTTCTATTTAAATCCACAGCTGGTATTTGCAATTTTTTTGTTTGTTGGGAGTCTTTCTGTTGCTTTTTTTTTAAATAGATGGCTTTTCTGTATCAGCAAAGGGGGCTATGAAACAAAAATTCTTGCAAACCTCTACAAAGCTAAATTCTCTTCTAGAAACATCACAATTTCATCAGAATGGTGAGCTGTTTTATGAAAGTTTCTGGTCAGCTTTAGTATAATCAATAAAAAAGTCCCTCCTTCAAGACTGTTTTGTGTTTGCTCACTCCCAACTCCCATAGCTACCACATCTGAATGATGACCTTAAGCCAAAGATGTCATGTAGAATTGATTGCATCAAGCTGTGTCTGATTGCTGAACCTTATCTGGGGAACGCACATAAGTAGCATTCATTTATTTGATCTTAAAACAGCACTGCTCATTAGTACTGTTAAATCTGGCTCTGCGGACTCGGGCTGCGCTGTCAATTGGAAACCTTCCTGGTTTCAAACACATCAGCCCCCATTTATTCTTAGCAAACATCCATGAGGACATGGAACTCCTCTTTGCTCCATCGTTCCCTCTTGAAGATCTGCCAAAAGAACTAAATAACGTGAGGGATGACTCTCAGCCTGAGAGATAGAGCTCCTTGTGGAAAAACACAAAGAACACCATGTCTTTAAAGTAAGGGGTGCCCTGTGGGAAAGGAGTGTGTGTGAGACTAAGTATAATTAGTGGATTTAAGGGTAAATTCAGACACTATAGCTATGCTCTGACAGAGAAGAAAGGCAGTGGCTCGCTCTATCTTGTAGCAATGATATCCATGAGCACTTGGGTCCTCACGATTGCTGTCATCTTTTTGCTTTTAGTTTAAATGCTCAGCAGCCAAACAGAGACTGAAATTCAAGAATGTCCAAATTTATTTGGTTTAGTTTATGGCACCCCTTTACCAGTTTGATTTCTAAAGGAGAAAAGAACTTTTTCTAGGAGTCTCTTGAGAGCATCCTTCACCTCCACATTCCTCAGGCTATAGATGAGGGGGTTCAGCATGGGAATCACCAGGGTGTAGAAGACGGACACCACTTTGTCCTGGTCCAAGGAGTAGCTAGAAGTGGGGCGGAGGTACATGAAGATCATAGTCCCGTAAAAGATTGAGACTGAGGTCAAATGTGAGGCGCAGGTGGAGAAAGCTTTGTGCTTGCCCTCTGAGGAGCGGATCCTCAGGACAGTGGTGAGGATATAACCATAAGAGACAACAATGAATATTAAAGTGCTGAGTGCGATAAAGGTAGCAATGGTGAAAAGCACATGTTCATTGACAGTGGTGGTAGAGCAGGAAAGTTTCAGGAGTGGGGGAATGTCACAGAAAAAGTGATTGATGACATTAGGACCACAGAAGTGTAAACTGAACACGGAGCTGACGAGCACCATTTGACTCACGGTAGACATTACGTAGGATCCCACAGCCAGCTGGACACAAACCTTTTGAGACATGGTGGCTACATAGAGCAGAGGTTTACAGATGGCCATGTAGCGGTCGTAGGCCATTGCAGCCAGCAGGTAACACTCGGTGATTATGCAGACTCCACAAAAGTACATCTGGACTGCGCACCCCAGCAGGGAGATGGCTTTCCTGTCCTCAAAGAAGCTCACCAGCATTTTGGGAGCAACTGCTGAGGAGTTACCTAGGTCTACTAGAGAGAGGTGGCAGAGGAAGAAATACATGGGGGTGTGGAGTCGAGAGTCAAGCCTGATTAATGCAATCATGCCGAGATTCCCCACCAATGAGGAGACACAGATCAGAAGGAACAGCACAAAGAGAATGATCTGCAGCTCCCAAATATCTGTGATTCCCACGAGAATGAACTCACCAACAGTTGTCTTGTTTCTTCTGAACATCCCTTTAATGAACCTGAATCTTTTAAGAGGGAGAAAAATCAAAGAGAAGTTACAACTCTGGATAGAAGAATAAGTCATAATGATACTGGGAATGTCAGGCAGGAATGTAGGAGAAGAGAATTGGATGCTGCTATATTTTAATGGCAACCTATCTGTCAGTATGCAAGATGGGAAGGGACTCTTGATCAGGGAGTGGAGCGATAGAATGAGGGGGAATGGTTTTATGCTGAAAGAGGGGAGATTTAGATGAGATCTCACGGATTCACGGATTTTACAGCGTTGGAAGGGACCTCTAAAGATCATCAACCTGTTGGTGCTAATGGAAAGTCTTGTAATGTTTGTCCTGGCAAAATCACACTTGTTTTGTCCAATGTTAAGAAATGAGTTGCGTATAAATTGAAAGAAACACAGGAGCTGACACTGAAGACAGAATCCATCTTGCCTAACGTTACCTCCTTCCTGGGTGGACAGCTAGGTTTGAGGTAGCCCTTCAAGGCTTCAGTTAGTTGTAGAAAAGAAGTACGCACTTTAAGGCAAAATTCATGTAAGCTACTTAAAATGTCTACTTATGGTGAAATTAATTTCCCCTGTAGGGGATAATATTGTGAGACTAATCAGACCATCACTTTGTAGGCATCTTAAATAACTGTGTGTCTACGGGTGAAATGAAGGAAAGAACCCTATAACCTCATAATTACCTTTTTGCTCCTCTTTAAATGTTGACTTCCAGAAAAAAAATGCCTCTTGTTTTCAGATTGTGGTCTTGATTTGACATTTCTGTTTAGAGTCCTGCAGAAAATGAGCACTGTTAACTGCAGGTGTATTAAATGAATGCCTGAGCTTGCAAGGTGGAGCTTCTTACTGCAAACAATTGAATGACTGAAATACCTTTTAAGCTTTTTGCATTGTACTGGGAGTAATTAAGAGTGCACTTTCAGGCAGTTACAGCAGTTCAGCTGATCACAATTTGCAGAGCCCAATGGCTTGGCTGCTAATAATTTTCTGTGCTATAGGAAATCCTAGACAGGTCAGTGGGATTATTTGTAGTGTCCAACCCCATGGTCTGTATGACAAGTTGGTGTGGTTAAATAATTCTTTGTTTGTGGTAACCCCCCATTTCAGGGCTCATCAAGCCAATATTAGAATGCCTGTGGATTTTGGTGGTTTGAGATTAAGAATTTAACATGTGTTTAAGTCTTGAACCGACACTGCATCTGCTGTAACCACTGAGAATGGCTGAATTGCAGCTACCGGGGACCTGCCCCCGCTGAGGGCAGAGACCTCTCTTGTCAAGTACTGACCTGAATTGGCATTTGTCACTCTAAGTGCAAACTTCCAGGAGCAGGAGTCCAAAAGTCTCCACATCTTAGGAAAAGAAGCCAGATGGACATCCACAAGCATTTTTTCTCCTGTTTTCCAAATGAAGAAAAAGAATCCACCTCAGGTCAAAGCAATTTTCCTCTCTTTGACTACATTAATTTTTTCAGACTTTACTCTTAGCATTCTTTATATGGAAATTCATTCATTAATTTTTTTTACTCTGAGCATAAACTGCAATTAGGTGATTCCGTGTGCAAGGTTTAAAGTACAGAGTAAGGATAGAGAACAAAGCAGTGACGCAATTAACAGTCTGTCAGGTTTTATAATATTTCAGGCCATGGATACGATTCCTACCTTGGAAGCGTACATTAAAAATGACCCTTTCTTTTCCTCAGGAATAAACGCTGCTGGAAAGGCTGGATGCACGATGGCATTGAGAGAGGGTAATGACCACAGGATCAAGTAAGGTGGTGGCAGATTCTGCTCCTCCCTGCCTGGTGTTGACTCCCAGTGAGAAGGATGATGGATGCACCCTCAGCAGGGGAATGGTGAGGTCTTCTCAATCAGCTTTCACAATCTACTTCCCTTAAGTGCTGGAGATGCCCCGGAGGGATCCCATGGAGTGATGCAATGGTTCCAGAATGCTCAGGTCTTTGGTTCATAAACACAGAGCTCATTAGGAAAAAAAAAAAAGTAGCGTTATGTTTTGAGGAACTCACAACAATTTATTGTTGTTTAGACCCGATGACCCCTTCCCACCCAAGAAGGGGAATCAGGGAAGAAACAAGGAAAGCTAAGGGCTGAAATAAAGATTTAATAGAATAAAGCTAAATAATTAACATTAATAACACTAAAGAATCAGTATGATCTCAAAACTAGTATAAAATATGCCAGGACTATCCCCAGCCCATTATATCCCAGGAAGCCATGAACTTCTAGAAGAAACAGACACTGTGGGTGCTGTGGCTTTGGTAGGAAGGGAAGGGCTTACGGCTCCGGCACCGGGGCAAGGAGTTCTCAGGATCCCAGCCGTGAAGGGAGAGAGAACTCCTTAGCAAACTTCCTAATTTATATTGAGTATGATGTTCATGGTATGAAATAATCCTGTTGGCAGATTGGGCCAAGTGCCTAGGTCTTGTTCCTCCTCATCCCTGCACCTGGTGAGCTCCAAAACACTGAGACCTTGAAACCACCAAACCATAGCTGGCTATAAAATAAATATTTTCACCAATTCAGACACCAGAGTCTTCTAAAAATGCAGGTTTTTTTTCTAAGCATTAGAAGGGGTCATCCTGCAAAAATTACTGAAAATTACTGAAAGAGAAATTAATCCTGCATTGCTCAAACCAGGGCAAGTAACAATAGTGAAACTCCAGAACATAAGCTGAGGAGTCATGCTCTTCTCTAGAGAATGTTATAATTTATTTTTACAGTAAGTTGGGCTTTCCATTTTGTGTTACTTTGCCATAGATGACATTTCTCCTCTGGCCACAGACCCTCTAAGTCATGGGGTCATCGGGAGGAACAGGCTGCAGAGGACACTGGCCTCATGAAACGCTCAGCCTTTGTATGAGATCTGGAAGGAGCTGATGGGAAGGGGAGGGTAACCACTACTTCAAATTTTCTGTGGCTCCCAGGAAGCAATAGTGAATTCCAGGCTGTGTTCTTCTTTATTTGATCTTAAGGTAGTTTACATCACTGGCAGTCTTCCTTATTGGACCATTAAGATGTGTTTTTACTGATTTACAGTCTGTGGTCATCTGAGATAGTTGATTAGCACTGAAACACATGACTGGTCCCTGAAAGCTCAACTGGATCAGAAGAGACACCGAATCCTCTCCTGAACTAACATCAGCAACGCCTACAGTAGCTGAAATTACGATGTTTGTGCTTAGAGTTATTATTTCTCTATGTGGATTACAGGAGTAACCTAGAAGTTAGTCTTAGACAAGTAAATTTAATTGTTTGAGGGATGAAGCCCATACTAAGAATATAAAATAAAAGAGAGGGGTTATGAATAACAATCCAAACATGGTAATTTTCCCCTGTTCTCCTAGGAATCTCCTCACATCACTCCCCCCCCAAACCAGAGAATCTGTTATATCCTGGCCATGTGTCATGGTTTAGCCCCTGCCCAGAGTTTCAGAAGGTCCAAGCACACCCTTCACTGGCTACTGGAAGCTTCTCTGGAGCTTCCCCATCTCTTCATAGCCAGTTTGTTGAAATGGGAAAAATAAAAATCGGCTCTACTGTGGCGTTTTGCTTTCCTCCCATGCCACTGCTTTGGTCAATACTTATGGTCTTGCCTCAGGTGGTGTCACCTCTGAACCCGCACCTCAGAGCTTCAAGCTGTGCTCTGCTAAACCCTGAGGGACAGGGGATGGAGATAAGAAGGGTAGGATCCATTCTATATAATTTCAGCAGCATAAAATTGAGCCAAGCAAGCCTAATGCAGCCATCCGGGCTTATTTCATGGTTGCTGTAGGGAGGGAGAGACCTCTAGAAAGCAATAAATGCCCTTTTCTGTAGAAATTTATTTTATGATGGGATGAGTCGTCCTCTGGAAGTACCTATTTCTTGCCGGTGACAGCTAAAAGAACCCAGCTAACTTAGATTAATAATTCTTAGATGCTTAAGACTAATTAAGATGAATTTTCATGCACTTTTAGGGTTCCTCTGACCTCTGGAGCCTTTGAGGTCTGGTGTTGTGCCCAACACAAACTGCATGCCCTATAAAGCTGTCCTCATCCCATTTAGATGTTATTGGAGGCTACTGGGAGGAACAGCTTAGATGAAATAAAACCATAAGACCGTAAGTGCTTGCCTGTGAGCATGCCCTCCATCTCACACGTGAACAAGATAGAAGGAAGAAAAAAGGTAAAAATGCAAATAAAGCTTGTTAGTTGGAGAATAGAAATGTTGAAAAAGTCACCCAAGTTCCCCCACAGAAAGAGTAGCTGAATTGAAAGCTTTTTTTATTGTGTCTGTCCACCTATATATCTGCTGGATATTCTTATTTTATTCACCGTAATTAATATCATGACTCTTCTATGAAAGAACAATTATGAGTTGGTTTTTTTTTTCAACCAAATTGATATTAATGAAAGAGATTAACCACTGCTTAAAATATGAGCAAGGTAACAAACAGCTCCAAATCTTCCTCTGGGTGTGTAATTTCTGTGTTACATAGAGGCTTTAGCTAGTGAGAACCAGCACCATTTAATTTGATATGGTGATAATCACGTTACCAAAAGTTCTAACGACTGCCTGAATTCTGTTTGTAACAATCACTTCAAGGTGAATTGAATTATTTTTTGTTTTCTAAAGGTGGGTGCTCCAAGGTGAGAGTGGCTTTGTATCCCTGACTCCAGATCACAGGCTGGGACTCCATTTTGCTGAAAGGTCCATCCTCGTTTCACCACTGGGTTGATGCTTTAAAAAACAAATCACCACAGTTTATGGATTTCCAGTCAAAAGAAATATTAGAAGCATTTCCAAAAGTGCTTAAAATATCTTCAAAGTTTCAGTCTTCAATTGAAACATTTCCACACTGAGACAACCTCAGTCACATGTGGTTTGCTCTGCTGATCCCTTGAGAATAATCACGGTCTCCCGTGTCCAAAAGGAAGATATAAAATCTGTGACGTTCCCCAAAAGAAACATTTCCTGCATCCAGGAAAAAAACCCGAGTATTTCTCTGGCAGATAAGTCTCCTAACGAGTAAAATTTCCTTCTATTCAGGGTGCTGTGTAGAAATTATTTTAAGTCAGTTGCCTTGTTGAATTTCAGATGCACTAAAGGAAATGTGTTGTTGCATCACAATACAACAAAAGAAAAAATAAATATGAATGTATCTTTAAAAAAAAAAAAGGGCAGTTGGGCTTCGGTGGTTTGTTGGGGTTTTTTATGGGGTTTTTTATAGTTTTTGTATCTAAATTTTTATCTGGGAACTGAAATCTCTTGCAGGTCTCCATCAGAGAGTGCTGAATTTTTAGCAGCTGCTAGAATTTCCATGCCTTAATTTCTGAGCACGATCAACAGCTGAAAATAGGAAGGAACAGCCACATGTGTCTAAGCATGGAATGTTTTTCAGGGCAGAAATGTTCTTTTTCACTTTCACCAGAAACCTCTCAAATTGCCTGACACTGTGACGGTATCAAAATAAGCAAAGTTACATGGTCCCTGTTTAACTGGTCTTGGCTAAAAATAAAACACAACTGAAATTTTGTGGAACTCTTCGCCTCATTCTAGGAACAGAACTGGGAGACGAATATGATGACCTGAGTCACCCAAGACATCTTCTGGAGGAGGAAACGGTCACTCCCCAGAAAATTATTCAGATTTGAGGATGCACCAAGAATGAAGGACCTTGAAAAAACCAAAGCTGTCTAAAACGGGATTCATCTCAGTGGAGGGTAAATTTTGGCAGCGGATTTATATCAGCCACCCATGTAAGGATACAACGAATCCCACCCACCCCTCTGTGATGGTTGTGGATGGAGCTGAAGACGATGGACTCAGACCAACCTCTGGAAAACCAAATATAGGTGAGGTTTGTTGCACCTACGGTGCCCAGAAACACAGCTGAGAGCTGAACCCCTCCTTTCTGAACCCTCGGGCTCTACTGTAACCATCTTGTATCCTATCCTGAATAAATCAGGTTATATTATTATTATTACTATTTTTTCAGGAACATTTCTGGTTTGTCTGTGCCTCTGTCCACATAGCACTGATATTTACAGTGTTATTTAACTGACCTGTGTTAGCAGCTATTTTACTAGACGTCCTCTTCTAATCTTTTTATTTCCTGTAAATATAAAGGTGAACAAGATATATATAAAATTCCATGCCCTGCCTGGAATTTCTAAAGGCATCAGTAGAAATGTGTCTTAACTTTTGGAAAGTTGAATTAAATTATGCACTTTTTCTGGAAAGGTAAAATTAACACCCAGAATTAATTTTCTAGGGGACTTAATCTAACTAAAATTCAATTAATATTTTCAGCCAAACAAAAAAAAAGGGGAAAATTTCTTGGAAAATTTAAAAAAAAATTGTGCCTGAATATTTAAAACAAATATTTATGGCTTTCTTTTCATCAGTTCCTTAAGAATTAATCACCCTCGGGAAAATAAGCCCACAAAATATTTGTAAGAAATCCCAGAAGGAGAGGCAACATTTCATTTCATTTTAAACTCAGTGATTTTTGCTTGTTCCAAACTAATTATGTCTTTTCTTTTTGTCTAAAAATAAAATAAAATCTGCTTATGTTCCAGCATTTCAATCCTTTTTTTTTTTTCTCCAGTGTCCAATTTCACCGCTGCCTCAGGTTATTAACGGTGCCTGAGCTCCCTACTCTACCAGTCACACAGGTAAATGTGTAGCAACTATTATATTCAAATAATATGTTTTTCCTCAAGTGATGGATCGTATAAAGTTTATTCTATGCCTGCACTACGGTCTAGCACTCAAATAAAATCCCATCTGAGGTCTTATTTAATAAATAAATAAATATATATAAAGGAATATACAGGAAGGAATTCCATGTATAAAGCACATCTGTAAAGCTCTCTTTGGATGTCCTCTGAAGCTTTCCTTTCAATGGGCACCATCTAAGCCACCGGTTTCCTCCTCTGACATTGGGTGAGATGGTCACATCTCCACTGTCTCTGCCTTGTGAAGGACGTTAATGTGTCTGTTTGTTGCTCACCCACCAGGACTGACTGATCCCCTTGAAAAACCTTACATCTACGGAGCCAAAACATGTGGTGATGAAATGCCCGAAGAAAACTACACCGTGCCAAGAGAGTTCATTCTCTTGGGCTTCACGGACCGGCGGGAGGTAGAACTACCTCTGTTTGGGCTCTTCCTGCTGGTCTACGCCACCACTTTGGTGGGGAACATCGGCCTCGTTGTGCTCGTCCAGCTCAATGCCTGCCTTCACACCCCCATGTACTACTTCCTACGCAATTTATCCTTCTTAGACCTTAGCTGTTCATCTGCCATTGCTCCCAAGATGCTGGTGAATCTGCTGTTGCAGCAGAAGACCATTTCTTTAATCGGTTGTGCAACCCAGATGTTTCTCTTTGCCGCCTCTGCTGATGCAGAGTGCCTTATTTTGGCTGCAATGGCCTACGACCGCTACGTGGCCATATGTCATCCTCTTCTCTACACCATGGCCATGTCCCGCAAGTTCTGCACCTCCATGGTAGCCGGGGCTTATCTCAGCGGGGGCCTGACCTCGCTGGTCCACACGTCTTTCACCTTCACCTTGTTGTTCTGCGGCTCCAATGTGATCAACCATTTCTTCTGCGACATCCCCCCGCTGCTGGAGCTCTCCTGCTCCAACACATGGGTCAACAAGGTCCTTCTCGTCACCCTCTGCGGCTTCATACAAACCAGCACCTTCCTCGCCATCGTTGTCTCCTACGCCTGCATCCTCAGCACTGTCCTCCACATCCGTGGGGCGGACAGGAGGCACAAAGCCTTCTACACCTGCACCTCCCACCTGACGGCCGTGGGGTTGTTCTATGGCTCCCTCCTCTTCACCTACCTACGGCCCAGCTCCAGCTACTCGCAGGACACAGACAAAGTCGTCTCTGCCTTTTACACCGTGGTCTTCCCCATGCTGAACCCCCTGATTTACAGCCTGAGGAACAAAGAGGTGAAGGACACCCTGAGGAGAACGGTAGAGAGAAGAGTGTTTTCTCGGTGATTTTTCCCCGAGGTAAAAAGATATAGTGTGTTGCTGGTGCAAAACTCAATGAAAATAGAAGCGATGGGATCCACCTGACTAAGCGTGGGTGGCTTTTTAGGAATATCTGCATCTGAGCTGGCTTCCCAGGTTTATTTGGGAATCACTGGAAAAATGTAGTCAACTTAGATTCACCTCAGCATAAAACAGAAGCCCAGGTCAATGGATCCCATCCCAAAAGGATCTCCTTTCCCTCCTCATTGTTTACAGTCTATCACAAAAGCAGCAGAAAGTTGTATTTTTGCAGTTTACAACTATCGAGACAACTCTCAACCAAGAGGTTTTAAAGAAAAGTCCAATTCAGGTAACTACTACATATGGGTGTGACTGTATGTATTAAATTTGGAAAACTAAAGGCTTTTGTACAGCAGAAAAGACTTCCCTTATTTGGCAGCCAGCTCTGCTGTACCCTTTAGAGAGAGAGGAATCTAATCTGTAAACTACGATACAGTTTATTGTATTTTTAGGACTGGACTTGTTCAGGTTTCACCTCTGAACCACAAGCCCTTGTCTCCCTTCTTGCAGCATAATTACTTTTTTACTTCTGCTTAACTGTGTGCTAAAAAAATGCTTGTTGATGGTTACAGTATCAGCAGCATCAGAGTGTTACAAAACACATTAACATTAACATATTAACATTGAGATACACTTTTGTAGCGCACTGTTATTTGCCCTGTTGCAGGCCCCTTCAGGAAGAGAAGGACGAAAGAGAAAAGAGGAAACTAATGAAAATATTAAAAAAATAATAAAAAGGAAATAATGAAATATATACAATATATTTATACAAAACTGTATAGAGCTCCCAGGATGATGATCATGTCACCAGCAGACACTGGGGAAGTCCCAGGCTGGAATCTTGGGGCCAAGAAGGCCAATGGCATCCTGGGGGGCATCAAGAAGAGTGTGGCCAGCAGG
>JAOXJM010000041.1:65978947-65996324 GCA_026413425.1 Tringa solitaria | reverse complement strand
CTGCTGTCCCCTCTCCAGCAGTTCCCTGTCCTTCTTGAACTGGGGAGCCCAGAACTGGACCTAGTACTCCAGATAGGGCCTCCCCGGGGTAGAGCAGAGGGAGAGGATGACCTCCCTTGACCTGCTGGCCTCACTCTTCTTCATGCACTCCAGGAATGATGTGTCACTGAAAGGCAGTGAGGGTATGAAACAAAGTTTGGATCCATCATGTGTGCCAGAGCGTGGACTGAAGCTGCAATTAGTCTCTGTGCACAAGATATGCCAAAATCTCTGTCTTCCCTGGTGTGTGGGGGGTCTTCTTGGCATAAGCCTTGCCCCACATTCTTTCTGGAGGCTGGGGTGTCTCCTTGGCTGCTGAGGGGGAGCAGTGAGCTGGCCACCTCCACCCCCTTTTTGTTGGGACCCTTATGCTCTCCTAACCATCTCCCTCAGGAGATCCTTGTTGAACCCTCAGGTGCAGTCCTGCCTCCGTGTTCCTTTGCAGGTCAGGCTCATCTGGAGGAACCTGCCTTCATTTTACCTGCAGGTTCCTGTCAATGAGCCAGTTGGTTTCAAAGTCGTCATCATCCTCCCCAAAAGGGTTGATGAGTTGCTCAGCCACCTGCATGTGGAGAGCAACACAGAAAGGGTTATTGTAGTCATACCTACCCTTCTTCCTGCGTGGAGAAGGTCTGTGGGGCAGAGTCAAGCGTGATGTCCCTTGAATTTGAAGCAATGCTGTTCCTCCCAAGAAGTAGAGGGTTAAAAATGGAGGTTGGGAGACTTTGGTACACACAGATAACTGCCCCTTGCTTATGTAGCCCTCCTGCAACTGCAGGTGAAGTGTAGCCTTTCCTTTTCCCCAAACTAGTCAGGACCAAAGCTTAGGAAAGAAAAATGAAGCTGGTCTCCACAGTGAGTCACTCTGAAACCAAGAAAGTCTTGGCAATACCCTCAGCCCCTCTCGGCCCCCCTTTTGTCTGCCAGCACCTGGCAGGTTGCCCATAGACTGAAGAACACAGCTGGGTCACTGGTGAGCACACACTGGAAAAAACCCTTGGCTAGATCAGATTCCTGCTCCAGATGTATGTTTTTGGGCTTACCTTTAACCAGCCAGCATAGAAGAAGAACTGCAAAAATGTGAAGACGGGCACGAAGAGGTCTAGTTCATGGCCAGGATATGCTTTTTCTGGATCCAGGAACTGCCGCCCGATCAGACAGGCCAGGAAGAAGCTGTAAACAGCCACGGTCACCACCTGGGAAAGATGCCAGGGGATACATCAGAAGAGCTGGAGTTCCCCGTTTGCTTTCCCGGCATCTCTCCTCACTTCCACCCCACACATTTCCCAAACAGTGGCGAGCTGCTGGCTCTGTAACCTTTGGAAAGCCCTGGATTCGGTTACGACAGACTTCTCTGCTTTTCACAGCAAGATGCATTTCAGCTGCAGAAAGCTTTAAATATGCCCTTTGCCCTTTAGCTGTTACACACAGGATATTTTGCTCCCTGCTGCGCCTGGAGTGACATCTCTGTAGGTGTCACAGGAAAATAGTGGCAGAAGAAAGCACGTGACATCCTGGATTGAAAAGCTTAAACAACTGCCACGTGGCTGCGTGCTTGTTCTGCTGCCGAGGCCAAGAGTGCTGTGAGCTCTCCTCGTTCCTGCCCTTGCCTCTCCTGAAAACTGTCTCCATCCCCTGGTGACTCAGTCTGTGCTGGCAGGTCCCTTCCAAGGCAGGGAGGGGAACCTGCTGCCAGCTCTCAACTACTAGCTCCTTCCTTCCCAGTACTCACGCCGGGCTGTTTTTTTTTAATATTTCCCTGCTTGCTTGCCCGGATTTCAGGCTACGGTGAGCATTGTGCTTTTTCTCTGTAATCATGGGACTGGAAACTTCCCCTTTTTAAATTAAAAGCAGCTGAGATTCTTGCGTGATCTCTTGACGCAACAAGGCAGGGTGAAGGGGGGTTCAAAACAAACACCCAGCATCACAAGACTCTGGAGCCAGCCCTCAGTTCCTTGCGGTGAACAGCACGGGGCTGTTTCGTGATGGGCAGGATAGAGAGTGCCTGGAATGACAGACTTTGCATTGTGGATGGGTACCTATGGGAAAAATAATAATAAATAAGGGCCGTGTATTGCAGAGGGGGACAAAAACATGCTGTGGTACTGCTTTTTGCTCCCAGTCTGTGCAGGAATGCAGTTTCCCAAGGTGTTCCCCATTAACCTTCAGGGCTGCGTGGATGGAAGCGGTTCCCGTTTGGTGGCGGAGCGCGTTAGTGTTATCTGAGCAGCTGGATCGGATGAGACAAAAGGAGCGAGCTGGTGCCGGAGCGTCTGTCTGGGTTTGCTTGGAGAGAGCTATTTATCAGCTGAGGACGGGCACACAGCTCGCTCTCGCACGCATGGCACAGCTCCATCAGAGCAGCTTTGGATCTCAGCTCTGCTGAGTAGGAAGAAGCTGCTTCAGGGATGTTCTCCCTGCGAGGGGGTGCAGAGAGTGGATCTGTATTTACTGGTGTTTTCCTGTGTGGCTCACATTGTGCTTAGTTGTCCCTGGGCAGTGTAGAGGTGGCTGTGTCTGAGCTATGGGAGTGGGGATGAGGTGGCCAAGGGCACCTCGTGTCGGCGTGGTCCGTGTGTGGGTCAGGCATGGGTGTAAATGGGGGTACCCCCTGTGGCATGGGGCAGTGTGTGCTGGCAGGCAGCAGAGCAGTAGGTGGGGGGATCCCTTCTCACCTGAGTGTAGACCAGGGGGATGCTGATCCAGTCGTATCCGTAGAGTCGCCCGCACTGGCTGCGCAAGGTGTTGAGCTCCTGCAGTGGGGAAAAGGAGTGGTCTGTCAGCCATTCGTGTCATAGAATCATAGAATTGTCTAGGTTGGAAGAGACTTTTCAGATAATCAAGTTCAACCATCAGCCTATGTCCTTCGTTGCTCCAGCCCATTCCTTCCCGCTCGCACCTCCTCTGGAAGGGGTGCTCAGCCAGGATTCCTGCTCCCTCAGTGCCCAGCCTCACCCCAGCAGACCACCAGAAGGGTCTCATACTTGCCCTGGAGGAACTTCTCACTGCCTGGATGCCTCCATCTGAGCCCAGAATCCCTTCCTAGCCCAGTTCATAGCAGTGTTTTGCTCCTCACAAAATGAGCAGTCAACAGGTTAGGCAAAGAATATCTCAGGAGCATCCTTTTCGCTCTCCTGACTATATAGTGCGTCTAGATAAATAGCCCAGAGGGGGATCTCTCTCTGGGCAAATGAATCTCACTCCAGGCAACAGAAACAATGTGACTTGCTCTGCACATGAATACCAGGAAGGATGAGCTGCTCTGGCCCTTTTTTTTCTCTGCAGCTGGGCAGGGATGGTTGCCAGGTCTTGCCTGTGGCACATGGCCTGCTTCCCAGCACTATCTAAGAGTTTTCAATAGTGAAGTTTTCTACAGGGATCTTGGTTGTTGTTTTGACCTCTCCTGGTCTCTTCCAGATACAAGCTTCCTTGTGGCTTTCCATCTGTATCTTAGAGACCTCCACTGGCCACTGTTGTTAGCTGCTCTGGAGTGTGTGAAGGCTGAAGGAAGGTTGATCAGGGACCTGTTACATGTGCATCTCCCACACCTAAATGTGAGTCCTATGGTTCCTCCCAGTCCCATGTTGCGGAAAGATGTCACATTCCCCTTGCATCTAATATATGTGACATTGCTTATCATGTCTGTAGGTAACGAAAAACTTTGTTCTGCCACGAGCTGGAGAGTGGCAGGGGGGTGTTTCCCATCAAAGTTAATGTAATATTGCCAGGAAAGGCTTGGCTCACTGTCCTGCCTCAGCATTCCTGTTCCTTGCCTGACCTCTGGAAATCCCTCTCGTTCCACCCAGGAGACTGGATGAGGATCTCAAACAGTGTCCTATTGCCTCAGTCACTCACATTCAGGATGCCTTGGAGTAACACGCTGTCCCGGATTCTCCCCTCGTTCCTTGCCTTCACAGCCAGGTTGGAGAACCACACACACGGGATCCAAAACTTGTTGTGGGGGGAATTCAAGCTCTCAAACTTCTTGTGCTCTTCTGGTGTCATGAGGCCTGGGTGGGAAAGAGTAGATGGGAGGGGGATGGCCATAGAAGGCAGAAAGGACTTGATCTGGTCTGAAATGAAGACATCTACATCTCAGGTAGTCACCTTAGCTCTCCTTAAAAATCCCAGGAAAGACTCAGGCACTCAGCGTTTGGGAGACGCATAGAAGTCACAAGTCTTCTTGTTAAAACATTTGAGTTACAGAAGCATGAGGCGGGCTTTATCTCATTTCACTTTGGATATTGCAGCATATCTGACCTGATCACAGTCACCAGGGAGATAAAGTACTGCTGAGGGTGTGGTTGCCTGCTGTAAGTAGACATTTGTTGAGAAGGGGATAACTTGTGTCCTAGAAGTGCCTGTTTTTCTCTCTCTCTGTATTGCAAAAGGAACCCAGTTGACTAGGGCCGGTGCAGACATCTCTGTTTGGTCAGACTGGGAAACGTTATACCTTATAGACCACCCTCAGAGAGGATTCAGGGAACCAGACAGTTAAAAGTTCGAAGTTCGAGGTTCCAATTTGCACCTGCCAAGGGGAAAACTGTTGCCCTGAGGGAGGACAGACACACCACTTGGCAGGGGTCTCCTCGTGCTCTGCTGCAGATCTGTGTGTAGGGTCATTTACTACAGAGAGCTCTTCTCTTTCCATGCTGGGGCTGCCCTGCGACCTGCAGCACGTCTGCATTCCCAAACTGGATCTCGACACTCTCCTTAGATAAAAAATTTGGGTAGAGACCCTTCATCTTTCAAACAGGCCTTCCAGCTACTAGTAGGAACACGCTTGCTATGCAATGGGGAAACATAAATGGTTGATTATTTCAGAGGAGCAGATGCTTCCCACCCACTGCAGGCATCAGCTGAGCACATTGCAGCACTGTCCCATCTCCACTCTGGAGGTCGTGTGTCCCTTTCCAAGGCTCTTTGCCCCAAAACCAGCAGCGAGGTGCTGGTGCCAGAGCTGTGTGGAAGGCAGTTCCAGTACTGACCTGCCCTCACGACGTGCTCCATGCTGGGGAAGCGCTTGTAGACAGCCGTGCTGACCGAGCGCAGGATGAGCACGCTGCACAGGTTGCTGTAGCGCATGAGGGTGCGTCGCAGGAGCCGCCCGTACTCATCCTCCCCATCCACGTTGCAGGAGACCAAGTTCATGATGCGGTCGGGCCATGGGATGCTCTCGTACTGAGCCCACCAGCGGGACACCACCAGAGCCACGTAGAAACCTAGAGGTGAGCTGAGCAAATTAGCCATCCTAAAGGAGTGGGAGATGTAAATGCCCATGTGTAGGATGCTGGTACTGCTCGTATGGGGATGGGTGCAGGCGTGCCTGGAGGGCAATTCAGATCTCCATGCTAACGTTAGAATCTGGTTTTGTCCTGGTTTTAGGTTTCATGGTTTATTTGGTGCTACTTAGTGCCTGCCCTCCCGGCAGAACCCAGAACGTGCTAGTACATCCTGGCCAGTGCGAGCTGCGTGCTGGGGCCATATCTCACAGCTGCAACGTGGAATGATGTATTCTGAGTTTTACAACGGCAGAGGGAGGGATCTGCTCAGCGAATCTTGCCTGCCTGCTGCAATATCATACCAGGGAGAAGAAATGCTGTCCCTTTCCCCTCCCTGTGTGTCCCCAGACCGAGCTCCTTACCCAGCACAAAGGACACAGGAATTAGCTCAGCATAGCTGTTGCAGTAGAGCGCCAGCTTCTCAAACATCAGCCTTTGGCTCTCGCTCAGGATCAGCCTAAAAGGGAGAAAGAGAAGCATCAGCCTCAAAGAAGAGCCTGTGCCTTGTTGGGCCTGCAGGGATAGGAATCTGGCAAGGGAAGCCAAGAATGGACACTGCCACGCTCTGAATCTGGGAGTGATGTGAGTGAACAGCCCCTGCAAGCCTGGGAGATCAGCCCACCTCCTCAAAACACCCTGCTGAGCAGTCCAAAGGAGCCAGAAGTGGTCACCGACAGAGTGTGGTGAGTGATGTGGTCTGATGCCAGGGACCACCCCTATTTTTCTCACTCAGGACAGTGCTATGTGGTATCAAGGGACTGACCCAGCGCTCGTATGTGCACCACAGTTCACTTAATATCCTGCAAGATGTCAGTCCAAGTTCTGCTCTTACGTGAGTTCCTGCCTCTTCTTAGAGCTGCTTCCCTGCCTCTGTGCTGCCTCTGCAATCAAACTGGCTGGGGATTTCCCTGTCTTTCCTCCCCAAAACCAGACCAGCCACAGACTACAGTTGCTTATTACAAATTCGTGGTCCCAGAGCTGATGTCTGCTCTCAAAAATGCACCCAAGGTATTGCATGTAATATAACAAGGGTAACTTTCTCCTAAAGCTCCTCGCTGTGGGACACCTGAGAGAGTTGGGGTTGTTCAGCCTGGAGAAGAGAAGGCTCTGGGGAGACCTTATAGTGGCCTTCCAGTGTCTGAAGGGGGCCTACAAGAAAGCTGGAGAGGAGATTTTTACAAGGGAATGTAGTGATAGGACAAGGGGTAATGGCTTCAAACTGGAAGAGGGGAGATTCAGATTAGATCTCAGCAAGAAATTTTTCACTGTGAGGGTGATGAGGCACTGTAACAGGGAACAGGTTGCCCAGAGAAGTTGTTGAGGCCCCATCCCTGGAGGTGTTCAAGACCAGGCTGGATGGGGCTTTGAGCAACCTGGCAGGAGGGGGTCCCTGCCTATGGCAGGGGAGTTGGAACTAGGTGATCTTTAGGGTCCCTTCCAACCCAAACTGTTCTGTGATTCTATGATCTCCCGTACTAGTTCAGTCTTGATCTCCACTGATCTACACATTATTCTTCTGTAGGTAATCGTCAAATGCAACTCTTCATCCCAGCAAAGGGAAACTGTGTTACTTCCCAGGACAGAAAAAGGAGATTTATCAGCTGCTAAGCCATTTTAGAGCAGTGAGACCTTTCCTTTTCATCCAGAGGCTGTTGAGTGGCTGTCTCACTCCATCTCCTCTCCACCAGGATCACTGTCCCAATCCTGTGTTGCTCAGTTGTCCTGCTCCAGGACAGGCTGAGAGCGGGGGGCTGTGTTAGTGTTGGGGTGTCAGGATGCTTACCTGTAGATGAGACTGATGGTGAAGTAGAGAGATATGAAAATAAGGAACTCAGAGTACAGAAGTTTGTAAATACTTCCTTTCCATTGGAGTAGGAGCTGCGAGAAGGTGCCTAGGCGGGCGTCAGCCACACGGTTGGTGTATGTCACTGTCATCACAGATCCTGGTGGAGACACAAAATGAGCAGATGTTGAAGCTGCCAGCAAGCTTGCACAGAGGAAGGAGACAGGGAGACCTCCAGCGTCCCAGCAAGCAGGAAGAGAGAACGAAACAATGAGTTGAGATCAAAAGACAGGTAAGAAGTCAGTGACATAGAGAATCAGGAGGAAATTTATGGTAGGCAATTAATTTGATGAGCTTGCCATCTTTTTCCTGCCTTTCAGCTGTGTGTGAGTTGGTTACAATGACAGAGAATGTAATTTCTGGAGGAGCCTTTGGTTTGATTATCAGCATTCAAGTGGGGCTGGCTGGTCAGAGTGGACAGAGCCCATGTGCCGCTCCCTTCCACAAGCCCGTTGTTTAAGATTAATTCTCAGGGTCACAAACTCCAAAGTTGCTTATTGTATTTTTTTTCTTGTAGTATTTGCTTCAGATATGTTGTTTCTGTAAACCTGCTTGTCAGGAAGTGTCTTCCTGGAATACTGCTAGCAAAAAAAACCAAAACAAAACCCAAAGGAATGCAAAAACCCCAGAAAGAAGAAATTTCTTGGTACTGGTCCAGATGAAAATAGCCCTTTAGATCTGACAGTTTTTGTAGCACTTGCCCAGCAAGTGTAACTGTCTTTAAATTCAGGCCATATCTGTACTGTGCTGGTCCTAGTCCCGTTGGCAGAACAGCCCTCCCTGTTAGCGGAGGGATGGAGTTTTGCCAGGCTCACAGAGCACAGATTCCAGCAGCTCCACCTCCCCTCTCTTTCAACCATACATTGCACAATAAATCATGCTGGATGAAAAAAAGGCATTCAGGCTCATGAAATGCTTCCCGATCGTGCAGCTTTCCCATTGCACTTCTTCAAGTCTAACCCTGGATAAATAATTCTTTATCATCAATTAATAATCAGACTTGCATTCATACAAACCTAAATTTGTTTTAAAAAACCAAACCAGTGTAATCCATGCCAAGCAGATAGGTCAATGATCCCTTGGTTCATAAATAATTATCCATTGTGAAAACTATTGGTATTTTTAAATCAAAACACATTACTGGGATGTTGCACAGACATTGGTATCTAACAGAGGCAATAATGTTAATAGTGATGGGGCCTTGGGATCTTCCCTAAATGATGGAGGCAAAGAAGCACTTCAAAGGACAATTCAGACCTTACTGCTCTGTAGCAGCACCTGAAAGCAGGTTAGTTTGTGTCCATGCTCCTCATTTACACATCTCAGTGAAAGATCTACAGTTAGGTGGGGACAAATCCAGTCTTGGTGAGCTGGTGCTGTGCAGAAAACCAGCAAACTCTCTTTTCTTGGCACCTTCAACCAAATCACATCTTTGCCCTGGCTTTGGCTTTTCGGTGCTGCTCCTCCTTTGGGTTTCCATCTCATAACTCTCTACAAGTCCCCTCTCACAGGTTATATTGGAGGAGCAGAGCTGGTACCTGTCCAGCCAAGGGCTCCCTGGCCATACAAATGCACCTTTCACTCGAGCCTCGTGGACATTCATGGCACTTTCTGTGTGTATTTTTGGCCAGCGCACAGAACTCTTGAAAAAGAGTGGTTTTTAGCCACCCGAGGGGCTGCACACACATGGGCTACACAGATGAGAAATGTATGTAAAGCCCCAGAAATTTGTTGGGGGCTGCTTAGGGAAAGCTGGCTGTTTTCTCTACGCTTTGGATTTTAAAGTGCTCGAGGAGAGTCTTCGTTGCGTAATTCAAATACAGATTCACTTTTTACCAAACATGGAAAACTTGCTCTTGTCCGTGTAAATAATGGATGTCACCCTCTTCTATGCAGTTCTGCTGGGACATGGGGCTTTTCCTGGTCTCTCCGTCCGTGAGTCGTTAAGGCACTTCCCTGCCCACCTGTGGGACTGTCCCGGGATGTCACTCGGCAGTTGGCACCCTCAAAGCACCGTTTGGAGTGGAGGTAGGTGGTGGGAGGTGACTCACCGGGCACACACCAGAGTTTCTACGGGGAGGAAGAACCATCCCCTTTGCCATGTCCCCAGGAACCTGCTGCCTACCACTGCCTGCCTTCTCCTACCTGATCCATTCGGACTAACCATTGCACCCGGAGCTCGACTGATACTAATTGAACTGTGGGAGTCCACAGCAACCAAGATTCCACAAGAACAAGCCTGCATCAGGTGCATTACCCACCGCGCGAGATGGCAAACAGACACAAGCAGCTCTTGGAGATGGAGAGCAAGAGGGTGGAGTGGACAGACGGAGTGAGAGGAGGTCGCGGAGAGGCAGGAAGATAGATCTTTGAAGGAATCGCTCTGCTCTTGGGAGGACTAGATACTCACAGTCATGGGCTCCTGAGCTGCGCTGGAGGCTGTAGAGGTTTGGTCCCGCACGTGTCCCCGCTGGGTCCTTTGTGGCCCACGCCACAGCCCGCCTCCTCGCGCCCCCTTGGCTCATGGAGGGGGGATTGAACCTGACAGACGCGGTGCGTTAAGGAGCCTGAAACCCACTTGGGAGCTGCAGCCGGTCACTTGATGCCGTAATCCTTCCTCATTACAAAAGAGACTCTGTTGTCTTTTGCCCCGTTCCCTTCTAATCTTCTGAGTAAGCCCTGCGTGTTTATAGAGGCGGCCGGAGGAGGGGGAGGCAGGGCTGGCTGCTCGGCAGCTGCTGCTGCTAACTCCTGGCACAGCCATGGTGGCTGCCAGGAGAGAGGCATTTTTCCTCTAATTCTTTCCTGTTTGGTCCCTTTCTCTGTGTCACAATCTTGCAGGAGCCCCAGGAGATTAAGTAGGGCTGGAATTTTCCACAAAGGCTAGAAAATGTGTCGCCCCTGGGGGCTGCGCAGCCCTCTCTTCCCTGGGGAAGCTCCTGGCTCCTTAGGTCGGTGACACACCTGGCCCATGCTCTGCCTGTCTCTTGGAGGATGTTTCTCTCTAACTTCTCACTGTCTCTGCTGTCCCTGGATGGGTTTGCCCTCTCTTCCAGCTGTGGTTTGGATGCTGGGGACCTCCACTCTGCCACTGGCTCCCCAAGACTCTTCCTACGTGTTCACTTTCTTTTCTGCTTGCTTCTCCAGCAGCACTCGGGGGCTGTCACTCTTCTTTCTTGCGTGTCACCCTGGGAAATACAGCTCCTTGTCTTTGTCCTCAAGCCAGAGAACTCTTTGCCTCTATCTCTCCAGGATCCTCAGTCCCTTTTCTGTTCCCAAGCTGTCCCTCATAATTGTGACCATTTGTCTCTTCTACCATATCCTGCAATCTCTCCTGGCAGGTCTTGAAGACATTCCCCTTCCATGAGCCTCTGAATCAAGATCCTTTCTTACCAAATTAGTCTTGCTGTGACATGGAGCCTTCACTGTCAGAGGGCTCCTTGGCAGCAACTGTGTGCCCACAGGTGCAGGACTTCACAGAGCCTGCAGCTCTTCAGGAGGACCTCCATGTCTTCACATCTCCTTTGCGAAGTTGTCTCTATTGCCCAAGATAATAACATCTGCCCCCCTAAACACCAATATTTCCTCCAATCAGCTCTTGCTGAGCTGCTACAACATTTCAGACAAGGAGATGCTCTGAGCCAAGCCATGGCCCTGTTTCACCACCTCGACCCAACTTCATAAGCGTGCTCTGACTCTCCTCTCCTCCATCATTTAGCCAACTGTGGGCCACTGTGGAGGAGGACCATAGGTCTGGTCCCTGCAGGTGTGAGAGCACCTGGAGACCCAGGCTCCTCAGTGGGGCTTTGTGGGATTGCCGTGTGGTTTTTTTTCATGGCTCTTTCCAACAAGAAGGCAGCAAAGTCTTCAGTGAAATTAAAGAAGAGCTAGTTCTTGTAATAACCTACTTTCTCTTGCGCTGGTTTATGTGCCTGTGTCTTTGACACTTGTTTAGCATTCGCAGCAGGGATCACTCTGTCCAAACTGTAGGTTTCTCCTTTCTGTGTGGCTGAACTTAGATAAAGGGAAGATGTTTCATGGCTTCTCGGAAGCAGGTACTGCTTGGCATCTGTCTAATCTGTCTGGAGACATTCAAAACCTGCCTGGACACGTTACTGTGCAACCTGCTGTAGATGGACCTGCTTTGGCAGGGGGGTTGAACTAGATGATCTCCAGAGGTCCCTTCCAACCTCATGTGATTCTGTGATTCTATAACAGGGGGTTTCTGGTGCAGTCAATGGCTGTCAATGGTGGGGAGATCATAGATTAAAATGTGGGACTTGGTACCTGCATCTGAGGTTTTAGTTCTGGTGTAGGGTGTGGTTTGTTGGATTACCTCTAGTCCTGATTCCTTTGGGACAAAAATGGAGGGAACAATCCTTGTGTCCTCTACTTGCCACCAAAACCACAGAGATCTGAATTGTCTGAGATCTGCCTTGTAGCAGCCTTCCAGTACCTGAAGGGGCTACAGGAGAGATGGGGATGGACTCTTGATCAGGAAGTGGAGTGGTAGGATGAGGGGGAACAGTTTCGAACTGAAAGAGGAGAGATTTAGACTAGATATTAGGAAGAAATCCTTTGCTGTGAGGGTGGTGAGACACTGGAACAGGTTGCCCAGAGAAGCTGTGGCTGTCCCTTCCCTGGAGGGTTTCAAGGCCAGGCTGGAGGGGGCTTGGAGCAACCTGATCTGGTGGGAGATGTCCCTGCCCAGGGCAGGGGGTGGGACTGGATGATCTTTAAAGTCCCTTCCAACCCGAACCAGTCTATGATTCTACAATCTGACATCTCTGGGTAGAAGCTGCTCTGTATTGGATCGTGATATGCAGAAGGACACGGGCACACATCTGGTGGGAGTAAGTTACCACATCTGGGAGGCTGCCACACTACGTGTTGGGAGAACAGGTATAATTGCAGGGGGAAGGGATGGACCTGGAGCACTTGACCTTACCAGGGTCCTTCCTGGATGAACACCCTGGCCTTGGAGGGATGACTTGCTCTGGGTAGGTGGGTGGGCAATGCAGAAGAGAATAGGCAACGTGATGCTTCTGCAGTCTGAGATACAGACATGGCAGGAGAAGCAGAGGCATGACGAGGGCCACTGGGAGACCCTCACATTCAAGGTGTGGAACTAGATAAGGGCTCTTATCAGTGGCCAGAGGCTAGTGAGTACAGGGTTGCCTCACTGGCCCAACCGTAGGAAACTCATCAAACTGACTGAAGGAGCACGTAGCTTTGTGCCTACTGTCATAAGCAGCACCTGACAGCTCAGGGGGAAACAGAAGCATCCACCAGAACCGAAACACCTCAGCTGTCCTTGCCCCGGACACTCCTGTGTGAGTGGCATCTGTCTGGGACAGGAGGTGGCATGCCCTGGTTCTTCTGAGGCTCTGGGCCAGTGTTGTCCCTCAGAGGTGTACTGAACTGGGTTTGTTATCTGCTCTTTTATGGGTCTGGGCTTGCTGTGAGGTCCCTGAAACCTTGCTCCTAGGTCGCAGCTGCTCCTGATGAGGATTACAAGGTTGGGACAGGGTCCCCAAGTGATTCAGGATCATGACAATGTTCTGAAACACCAAAGAGCTCTGTGAATGGGGGTAAAAGCTGGGAGAGCATGGAGATGGACTCTCTCTTGAAGGCAAGGTGGTCCACACGAGGGTCCCACTCCACGGTTTGGTCCTCCCCTTTGGCAAGGGACCCAGAGAGAAGGAATTAGAGGTCAGGCAGGCTGAGACAGCTCCTGAGGGTCTTGGTGCCTGAGCCCTCATCCCCATATGTGGCAGGGGGACAAAAATGAATAGGGTGAGACATTTGCTGGAGCTGTTCAGGTGCCCCTGGGGACTAACGTGCGAAACCTCGTGTGCTGCTCTCTGTGGAGGGATGTGCTGGCATCTGGGGGACTCTGCTGCCCTCCTCTGAGAGTAGCTCAGCTGGCAGCTCCTGCGGTTCAGAGCAGCTGTTAGGACAGCACGAAATATTTGTGGAATTTAATAGGAAAGTAAATAACTTGGGGGCTACCAGCGTGGCAGCGCTGCTTGTATCTCTTTTCACGTCCCCTGTGGCCTCAGTCCTTGCAGGCCTTGAGGAAGACGGCGATCTGAAAGCCTGGCAGAGGAGAAAGTAAGGAGGTGCTGACATCCATCCTCGGTCTCACAGCCCTGGAATCATTCTGATTTTTCTCCATTTTACAGATACGGAGATTGAGTTACTGTGACGAGAATTGAATCCCTGCTTTGGGAATCCCAAAGGTCTGCTCTCTGCGCTGAATTAGCTGCAGCTGTCTGGGAAAGGCTCGGAGCCCTCCTTGCTGTCTCCCAGCGAATAGTAAGTGCTTCTCTCAGAAGGATGCCGTGGGTCCCAGGGCTTGGTGAAGTCCCTTTCCCTTCTCCAGTTTCAGTGCTGAGACGGACGCAGAGGCAGCTGGCATCAGGGGTGCCTCTCAAACTGACATTCTTCCCTGGAATATGATGTAATAAACAAAATAAATTAAAATAATAAATAAATAAATAAATAAATTAAAGACGAGGAAAGTACATGAGGGGGTGCTGTTTTGCACAGGCAGGATTTACTCTGAGGTTTGAGCTGGGCATGAATGTTTGAAGAGGATGCAGTGACCATCAGTAACCCCCAAACTTCTTCCCCTTATGTTGCAGGATCTGTCACTCATTCTGCACCATCCTGGGGGGCACTCCTGAGAGCTGGGGGCACACTGAGCGTGCTGCCCCCCCTCACATAGCACTCGAGCTCAGCGTAGTAATTAATTTCCTTGTGGACTATGTGCTGTTCTGACATAAGGAGGGAGTAACTTACTGCTCTAGTGGAAGAAGCCACGTCCCTGTCAGCTGTACTGCCTTTTACAAGTGTCTCTATGTTGTTTTTTTTTCCAGCTCTGTGGCAAATCAAGAGCCATCTGGTAACACTGGGCTCTTGTGAGGCAGTGTTGGCACATGTGAGTGTATAAACAGCCATTTGGGATGGCACAGACCAAACTGCAGGATCCCTGGGAATCCTGGCCAAGAGGCTCGATACATGGACAGACTGACTGTACCTCACCGGGACTATTTTTGGCCATCACTCCCGGACACATCTAGATATGTCTTTACCCAGGAGACATCAGAAATTGTTGCCCAGGTGACATAATCTCTCCCTCTCCCTCTAATGCTGCATAGTTCAGTTTGGACAGACAGGAAAAGGAGGAAAGAGCCCTTAGTGAGATCCCCTGTGGTGGGGATCAGGTTCCTAAGGGAGGACCACATGTTGCTCACTTCTAGGGACCACCTCTAGGGACCTCCTTGCAAATGTTGTGGGGATGCAGGACTGAGAAGTTTCTGGTTGGATAAACAGTGACCAAATCAGCCAGCAGAAAGGAAGGTCTTCCTAAAAAGCTGAGGGGCAGCACTCCTTTCCCTCTGAGCTTCCCAGCTGCTCTTTTTCCTTTCCAGTCTCGTGTCTCTTCTCCTGGGTTCAGGCTGAACCCTTCCTTCAAAGGATGCTGCAGAGCAAGGAGGTTGCTCTCTGTCCTCTCTCTCCAGCTGAGAAGCAGCAGGAACAGCAGTGTCTCTGGTGAGTCTCTGCTCAGTGCCACAGCGTGATTGCTCTCAGCAGCATCCATCTGAGCACTGCTGACCTCCCCCTGCTCTCCTGGCCCTCAGGAGCTGAGCATTACGCTTTTCCAGTCTTTTCACCCTGGAACGAGGGTTGCACTTTGCTGGGTGATCAAGGCGGATTCCCCTCCATGAAATTGGAGATCTTAGACCCAGAGGTCCCAGAGGACCCTCGCTGAAGCCCTTCCAGCCAGTTGAGCAAATGTGCTGTGCAGCTGGGGCCGAGACTGCCCAGAGGGAGGGGAGGGAGTGGGTGGATGAAGCCTGGAGTTTTAGGCCATTTGTTTTCATTCTCATTTTCATGGCAATAACATCCGGTCTGGGTTTGCTGGGTCAGGGGTGTAGTCCTGCTTTCCAAGCTCTAAAATAATCCCTCTTTCTCCTTCCCTTCCCAGCCTGAGCCTGGGTTTTTCTTCTTCTTTTTTTTCCTTTTTTTTTTTTCAAATTGTAGTAGGATATGAATCCATGAGCAGAGGAGGCTTGAGCCCTCTCCCGTTGCTGGGAAGCATCTGTGCTGGGTGGTCTTGCACCTTGTTTGAATCAAACTCAGGATTTTGAGTCCTTTTCATTTATAATCCATTCAGAGGAAGGTGTGGGCACTCCGGGAGGGAATAAGAAGGATATGATGTGGAGGCAGAGCTTCTTGTCTAGAGGAGGCAATTAGAACTACCAGAAACAGACCCCACCAGACGGGAGTCTCTGCTTTGCTCTGGTGGTTCCCCAGTTCCTCGGTAGATGTGCACCAGTGTCTGCCTCCACAGAGCCTGGGCTGAGAGGAGGTCACTGGGGAATGGTGTGGAGGGTCTCCAGAAGTGACAGGGGTCTGCTTGGGGTGCTGGAGGAGGTGTTCAGGCTCCTAAACTCCTAGGAGATGCAGAGCTAGGTTAGAGGACCCAACGGCGTGCCACAAGTGTAACCCTGAGTCTGAGAAACCTAGAGGAAGGACTGGGGGGGTCCTTTCCTTCGTGAAAGAGCTGTGAGGAGACAAGGGACGTGACTCTTAAGAGGACAGAGAAAGCACTAGCAAGATGCTTCTTTGCCTGGAGGAGATGGGAGGATGAGAAACAAAAGGTGGATCTGCAGGAGGGATGAAGTGGGGGTGAGTGGGTACAAGTGGAGGAGCAGTGGTAGTGGGGAAGATACAGGGGGGGAAAAGGGTGACTAAAAATGCCTGTGGCAGCGGGGACATACCATGTCAGGGCCTTTGCAGCAGGTCTGTGCCTTGCTGGGAGACTTGCAGGGAGGCAAAGTCGATTTTATGACGCTTCGTTGCCTAGAGGTCAGTGATTTTTTTTCAGATTCCAAGAAACGTGATGGGAAATAACGCAGGAGAGAGCAAGGTACTTCCATGGTGTGAGACGAGGGTGCTGGGTTGGAGCTTCCTATTGCACCAAGACTTTAACGTTGTCTGGTGGTTTGTTGTCTCTTCAAACCAGAGGTGGATGCTGGGTCTGTGTTTCTCCAACTGATGGGTGGACACTTTGGGACACACCTGGAGGGCAGCTAGCCTTGCGCAGAGGGGATGGAGAAGGCAGCAGCTTTTCCTGCTTCGAGGCAGCTCGGGAGTGACAGGGGCTGAGTTTTGCTCTACTGGCCCAGCCCATTCATCTGGTTACGGAGGAATCTCAGGGTCTCTCCAGGCTTCTTCAATAGCTTTGGGGCTGGGAGTGAGGGGGAGCACGTGCCACTCACATCTTGCAACCAGTTATTTCTGCAAGGGGCTGGGATTCAGCATCCCCAGCACATCCTCTCTTAATGCGTTCCGTCTGCATTATCAGTTCTCCTTCTTCCTGCCTTTGTTGAATCCTGGAAGTTCTACCTTTCTAATCTGAGGACCCTCTGTCCCTGCCAGCCAGGCCTCGGGAGTTAATAATTACAAAGACTAATTACTTCTGGTGCTCTCTTGCAAAGCTGAAGATCTTTCCCCTCCTCCCAAAAGTTCCCTGAAGATAACAAAGGTTACAGCCGCCAACACAAACCTCTGGGACACTTTGCTGTGAGACTTCAGAGCATGGAGTCAGCCTCTGTTGTCACCGTGGATCCCAGCCACGAGCCAGGGCAGGGCTGCAGATGACATGGACCTCCGGGAGATGCTGGGACAGGGAATTGCTCCTCGTGTAGGACCTACAGCAGCGCTCTGCGATGGATACAAGGATCACCATGTCTAACTTGCCTGCCTTTGGCGTTGTGTCTGGTGGCGAGGCAGAGGATGGAGGAGCTGAGACCAGGGAAGGAGCTGCCGCTGTGTGCAAAGGCTTGGAGGGGATACCACCGCCTGGAGGAAAGCCCAAGGCAACAGCAAGGTAGGACACAATGGGAAACATGGGGGAAGGACCCAGAGGTGGTTGTGGGATCTGCTGTGGGCCTGGGGTAACAGCAAGAGTGGTTTTGTCCCCCAGACATGTCCCAGGGACAGGGACAACGGGCTGGGCATTCCCTGGAGCACTTTGTGGGGAGGTGGGAACACCACAGTGCTGTCTCTCTGCCTGTAGGTAATGCCCCAATGAGACTGTGAACTTTCTAGAACCGTAGAAATATGAGAAAAAACTCAAATATGAGGAAATATGAGAAAAAACTTCTTCACAGTGAGGGTGACACAGCCCTGGAACAGGCTG
>JAOXJM010000041.1:65921974-65934919 GCA_026413425.1 Tringa solitaria | reverse complement strand
GAAGAGGCTGCCCAGAGAGGTGGTGGAGTCTCCATCTCTGGAGACATTCAAACCCACCTGGACACGTTTCTATGGGCCCTGCTCTGGGTGGACCTGTTCTGGCAGGGGGTTGGACTAGGTGGTCTCCAGAGGTCCCTTCCAACCCCATATCATTCTGTGATTCTGTGTATTCTTTCCCCTCCTAGTTACCTGAGAGCTAAGCCAGTCTCTGTGCTTCTCAGAATCGATTTCCATCGGAATGTGATTCATCTGGGTGACCCACACAAACCAGTGACTCTCCAGAAACCTTTAAAAGCAAACGGACAAAAAGCAATTTATGTTGCAGACTGGGGTATCAGGGAAATAGAATGGGGTTTACGGGGAGCAGCAGGAGATGCAACCTGTGAGGAAAGTATTTCTCCGCGGTCTTGCAGTAAATAACACTCTTTTTATGGAAACCAGAGAGAATTTTTTCTATGATGAATTTCCCTTCCCCTCTCTATACCTCTAAGAATAACCCAATTATGAGTAAATAGAAACAGGAAATCCTACTGGGCTATCCCTATCCCTCTTCCTCACAAGTGGATCGATCTCTTATGCTGCTTTTGCCTTTTGGTAAATAAAGCTGATCCAATTCTCCGAAAAAAAAAATAATAATAAAACCCCAAGCCCCGATTTAGAAATTCTCAGAACTGTTTTCATCTTTGCAATTTCTTGCTGGATACGCATTCATTTCAAACTCCTGCTGCCCATCGATGTTAGCTTGCTGGGTGTCAAGCTCAGCACACTGGGGCTCCCCTTTGCCCTCTCCTTATCTTTACCCTGAGCCTCAAATCTGCCCTGGGCTGGGTATCGCTCTTGAGTGGTTTTTTTATTGCTTATGGTATATAACCACATTTTTAGCACCTGTAGCTGTAGTCTACTGAAATGCACTTTATTTACCCAAAGTAGTTTCTCTGTGCTGAGACTTAAATTTATGTAGATAAGTTGTCCAGAAGCATCCTTATTCTGCTCTTTGGGCTTGTTTTCCAAAAGAGCAGGTGATCTGACTTTGCAATTTTGCCTTTTTTCTTCCACTTCTAGCTCAATTAAAATATTTGGAAATAACAGGTTGGTTGTCTTAAGTTTTTCAGCTTGATTTCAGTCTGAAAAGGTTGACCAGGCACTCACACAAATGTACGTCTTTTGAATGTCCTATTTTCCTTAGGCCCAAAGTGTTTTGAAACAATGAAAACTGAAGTCAGGAACAGTGACATTACATTTTGTGGAGGCAAAAGTTCTAATATTGTGAAGGGGGTTTTACATTTACTACCTTTTCTTTTTATGAAAAAAAAAAAAAAAGAATTTTTTTTTTTTTAGAGAATGTTTTTCACTGTAATGAAATGTTTTCCTAAAACTGACGGTGACTGTGGGACTAACTGCCATCCTCTGGTACCAGCCAGTGGTCAGGCCATGCAGTCTTCCACAATGGGGGAACTGGTGAGCGTTTCATTTACTGGGAAGCACAGACAGTGCTCAGGAGGGCTCATGAATTATCTTCCCAGTAAGATGGGAAGAGGGTGACATTCTGGAAGGGTCCAGCCTTGACCAAAGTGAAAAAAATGCATAAACGTGTTGGGTTCAGGCAGGGTGTGAGAACAGGTAATGAGGAAAGGAAGGAGAATCCTGGCTGGACCATCACAGGGGCAGGGGAAGATGCTGAGGACCGGAACCAGCTCTGCTGTGGGGAGATAGAACTGGGAGATGATAAGAGGAAAGAAGCAGTGAGAACACTGAAGATAACACACAGTGAGTTCAATGACTGTGGAGAACCTAAATAGAGAAGGCCTGTGGGGCACAGAAGAGCTGAGACTTGGTCCATCTGGCCCTGGAGGGAGGGGAGAGCCATGAGGATGCCCTTTATCTCCTACCTGACAAAAGTGAGGAGTAACAGGGATCCCAAAACACCATAGAATGGGATGTATGTGATGAAGTAGCGCATGTAGTAGCTGATGGCCCAGGCTAGGTCCTAGGGGAAGAGAGAAGACATTAGGCATCACTTTGCCTACCTCATATAATGTGTCCTTGCAGGTAATGTTAGGGATGATGGACAACTAAGACAGCAATCTCTTGCCCACCTCCCTCTGCCAGCTTTCTTGCAGAGACAACCAACCTCCCTCCCTACTCAGTTGTGATTTCTTACGAGCCAGCTGGACCCCATGAAGACCGAGGGAAAGTTTAACTCACCGCCCAGAACCTGCGCCTGATCATGGTTGAGATGATTTGGATTTGGAAATACACAGGGATGAGCAGAGGTGGGAAGACTGCAAAGCAAAAGGGAGATGTTTTGGCCATCAGAGGGGTGGAAAGGTGTGCGACATGACAGCGAGCCAGCGATTTACGCTTGGTCCTAGGGAAAGTCTGCCGAGCACTGGTGAGAAAGGTGAGGTGCTGGTGATGGGGGGTGGTTGCCTGTCTTGTGAAGAAAGGAGACTCTTCTTCACACCCATCACCTTGACTTATCAAAGAGCATCGACTGGCAACATGCACTTTTGCCTCTTGCACTGAGGTTATTTCCCAGTCTCAGGTGTTTGCCTTGCTTTACACGACCCTACCGGCCATATTCAAGATGCTCGGAAACCATTGAGAATACACTGATCTGATTTCGGGACCTGCACAGGGGATGGTGGTCCTGGAGGATGAGTTGAGACTTAAGGAGACTCAGTAGGGACTGGGAAGGTCAACTGGCATTCAGGAAAAAAGGAAGAGTGGAGGGGCAGATACTCACTGAGGAAGAAGTACTCGTGCTGGTGGTTGTAAGGCAGGTACTTCAGCTTCTTCTTGCCGTACTGCAGGACACAGAGAAGAAAGCTCAGGCTTGGATTATGACACTCACAGGTAAGAGAAGGTTCTCTGCAATACTTCCTTATTTAGCAACTGGGCAGTTTTGACTAAATTGCCACACCAGTAAAGGTACAAAGTGTTTTGGTACAGTTAAATATATTGACTTCGTAATCGCGCTAGGTGGATTTTAAAGTCTTCTGGCCTGATATTCAGATAATGTCTTTTTTTTTCTTGAGAACCTGATTGCATTTTAATGGATTTTTCTACCTTCTGCCACGCCTGTGGCTGCAGTAAGAGCTGTTGTCATCTCCATCATTACCAGTACAAATGCCATAGGTTCTGCTTTTAAACCCAGTTATCAGGCACAAGGTTTTCCAATGGCTGGTACCCACACATTTAAGAGTGTGATACTGATTTACATCTTCTAGAGAATGGCTTTTTTATACCCCAAAAGAAGGATTTCATTTTGGTCATGTAGAAGAGGCCTTCTGCCTCTTGAAAATTCTGTGCGTGCAAGACATTGTCTATACATGGCCATATACCAGTATCTAAGTCCCCTACATGTGTCTGGAGTTACTTTCTCAATAGTATAAAAGCTGGCTGAGAAACCATTAATTTTTTAATGTCATATTTCCACTGTGTTGTTCTTGTTGCAGATGTTTCTTGTTTGTTTCTTTTTTTTTTTCCCTTGGGTTGTTTATTTCTTTTTAAAACTGGAAATCCTTGTTCTATTGTAAAACAGACCAAGGATGGTACATGGTTTATGTCCTTTGTGTAGGTTTTTATACAATAGGCAGTAACTATTTTGGCTGTAGAAGGGCAGATGTAAATAAAATCTCTCAACATAGCCTGTTATTTCATGTGCAGGTGACAGCACATAGCTAATGTAAGAAAGTATTGGTTATGCAAGTAATATCCCCTCAACTGCATGTCAGAGGCTCCAGTAGAGAGGACCTTCTACAGGTTGTCTGGAGCACAGGTGGATGGACGATTCTGGAAGATATTTTCTGTGGAAATGGAAGACCAGTTTTGAAATGTTCCTTGACAAAGTACTGAGGAACACCATGTCTTCCCCTCACGTTGGTATTTTAAGCCAGCAGGATGAAATTGTCTTTACTGGCTTTCTACTTTCTTTCCAGTCCCATCTTCATTGCTTTCATCAAGCTATCCCAAAACACTTTTTTCCTGTGGTCAATATAGGAAATGGATAGGGAATTTTACAGTCAGTCTTGCTCTTCAGGCCAAGGTTTGTGATGGGGTGAGAGCCAAACTCCTCTTAGACAACACAGACACATGAAATCCCTGTATTTCCTTTTTTAGCATTCCTGGAAGTCCTGCATAAGCCATTATCTACCAATACCATTCAACTCCTGGCATTGCGCAAGCATTCTCTGAAGCCCCTTAGGACCATGGTTTTCCATGTTTAACCTACTTTGCCTTACCTCAACAGGCTGTGTGTCTCCGAGGACAAAAATATGCAGCATGTTCACATCTGGGTCCTTCTTGAATATGTTGGGCTTGGCATGGTGTTGGAAGTGACGATGGTTCCACCAGTTTGCAGAGGCACCCTGGGCAGATACGAGAACGAGGAGTTTGTCCATGAGGAACTACTCTCATGGTAGGATTACCCATTTCATTTATATAAGCTAAAACAACTCTGATTGCAACTCTGATTATGGCCAAATTGTTACTTGTTTTTGAAATAGCAGTAAGATCATCAAGTCCAACCATTAACCTAATGCTACCAAGCCCACCACTAAATCCCTTTGCTGTCTTACTGATTATTATACTAGTTTCCCTCTGGTGCCTGTGAGGAACCAGACAAGAAAAAGTGGCTTTGGGAAAATGGGCAAAGCTGCGTCCTACCCCTAGAAGTTCCTGCTGCAGGTGGATGCTCAAATGCCTGGACTGCACTGGACTTTGCCCAGGATAGAAGTTCTGAAGACATCTTGTATGGATGGGAAGTATTAGGATGGGACATTTGAAAAATACTATACCTTAGCCTGAAAGAGGTGGAGGGCATGGCAAAAATATTATGTTAAAATAGGGTTTTGTGCAACTTAATAAGCTTTGTCCTCAGCTGCTATAAATTGGTGCAGTTCCACTTGAAGCTTGTGGAATTACTGTGTTCTCTAACAGCCACGGGTACACCTTCTTATGTCTTCTATGCAACGGTCACTAACTTCTCCTCTGTGCATCTCCTCACTGTGGAAAAGTTTAGAGCTGCAGTTTCCCACTTTGACCTAGTCAAAGTGACTGAGGCTCATTCCACAGTGCCCTGGGTCCATAATGTCCTTTACCTTCAGGTGCCCAATGACAAACTTGTGGACGATGTGGTTCCAGGAAGACTTCTTAAAGACAGAGAGATGTCCAAAATCATGTTGCAGCCACCCTGCCTGGGCCTGGGATGAAGGGAAGTCAAGTAGTTAGGATGCTGTTTGAAATCATGAGCTAAGCACAAAAGGAAATGGAGATTGAAGGCAAGCTGTGAGTGTGAGGAAGGGAGGGGATTAATTGAAGTGAGAAGGTGAACATCTCTGTTTTTGTTCTGGAGGGGAACATAGAATCATAGAATCAGTCAGGTTGGAAAAGACCCTTGAGATCATCAAGTCCAACTGTAAAGCCAATACTACCAAGTCTACCAACATGTGGAAGGAAAGGCCAAAGGGGTGAGAAAAATGCGTGAGCCACAACCAGCAGTGGGTAGCAGTGGCCAGAAGGCACCACAGTGGCAGGTACATGGTGACTATTTTTCACTGCTGTGAGTGTTTTGCACTAGTAATTAATCTCATCTGACAAGTTCAGTGCACACTGGCCTTCCCCTGCGTGATTTGTGTAGCCAGCATGTTCTGTGCCTACTACTTCTCACCTGGGAAGTTGTAAGGATGCAGGCGAGGATGAGAGTTGTGATCCAGCCGGTACCGCAGTATGACACCATTAACCAAGCCAAAACTTCCAGTGCAATAATATGGCCCAAATAAAGAGAGAAGAACAAAGGACTTGCTCTGAACAAATTCATGTCCTCTGCTGTCTTCCGCAGGGTCCTGAAATCTTCCACCAGCTGGGACTGCAAAATAGACATGGCAAGGCACAGTTTGCAGCTTGTAAGTAAGTCCCAACGTGTCTGAGGAAGGAAAACCAAGTTCCATGCTAAGGACCCCGGCTGTTTCTTGCATTGGTTGGCTACTCCAGAAGTAAAGAAGGACCTGCCTCCGTGTTCACCCTGTATTCTGGCTTTTTGTAGCACTTTCCTATGAATAAACATCCTGGCTGGTCTGAGCCCACATCCTAACCTTTTGCACCTTGAGCCAGGAGAGTAATTCAAGCCTGTTGCTGCAAACCAGCAGCATCACCTCATTCCGTTGAGGGCTACATCAGCTGATGACTCTCATCTGAATGAGCCTGACAAGTATCAAAGAGGCAGCTGGAGGAGGAGAGCATTCAGCCCTATTACTTATGCGAAATTCCAGAGCTCTGGTGATGGAGCACCCAATATTAGAGCACCCGTCGTCTAATTTAATATGTGGGTCATCTACCGTGCAACCATTCATGAAGAGCATTCCTGGGTTAATGCGGGTTCACAGCGTCTCCTCTATTGTGAGTGATACAGATATATCATAATCATGGCCAGTCACAAACAACGGGACGGGATTGAGTTTCGTGGCAAGAGCCAGTCATGCCGCGCGCTGTGCCTGAATAATTAACGAAGGGACTGTCTGGGAGGGATACAGAGCTGCCCCGGGGATGCCGAGTAGGTGGAAAAGGTGCTTGCTGGGTTGCTGCTCCTTAAAAACGGCCACCGAAATCTGGTTCACCTCACCCATAGGTGCCTACTGCTCGTGCCGTGGGTGGCACAAGTGTGGCTCCTCTCCGGAGCTTTGCTGGTACTGGTCTCAGCAGGATAAGCCAGTTTGGGTCTCAAAGAGGAACTTGTTGGGAAGTCTTTTAAGACTTCTTTGCCTACTCCTCTCCTTCCCCCATAACAGGCAAGCGGTGACGTGTTTGAGAACTTGGTCACCAGAGAAGGAACAGTAGAAGGGACACCAGTCACAAAAGCTGGCACACACTTCCCAGTCCACGTGTCTCAGTTCCCATTTCCCTTCAGGATGCGATTAGTCCACCCTGGACACCTGGAATGTGTCCACCTGGCTGCTAGAAATGGGATATGATCACCATAGATAGAGCTGTTGGTGGCTCTGTGGGAAAGGAAAGGCTTGTACAACCAGTCTGAATGTGCCACCTCCCTCCTATGCCCATTTTAATCTATACTGGGATGCGCACACTGCCATATGGAGGTGTTCAGACATGGAGTATTCTCCCTCTCTGGAGCTGCCTGTAGTGAAGAGACCTTCACAGTCTGCCCGCCTCCCACCTGGAGGACATCCCACGAGGAAAGAAATGGTGGAACATACCCATCATAAACCCCAGCTCAGAAACAAATACTCACATTCTTATCTCGGTCCTGGCTGGGCTCCCCTGGAGCAAGCTCTCCAATAAGTAACGGCTTGAGAAACTTTTGCACCAAGGTGGGGTTGATATGGAAGGCCTGGAATGCATCCTGGAGAGAAAATGGGAGTAAACATGTGAGATTCAGGAGCAAGCTGTTGCTTTCTACTCGCTGTGTCATTCCTGTCCATCTCCAGCACTGTCCTTCTCTCTAGTCATCCCCCCCACGTTACTGTGAGAGATGAATTTTAGACTTCCAGCTCTGTGATTGCTGTTCAGTGAAATACTTCTCCCAGAGACCGAGGACTTTGCTCATCTAGTAGGAAGCGAGATCTGGGATGCTCTCTAGCCATATGGTGAAATGCACCTCAAGAAATTTTTTTTTTTCTAAGCAACTAAATACCTAAATCCTGTTAATTCGCTTAGAAGGTAGGCAGAGAGGAATTTGTGCAAATCCCCAGTAGGATATAAATACCCTTTGAAAGTCTGCTGCCTGGAGGGATTTCAAGAGATGGGGTGATGGCGGTGACTGCACCTGCAGATACAAAAAATATTACTGGATGTTTTGGCCAGCTGAGGCCAGCTTTCTTACATATTTACAAGACTTCTTCTCATATGGGAGGACAATGCCTTGTGTGCAGAGTCTTTTTGATCCTGGCATTCGTGAGTTTGCCTGGCTCTTCTTTTTCTGTACTCCTTCCCCTTTCCACATGTTTTTGTCTACCTATGTCCTACAGGTGCCCGGTGGGAGCACATGTTTGATGCATCTGCTGTTAGGAGTTGAGATCTTGCACACCTTTCCTTTCCCAGGGCATGGCTTGAATTTTAACCCCAAAGACAGTGGTGTGGACAGAAAGTTGACCAAGATCAGAAAGTCTTACTCTGTCCTTGCCCTTTTCTTATAGAGCTGGAGTTAAGTTTAGGAATTCACCTAGAAGAGCCGTAAAGATGCAGTTCCATTTAGGGCTAAGACTGATACAGGGAAAAAAAAAGTCAAAAATAGAAGTCAGGAGTACCATGTTTCAGCCTTTCCACCTTTGTCCCGTTGCCTAACAATGGTAGGGACCAAGTAAAATCTTACTTCTGGCTCTAAACACAAAGGCCAGGCTGGAAAACACTTGCTGCGTCCAGCTGACCCTTCTGGGAGTTGTGACCTCCATCAAAAGTCAAGCTCTAGCGTTCAAAAATACCAGCCAACAACCTTGGTCCCAAAGTCCACCAACATCAACCGAAACTTTCACCTGATTCCAAGACTTTGGATTAAGCTTCAGAATAATGCTCTGGCCATAGAAGTTTTGCTGTGGGAGGCACAGGAGGAGGGAGAGTGAAAGCTGAGCTAAGCCATTTAACCTGAAGTTAAAGAAATGATATATGAGAAGTTAGAGTTGCAGCATTGGTAGGGGGAGGAGGAGAGGGAAGAGCTAGTTACAGGTGCAAGAGAGAAATAAAACTCTGGAATGATTTAAAGATTATAAAAGCCAGAGTTTAGGGGGGAAGAAGTAAGAAGGGAAAGAAAAAAAAGTCGGTTCAATGAAGGAGGCAAACCAAAACACTAGAAATTAAACTGAAGAGCACTTCTTCTGTAAAGCAACAGAATTTCCTACTTGTGCTCAGCTCAACTCTCATGCCAGTACCGAGGTGCTCAAACTGTCCCCTTTTGTAGCCAATTTCAGGGACAAAGCCATCCCTGTTACCACAGGGGGGAAGTTTGGATTAACTTCTCCAGGTCCATCCATGAGGACGGCATCACCGGCAAAACTTGTCCCAGTGGGAGTGAGACCAGAGCTTCTCGACTCCATCAGGTTAGCCACAGGTCTTATTTATTGGTGCCAAAATGAAGGTGAAACCCCAGGGCCAGCAAAGTGCTGCAGGGGGTCTTGGAGTTTCCCATGTAAAGAAAAACTTGTCCTGAATCATCAGCTTCCTCCTCTACTTGGAGGAATTTGATTTACTGTCACTTCTGCATACCTCACCCTCTCTGGTCTTACCCTCACAGCCCATCTGAGGTTAAAAATCACAGTCCTCTTCCTTCTACAGATGGGGAATGATGGACTGAAGGACTGACTTGCCCATGGCCACAGTGGAGGGCTGTAGCAGAACTGGTAGCCTTAAGCCTTTTTTACCGCTGCTCCAGTTATTCCAGGGTTTTCCACTCTTGGAGCCACGAATGTGTCACTGAAATATGGGGTCTGGTACTTTTTCCCTTCCTTGGGACAATTCGCAGGTGACGTGAAAGAAGAGGGAAGAGCAGAGTGAGCAGGGAAGTGAAGAGCTGACTGTACCTGCTGCAAGGTTTCAAAATTTTGGGGAAGAAGGGGAAAGAGGGAGATGGTGAACACATAAAAAGCATTAAATAATGTTGACTCAATATTATTTAAACTGATGGGGGAAAAAAAATTCTTTGGAGGTCTACCAGGTACAACCTGATGCAAGTAGGAGAGAGAATAACATCTCCTGCATGCTCTTACCATCATGAGCCAGAAAGCTACAGCGATGGAAGTATTGGGTTTTTATTAGCTATATCATAGAATTATAGAATCATAGAATGGTTTAGGTTGGAAGGAACCTTAAAGACAATTGATTTCCCATCCTCTGCCATGGTCAGGGACACCTCCCACCAGACCAGGTTGCTCAAAGCCCCCTCCAACCTGGCCTTGAACACTTCCATACCTCACGCATCTCCTTTACTAATAGGTCCTGAATATGAGATACTGCCTGAATTTTGGAATTATCCTCAGTTCTGTACTAGAGGAGATAAAAAGCAAAGTGCAAAAGACAGTCTCTGGGAAGTGCTGTGTGATGTTTACACTTGACCTCCCAACTTTGTGGCCTACTGGCCAAGTAAGCTGAAGTGTCTTATGGGAAGTGGGAATTATTCCAGCTGCTTTTGGTGAAGTAAAGCTTCATATTATTGAAGTATGAACTGTACCCATGCGTTTGAAGTGCTTAGGGCTATCAGTCCAAGGATGTTCTTTCACATCCTTGAACATCTCTGAGACAGAGCGACTGCAAGGTGTGTTTTCTGAGGGCAACTGTGCATGATGTGATACCAGAACAGGTTGTCCCACGTCAGGATGCTGTCCCAGCATGTTAAAGTATGCCCTGAAATGAATGAATGCTCAGTGTCGTTAGTATCTGCAGGGGAAACTCATGCATAAATTAGCCTGGGGACTCCTAACCTGAGTGGCATGAGCTGAGCATGCCGAACGTAACAGTCATGGAAGCATCTCGGTTGACTTGTGAGCATCCTAAGGTGAATTAGCTCGTGCATCACCAAGCAGGGTCTCTTGAGAGTGGCCTGGCACAGATGTGGAGCTCACGGAGTGTGTGGAAGCTTGTGGAAGATGGATACACAATGATCCTCTAGAAAACTGGTCCAAGATAAATGGATGAGATGCTGAGGTTCCTTTGGTGGGTGTTTGCTGGACTGGAGGTCCTATCTACAGGTGGTGCTAAGGAGAACCTGAGAGAGATGGAAGCTACGTACAAACTAGGAATGGGAATTTTTATCATTGCCTTTTCCTCCTCCTAAACTCTTCCTGTAGTGGTATGTTGTGACACGGAATGAAATTTGTTAGTTAAGCCTTGACGGGGGTCAAGGCCAAGGTTTTCTCACCCAGAATGGGAGAGAGAGATATTTTTTGGCAGCAAAGCGTTAGTTTACCACAGGGAAGCTGGAAACCAGTTGCTAATTCTGATTTAGTGCTCAGGGTGGTGACGGGCAGTTTTTCAGAGCCTTCTTAAGAGCGTGCCCTCGTGGAGCGGGCTCTGAGTTTAGTGGGACGCAGCCTGCGCTGGGGAGGTGGGAGAAGGACCAGCAGAAGAACCACAAACCCGTGTTTCATCCCCCCTTGTAAGGATTCGAGACAAAGGCCATAGCAGATGCTTTTTGCTTTCCAGTGGAGATCTCAGAGTTAAATTCTTGGGGATGGGAGTCAAACTCCTCCGGATTCAGCAGGCCTGCTTTAAGCAGCTGGAAGTCAAACCTGGCCCATCTTTTTTTTTTTTTTTTTTTTTTTTTTTGAGGGAGAAAGCTGTTCTTTCAGAGGATTTATTGGAAGGGGACAGAGACCACCGAAACGCATCTCAGGGCTTCAAGGAAAAGAAGGGAAAACAACCACGGACCACAGGCGAATGGAGACGGCCGGAAAGGAAAGTGTTAGTAATTCTTGCCAATTAATTCTGCCAGGCAGAGAGCCTCCCTCCCTCCCTCCTTGCCAAGGTGTTAGGAGCCGTGGGAGGTGAGCAGTTAATGTTACAGCTTCATCTCTCCTGCCCTCACCCTAGGGTATTTGGAAAAGCTCTATATAATACTCTGAAAGTGTTCGGAAAGGCAGTTTATATTTTATTAACTATGGGTTAATGCCCCGGGGAGAGAACGTGCTCCCTGGATGCAGTTCTGAAGAAGGTGGCTTTGGGGGGAAACTGCAAGACAACCATCTCAGAGGCAATTTGTTCCCCTTTCAAGATTTTTGCTTGTTTGGGTTTTTTGTTGTTTTTTTTTTTTTTTTTTAGTTTTGGGTTTTGGTTCTTTTTTTAAAGTTGCTGAACCCGGCTCTGAAGCGCAGGAGCAGCTGTAGCAGCAGCAAATGCTTTTCTTTCAGGTTTTTTTTCCCCCCCCTTCCTTTTCTGTAGAAACCTGTAACTAAATTCCCTAGAGAATTCTCTCCTGGGGAAAAGAAAAAAAAAAAAACCAACCAGAAAAAGCTAAAAAGCTCCTTGTTTTAAAGCCTCGAGCTCACCCTCCTCACAGAAGCCACTCTGAAGCACAGACCGGCCTCTCGTTAACCCTTTCTGGTGCTGGGACTCTGGGTGTCACAAGCCACAGGCTGAAGAAGGGGGGGGGGACTTTTCACTTTTCTCGGGAATTCAGAGCTCCGGGCACCGCACAAACAAGAGACAAGGACAAAACCAAGCAGGATTTAAGCGGAGCCCGGCCATCTCCACCCACCCATCTTCCAGAGGCTGGGAAGGGCCATGGCTCAAGGGAGTTGATGGCCAAGGAGTTGCCATCCATTAGGACCAACATTTTTCTCTCCTAAAAGCGGGGGGGGGAAAGGGCAAATGGGGGGAAAAGAGAGGAGCACAAGAGCCGGGAGCACCAGGGATGTGCCTGAGGTGGCCGGTGGGAGCTGGGTGACAGCCGTGGGGGTGGGGGTGATGGTGGGGGTGATGATGATGGTGGTGGGGTTGTCCTTACCGTGGCATCTTCTCCGGCGCAGTGGCTGATGACTCGTTGCCCCCCCGGGTGCCTGTTAGCCCACTTGGTGACATTGTACACCTTGCGTTCTATCACCAGCCACTTGTCCGTCCTCAGGTTGTGCTTCTGGATCTCCTCCCAGGTGTAGAAGCGGATCTGAGGCTCCGGCTCCCCGCCTTGTTCGCCCCCTTTCCCCATGGGGCCACTTGCTGCTTTGTCTTCTCGCCCAAAGCCGGGGGGGGGTAAAGGGGGGTGGGGTGGTGTAAACCTCTCCCTGAGCTTCTGAGGGACGTGCCGGAGAGGAAGAGCTTTCCCTGCGTGGTGGAGCTCAGCTGATCCCCTGCTCTCTCCCTTCCCCTTCGCTCATGTCCTCCCTTCTCTTTGTCTCCCTCCCGCTCCCTTTGCTCGGAAGTGCCCCCTAGGCTGGTTTTCCCCGGACTGAGGCACTTTCTCCTCGCACATAGCCCTGGTTTGTGGCAAGCTCGGCCCCTTCCACC
>JAOXJM010000041.1:65872715-65901243 GCA_026413425.1 Tringa solitaria | reverse complement strand
CCATCAACCTAACTCTGATAAAAACCATCACTAAACCATGTCTCTAAGCACTATGCCAACCCATCTTTTGAATACCTCCAGGGATGGTGCCTCAACCACATCCCTGGGCAACCCATTCCAATGCTTAATAACACTTTCAGTGTAAGAAGTTTTCCTAATATCCGATCTGAACCGCCCCTGGCACAACTTGAGGCCATTTCCTCTGTCCTATTGCCTGTGACTTGAGAGAAGAGACCAACCCCCAACTCTCTACACCCTCCTTTCAGGGAGTTGTAGAGAGCAACCGTAAGCAGCTTGTCCTCACCGTGTGGAGTGAGTGATTAGTGCAAAGGCAGAAGGTGCAGAAGTGGGGTGGAGGCTTCAAACACTGAGCACAGATGCCTCAAGGAAATTAATTAGAGATGCTCCGATGCTCTTCAGGTAGAGAGCTTTCTGCGTGTGAAGGATGAAGATCTCTTGTGTGCTTTGTCTTATTTTAGTTCTGAAGCTGTTACACAGTTTTTCAAGTGAGGGGGGTGAAAGTCATGGTTGTTATGGCTTATCTCACTGAGGAAATCAAGTCTGTTCTCCTAAATTATGTTCCCAACAATCATATGTCACAGCATGGCCATCTCGTGTTGACTGGAGATTGTTCTTGGAGTTGCTGTATTCAGCCAGAAGACACGTGATGATCAGGAATTTGTACCTGCTTACTGTTGTGTTTGGCACATGGAAGAGAAGGGGCATTCCTAAAACGATGCTTAAATGTTACTGTTTTTTTTCTCTCAGCTCCAGGCAACCTGCAATGTTCATCAGTCCTTATTCAATGACTGGTTTAGTGGACATCTGAACTTCCAAATCGAGCACCAGTGAGTTGAAGCACGGATTGGGGATGTGAGGGATTTTCAAGGAGTGCTAGTTACACTAGGTCTGAATAGCATACAAGATCCCTGTCTCTCTATAAGCTAATGCAAGAGCAACAGATAATGTGGGTAAATGTTATGCTCTTTATACTGGGGATGGAATGGGAACCCCAAGTGATGGGTCAGAAAATTTTTGGAGCACCAGTGAGTACCCAAACCACTTCAGATGAGTAGCATGGCACAGGAATTAATAACAATTATTAAAAATTAATATTACATTATATAAAAATATTAAAAATTAATAACCAGGAGAATTACCAGCCTCCTGGCTAGTTCAGATACTGACTGAAGGAACATGAGAGGGACCACTACAGATTGACTAATGGCTACAGGCACAAGGGGGGGTTGAGGCACTCCAAGGCTCGGGCACAGGAGAGGGGAAGGAATTTTTTGGGGTGGTGATGGCTGCCGTTGAATCACCATGTTCTTTTCCCACAGCCTTTTTCCTACGATGCCAAGGCACAACTACTGGAAGGTAGCCCCTCTGGTGAAGTCCCTGTGTGCCAAACACGGCATCGAGTACCAGTGCAAGCCGTTGCTCACGGCTTTTGCGGACATAGTGCAGTACGTATCGACCCCCTGTTCCCGAAGGGAAAGGGTTTCCAATATAATGCAGTGAATAAGCGAGGGGTGTAGGAAGGGGAGGGACAACCACCTTGGATCACAGAAGTTCTGTGAAGAGCTGTAGATTGACTATGAAAGGAGTCAGAAGACTGCCCAGCCATGGCGCTGGTTTCAGTAGCAGCAGGTGTCAGTAGGAATGACCTAATGGAGACCTCCTTTTCTTCAGCTCTGAAGGTCTTGCTCCAGGGAAAGAGGTGTTTTCATAAAGATGTTTGAATTGCCATTCATTCTTTCTTTTTCCTTCCTTTCTTCCCCTCCTTCCCCCCCAGATATTTTTTTATTCCATTGAAAAGTCACATGGTTCTCTTCTGCCATGCTTGTTCCTTTTTGTTTTCATTCTAATTCAGTTCTTTGCTTTAACCTTCCAGTCTCTGTCTGATGTAGCCCAGTGGTTTGATAGTCCTTCATGTTTCCAGGGATCTGTAGTCTACATTCCCTTGCCTGTGAAGGTCTCTGAGCAACCTGATCTAGTTGAAGATGTCCCTGCTCATTGCAGGAGGGTTGGACTAGATGATCTTTAAAGGTCCTGTCCAACCCAAACCATTCTATGATCTCCTTTGCTTACTATAGATGGGAGTTCTTCCCACCAGGCTCTGTTCCCTGGACTTTGTATTTCATTACCTTGTGTCTAAGGAAATGTGGTTCTCTCTTGGCAGCTCTTTGAAAGATTCAGGGGAGCTCTGGCTCGATGCCTATCTACATAAGTAAGAAGCAGTGGATCCTTACAGAGGAATTCCCCACCCTTGTTGCCTCTTGTGGTGATCACCATGAAGACGCTGCGCAGAGGAGAAAGAGCTGGCAAAGCCAGAGACGGGGAGGTGGCACCACTTAATTCCATTGATGAATGTGATTAATATGATTTTTTAATTTTTTTTTTAAAGATACATTTCTTAATTCTTCTTGTGCTTCTTTCATTCCACTTCTCTGGTGCTGGGTTACAGGGAAAAGCTGAATGGAGGAGGTTATGTTCCACCAAGCTGGAGGCAGCTGTGGGAGGAGCTGTGGGACTGGAAACAGATTCCTTTCTGTCTGCTGATACGTCATTTGCTGAGTATCTAGGAGGGAAGTCTCTTCTCTAACATAGGCTTTTGCGAGGTGGTTCTCACAAAGGTAGTAAGAAAGTTGAGGACAGTACGAAATCAAAGAACATGGGAGTTAGTGAAACGTGGAAGCAATAAGGAATTGTGTAGGTAACAGTGTTTTCAAATATCTCTTTGTAATTAACAATGGCAATAAAAGTGCCCAAACCAAGGGAGAGTGGGGAGGACGTGAGAGCCCAAACCAATTTGTATGTACGTGGGTGAGAGAGAGAAAGGTGCAGGCAGTAGTTCTGTAGGAATAATCATGAGGAAAAATATACAATTAGAGCCCTAATTAAGGTAGAAAAACAGAAATGTGGAGGTTATTCTGCAGGCATGTAGATGGGAGAGCTCAGCGTGCCATGTTCTGTGGGAGTGCTGCCCTCCCCATCTCTTCTGTGGTGAAGATGCCCGTTGGTAACCTCCCATGGAGTCTCTGCATGTGGTTTCCACAGTGCTGTGCTTCTGGGTGTTACTGGACCCATTACTGAAATTCTGAAGGTAACAGAACTATGGCATGTCCATACTGGTGATCCCTAGAAGGGTGAGGAAGGAAGTGAAAGGGTAATCGGTCTGCGGTCACCTGAAACTTCACTCTTTTTGGAGTGGTTCATTAAGTGGAGAGAACTCATGACCTCTGGCCCATGGAGCAGGAGCTGCAGACAACTTCAATGAGGTCATAAAAGTGTTAGGCATTGGGGTACAGTTTCAATGTGCTTAACTTCGATCGGCACAAATCAGCACACCCGTAGGCAGCCATCAGCCAATACATTGCTGGTGTTCCTCTGTTTGATGATGTGCCTTCAAAGGACACCCCACAAGGGCATGTACTCTGTCATTTATTGGAATGGGAATTAGCCTTTTTGCATTTCCTGGTGTCTTTTCATTTATTACATCAACATTACAGATGACAAACATAATATATCATCTGGCATAAGCACTAATGGAGACAGCTCCATCACCCTGTCACCTCAGTGACACAGGGGGCTTAGTCTCCAGACGAGATGGGTTGATTTCTGAGGAACATACGGTGCTTTTTCTAAACAACATCCAAAAAGAGGATGGCTTGGGAGAGAATAGAAGAAATGCATCTTCTCAGGCCAAGAGTGGTGTTAAGCACAGGGTAAAATTGTAATGGAAATACTAAAACAATCATTAAATCATTGATACCTGTTGATAAAGACCATGAAGAAAATGGGCCTTAGTTACTCTTTACCTTCTTTTTTCCTGCTCTGTTTCTTTCCCTCTTATTATTAGAACTGTTGATGGAGGAAAGTCTAATAATAAAATTCCTTGTCTTACCCATTATTGCTGTCATCAGAGTGAAATATGTGAGTGCAAGAGCCTGCGCTCTCCAAAACCAGAGCCTGAGCTGCTCTGGTTTCTGGACACTCGTGTCCCAGCCACGGAGATACTATAAAAATGCAAACTTCCAACATATTTTGGAGGAAGACGGCGAGGCTTCAGCTCAGTTCATGAAACTGTGAAAGTCCTTACCAGAGGGATTGTGGCACAGGAGGTAAGTAGAAGAAACACCACGTGTAGGTCAAGTGGGTAGTAGGTGTTCAGCGATGTTGAAGTGGTCGGTGTTGCCTGGTTTTTTTGAATGCCCAGAGTCAGAATGTTCATTATCTGGATGTTTAATTTTGAAAATTGAAATAAATTTGAGGGCTAGGATGACCTGACAGTTTTTAAAAGAGTAATGTGTCTAAGTTCCCCTCTAGTGCCTAAGACTTTGGAGAGTCTTGTGTTTTCTCTGCCACGGTAAAGAGGAAACAGCCATGATACAATAAACTGATTGCCTGTCTAACCAGGAAAAATAACACCTATGAACTGATTCACAGTCCTAAAGGGTAAGACTGAAAGGGGACCTGAATCAGCATAAGCAGATCTGCGTCTGCTGAGTTTGCTAGAAGTTCTCCAGGCATGTGTGACAGCTCCAGAGGAGAAATAAGCTGAGATGACTTCCTCAGGTTCTGTGGTTACTTTGGGCTGTTTATAATTCATAGTGACAAATTACACTGAGACTTCTAAAATAGAAATTTTACAATATTATTCAAACATGAGTCCAAACTTCCTTTCAGGGTCTGGGAATGTGCATTGAGATACGCCTTTTTTGGAACACCACCAGCCCCAAATTTGCCATTTTTTGGAAGTCCTTTGGCTTCACAGTTCAGCTTTAAAACATGGAACATGAACATTGTGAAATGCCCACAGGGTGGCAGTCGGGCATCAGAAGGGAAGGAAGACATCCAACCTCACTGGGAAGGGAAGCATGGGTGTTTAAAGGTTCCCATCTTGCTTTATCTTACTTTTCTGTTCACTTAAGGGAAGTAAATATGAAATTAATGCACAGCTCAAAGCAGCTTTTGGCTGATGTGAGAAGGGAATTCCTAAAACTCACTAACCAAAGCGTTATATTCCCATCTCACCCACTGTGATGGGTAAGACTGAGTTAAAGTAAATTTTGTCCATATCTTGTTGGGCCTTTTGGATTTGGGTCTTTATTTTAGTTCAGCCTAAACACTAGGAAATGCAAGGTGTGCAAACTGCGCAGTACAGATTTAATAAACATAAAAATTCATTCTGAAGATCTCTCAGGTGGATCAGATTGTGGCGTAGGGGAGCCTCATTAATCTGCTGTTGGTAATTGTTCAAAGCCAGGTGACCGCTAAGATGGTAGTTCTGAAGTTTTGTGTGTTGCATTCACATATCCTGAACTTGGGTGCTCTTTTTCTGCCACGGTTGTGACCAATTAGGCAATGAAGGACTTAAATTACATGGTGTAAGGAGAGGTTTAATGAATGGGGGAATTGTTAAAACAAAACCAAAACCAGCACAGTAACAAAGCTTATTTAGGGATGAAGACAAAGCATTTACACCCAAGGTGAAGCCTGTTAGTCTGTTAGTTTCCAGTTCTCCATGGGATTTGGGTATCGGGAGAGGATATAGTCCCCAAAGATGTTCAGAGGAGAAAAAATTCATCAGGCATTTGCATGGGGTCCTAAAAACTGCAGTCTGAGGTTCTAAGGCTTTGAGAATTATCCAGTTCAGTGGAGTATCATTGGGCAAAGAGGTGGCTGCAGCCCAGAATAAATCACTTTTTTCAAATCAGGGAGGAACATTCTATGATTCTGTGATTTTTCAGCAATGGAATTGTATTTTATAATATTTTTCAGCAGCTGGAATTATAAAAATGTTAGGGTGATGTTAAAACAGTTAAGGGTGATGGGGCAATTGGAAGAGGAAAAACGCTGTAGTTTTCCCCTTCCCAACACCCACTCGTTTTAACTTGTTAATGAACTGGACTTGAGATCCTTGCCCAACCCATGTGTGCACTTGCTTCCATTATCCTGAATTCCTCGAGGTGAACTATGGTGTTTATAGAATTTTCTCCATCTTTAGAAAAGAAGGAGAAGTGAAGATGATTGTACGTCCACACAGGATAGATAATGGATGTAGATGAGCCGCATGGAAAGAGGATGATTTGTTGCTTCCCAAGATAGGTTCTTTTATAAGGAATATAAAGGGATTTCTTAACAGGTCAGGTGAAGAGGACTAATGTATTAATGCAACACGACTCATGGGTGGGGAAAGAAAGAGGATTACATTACACTGGAAGAGAGTTCATTGGCATGAATGCGGTTTCTGTGTGATTTCTGTCTGCTGCAGAGGCTAATATTAAGTCTTCAGAAAATGGAGAGGAATATCTACAAAGAAAGCTTTGAAACAGCAATAAAAAATAATGCACCGATGAGTGCTTATACGAAAGGCTGATTGTGATGGTGTCCTTTAGGCAAAATGGTTTGCTTCTGTGAGAAGTAGCAGATCTGTAGAGCTGGAGGATCAATTGACACAATCCTTTTTTTTTTCCCAGGGAAATTAGCTTAAAAATGTAACACAATAAATAACCTATCACCTAATGTGCAATTTTAATTACTGGAATCCTTGTCTAAGGACAAAAGAGTCTTTAGAACATCACGTTTATGTGTGTTCGACACCTCCAGTAGATGTTCTAGGAATACTGTGGGTATATATTCAGTCATGGTGAAAATTGCCCTTCCATTTTGGTTGTTGGAGGACTCATTTCACAGGTTCTGCAACACAACGGTATCGAACGTGTGATGTTCGCCAGCCAGCAACTAAGTCTCTCAGGTCTTGTTGAGATGAGAAAGCTGGAAAAGGTCTTCTGTCTTGAATGCAAACCAGCATTTGATCCCCCAAGGCAAAGACAGGTGAAGTGGAATCGCTAAAATAGAGGAAGCTGTCAGGCCATTTCCAGAGGTCTGATTGATCTATAGCAGTCTACCTTGTCTTTGGTCACAAGAACTTGCTTAGCTCTTTGATTTTTGCAGCTAATCCTTTGGGCTCTTGCCAGTTTGGTGGGGTTTTTTTTTAATCTATGTATATATATATTTGTTATTTGTTTTTTTTGGAGGGGCAGTCCTGCAGGCTTACAAAGAGTGCACGAGCAATTCAGTTTTCTATAACAAATTCGATTCCTTGCTTGTTCACAAGTAGATTTCTTCACTGAGTCATCCACCCCACGAAACAAGGTCTGTCTGGATCCTCTTAATCATGGTCACCACGTCTTGAATGGTAGGTTGTTGCTGTTAATGCATAAAAAGGAGGTCAAACATTTGCATCATTAAAAAGTAGAAAGAAAAGTGCTTCACACAGCTCTAGTTGGTTTTAAGTGGGTTTGTAACTTGTCTGCTGCTCAAAAACCTACTTGATAGCTGAGAATGTGAGCAGAAGCACATGGCCTGATGCTTCCCCTGTTAAAACAGGGGAATTTAGCAGAATACTTTTTGTGGTTGCTCCTTCCGTTCCATCCAGAACTCCTTTCTGGAGGCTGATTTCTTACTGTTTTGTCTCTCCTGCCAATCTGGTCCTTTTATTTTCAATCTCCTTCTTCCCCCTTACACCTTTTGGGATGAACATGAGCGCTTTTAAAACAGTCATTTTGATAGGTAGCCAGATAGAATGATAACTTCTTCTGGCAAGAAAAGATACAAATGTCTTAACAATTGACTCTGAATTCCTTTCCAAGATCATCTCGCAATCAGTTATGAAAAGGGAACAAGATGAAGTAATAAATACTGGATGTTGCCCAAGTGAAAGAAAAGGCGAATGAAGATGCTGCCGATAAGCTCAGGTTAAGTCTTGGTCATTTTGAGGTTCTCTTTATTTGACTCACCCTCTTATTCCCTCATCCAAGAGGAAGATCAGAAATGCCTGACTTCGTTTGAAACTAGAAAGCTACAAATATTTTTGTCTTGAGTAAAATTTCTGAAGTTACCAAACTAGAGGAATAAATAGGGGAAAAGGCATACTGGAATCTAATTCAGATTCAAGAACAGACATTCTGAGTAGCTGGTTCATGTTATGGTCTATGTCTTATAGATAACTTCTAATTCTTGAAGAAAACTTTTCTTCTGAGAGAACAACAACATCACTTTAACAAAGATAGTTGCAACCTGTAAGTGCTGTGAGGCAAAACATGTCAAGACAGGGATAGACTAGGATAGATTCCTAAACTTTGTGTCATCAGATGCAAGACCAGAGGCAGAACACGTGAATGTTTTTATTTTTTTTTAATATAAAAAAGACAGAATTTGCAAAATTGTTACAAGTCCTATCAGAGTCATCAGGATCCACTTCTGTCTTAGTTTGTTCAAGATTTTTTGTACTGGAGGAGCCGAATCCATGGTGTACTCCAGCCTGTTGTATCTGCCAATGAAGGACTTGTCAGAGAGAGCCAGGGTGATGCCAGGCCAAGGAGGAGAAGGAGCTAGGACTTTCTGTAATATGGGAGGAAAGCGGGATTGCCTTGGCAATGCCTCAGTCCCCAAAGGCTATCTTAGGGGGGGAAGAAATTTTTACTCCTGCTTTTGGAGTATGAATAAGACTCATGCTGGATCAGCCCATTTGCTGTAGAATTAACCGTACTTGGGAAGTTGACTACCTGACAGATGGATGTTCTAGTCTCAGAGTTAAAATACAGAATATCTAGAAATTGGTCCAGACTTCATTCCAGCTTTGTCTGAAGTGGTAGAGTCGCTTGTGGCTAGAAGTTATGATCTGCCACCAGAGAGAAAAGAATGGCCAGGTAGGAGTATATGTGCACCCACATCAGTATGGAGAAGTCTTAGAGGATAGAAACTTTATGGGGCTTACATCCTCAAGTTGCGCCAGGGGAGGTTTAGACTGGATATTAGGAAAAAATTTTCACTGAAAGGGTTATCAAACACTGGAACAGGCTGCTCAGGGAAGTGGTTGAATCGCCATTCCTGAAAGTATTTACAAGCCAGGTAGACATGGTGCTGAGGAACATGGTTTAGTGGTGGTTTGGGCAGTGCTGGGGTGATGGTTGGATTCAATGATCTTAAAGGTCCCTTCCAGTCTAAATGATTCTATGATTTTAAAGCAAGTAGCAAAAGCTTCTTCAGCCACATAAATGAAAAATATGACTGACTTCCTTGTGGAGAGGGTAGGATGTAGAAGTTTAAGGCTGATGCACATCTCCAAGTCAAAATGCTTATGTTGCCCTGCTAGGAATATACACCACACTATGTGTCTGAGGAAGGAGGTTGTTGAAGACAGACAGTGAAGCCCAGAGAACTGAATTAAGGTCATGGAGCGCAGGAGGCAAGTTGTTGCAGGATCCCTGCCTTGTATGTTGCAGAAGTTGGAAGGTGGCCCAAGACCCACAGGAAGGACAGAAGGAAGGTGCTCTGTGTGTAGGCCGTGGAACCACCGTGGGTGTTTTAATCCCAGTTTATATCACATTGTTCCTAATTGGTGTTGCAAAAGTCACCTATTAAAAAAACTTTCAAGCATGGTCAGCTTTTGGGGAGTTTTTCTTTTGTGGATGCACAATTTCAGATAGCTAGAGCGTTCAGAAGTGTGTCTGTAGTCAGTGGGTGCTCTCTACTGAACACAGAAAATGCTGACTAGTCTGAAAAAAACCAACCTTAAATATATGACAGCGGGAAAACAAAATGGGTTTGTAAAAGACGTTTAACAATTTTAGCTTGAATCATGCTGTGTCTTATTTCTTGTTTGTAACAATACATATGTCTTGCTCACGAGAGCAGCTTTTTAACAGCCATAAAACTTTGAATTTATAATTTTAGATCAGTTGAATTTAGATCTTAAAGCCACGGAAGAGCCCCTGGGGTTCTGATTTCTGTGAAGCTGGAGGATTTGAAGGATATATTTCATAGGAATTGCAGGTTAAACAAGACCCACAAACCAGAAAGGTACCTGGTGACTGTTGAAGAAATTAATATTGGCCCTGTTTAAGAAGAACTTGGGGTGTGTGATTACAGGTGATGTATACGTGTGTGTGAGAAGGTCACATCAGAATTGCAAGGACAAATCCTGTCAAGTTTTACAGCTTCATTGTGCAGCGGTGCAGCACCTTCTGTGTAGGGGTTTTACTAACTTACTCAGAAGCACAACAAATTTATATAATATAGTCCAGTGTCTCAATGCAACTTACTGTTCTGTGGGAAGTTTTTGATAAGAAGGTTCACAGTGCTTAGAACCTAATTTTACATCTCTTTATTGTTAACATGGCATCCGTTTTGGTTTTTTATTGTTTACCCATAAAATGCAACCCAATGGTAGGAGTGAAAGCAAAGTTTGCTATTTCACAGGTGTTTTTTTTCTCTTTTGCAAAAGATATAAAGATTGCTTGCACAGAGGAAAATCCCATGTGTTAGTTTACTACTGACATCTGCATTAAGGAATGAAACAAAGTTAATCAAGACTTTTGATATCTGTGCAAATTCAAGGCGGTGAAGAGGAGAGGGCCTCCATTGCAAACTTGACTCTGTGTCATACAAAAAAGCACTTGGTTTTGCTTTTTGTGTTTTTTTTTTTCCCATTTCTGAAAGTACATGATGTTCCTGAGAAGTAGCCCCAGCTGAGATATACAGGGTCATGTCCTATTAATTCAGAATTTATTAAAAAAATGAAAACCTGGTCCTTTTCTCCTCCTGATTGACATGGTGTCTTTTAATGTTCCTATATAGCAAGTAATTACTGGACTTCTTTTTTTCCAATACAGAATTTTAGAATCATAGAATTGCCTAGGTTGGAAGGGACCTTTCAGATCATCTAGTCCAACCATTTGCAGTCTGCAAAAGTTATTGTTTCTTGAAAAGGCTGAGGAGATGTTTCAGAATGTAGCCTAGTCCTGAATTATGGATTCCCAATTAAATTTTCTGCTGGAGAGAAAATAATTTCAGTTTCCCTTGCTGTTTGGAAAGAGACATGTCATAGAAGAGCAAGTCTTGAATGAGGATCCATGAAACCCAAGAAGGAGCACAGACTGTGTCTACAGGAGTGGGAGCAGATGGATACAGGTTGGAGCCACTGTAGGGCAGAGCATCCACGAGTCCTCCACAAAGGCAAGGTGCTGTTCCAGCAGGGCTTCAGACCATCCAGGGCAGGGCACAGAGACTCAGGTCTGCCTACATAGGTAAGTGCAGCTGTAATCACAGATGCTTACCTTCAAGGTCATGCTTCTCCAACTCTCTCTGCTGTTGACGTCTAACCCTGGAGACATGTATGACCCATAGCTGTCTGTCTTAGATACAAGTTCTCCTTCTGGGTGAGACTGTACAGCTCATAAAGTAGATGTTCTTCATCCAGTCTTGCCCAGGAGCCTCACTTGGTAGGTAGTCTCACAGCACGTGTGACAGGCTCCATGCAAAATCTATTTTTTGTAGAAAAGGTGGTTGAAAGAACTGTAGGTGGCATCCTGTATGACAAAGTTACTCCCAACTTAGAGGACTTCTCTGGAACAAGAGATTTTCTTAGAAACAAGATGCTTTTGTGTATCGTAGTGCTAGATTTTTTCTGGATCACTCTGTGCTGTGCCAGAGTGAGTTACCTCCAGGGGATTAAGTGCAAACATTTATGCAAATATTTAATGATACTGGATAAAAATATTGATGCCATAACTACCAGTTCAGCAGTCACGTACTGGCTTTCTGGAAATCTGGAAAACTGTGTCAAGTGCCTGTGCAAGGAGACTCTTAGTCACAAAAGCAGCGATGTAGAAGAGCCCTGTGCACGTGTACTACCTCCCAGATGCATATGACATGGATTTTGGCAGCTGTGTGGGTAGTTGTTGCAGAACACCGAGTATGGTGTAAATTCACGTTAACAGATTTCCCAATAGTTCCCCTGGGTAAGCATGACGGTGGCTTTCACTATCTATCTGAGCTTTTCCATGCAGCTCTGAAATTTGTTTGGTGACCTGGATAATGTAGCCAGACACAGGTTCTGCTTTCAGATTGGGAAAGGACTTGTTCGAGGCTTTTTTAACGTAATATGATATGGATGGGCATTGCAGAACCCTCTGGATGGGATTTGAGGCAGAATAAGTTCAGACATGAAATACTGTGCCCTCTGTTAATATGGAGGACAATTATCTTTGAATTCCCAAACTTAATTATTCTAAGTAACAAGAGTGAGTTGGTGGATCCTGGCACTCAGAGTGTGTCACAGTGGAAGTCAGGATTACTGACTGTGTGTATTGGCAGAGACTTCCCATATTTGTTCACAGTGGGAAGGGGTTTTGTACTTTCAGCCAGGTATGGAGTCACCTGAATATTTTTGCATCTCTATTAAAAAAACACATATGCAGAAATTTGCAACAACTATTGCATATTTTATTACCAACACCTCAAGCACTGAATGCAATTTATGTAAGACTCTACACAAATTTCACGCTGGACCATAAACGCATCATTAGTGTGGACACTCATAACTTTTATTATGAGCAAGAAAAAGGGTTACAAAATGACAGCACAGCAGAAATTATTCCTCCCATTTTTTTATCACTGCCTTCTAATGAATACCAATAGCCACATTTCTCTTTCACCTAGGGTGGTTCAGCCATTGCCACATGTCAGGGACTTTAAACGGTTGTTTTGGGCTTGACTGAATGATTTGCAAGATGCTACACGATTTAAAGAACTAGAATTGCATAATTTATGGTTGTGTGTCAGCCAGAAAGGCTGCCCACTCCACGCAGAGCTGAGGGCAAGGCAGGTGTCTCTGCTGTGTGAGGTTTCACCTATCTCTATCCAACTGGTTTTGGGCTACTGGTGGTTCACTGGGAAGCACAAGGAAGACAAAACCCAAGAGTTTGGCCAAACCTTTGCCACTGTGTTTGCAGCCTGAGACTTGAACAGAGTTTGCTAAGAAAGATCATTGTAAACTGAGAAGTTTCATGGTCGCTTATGTCACAAGTAAACTGCAAACTCCATTCCAGAGTCCCTTAGGGACAAACTCTTCAAAATAAAGTTATATTATGTAATTTAAATGGTGCTTTTCTCCTGATGCAGAAGCCTCTTGGATCATCTCCCCTTTAATCAGCTCTTGCCTAGGTTTCTTGTGTGCCATCTGCTTGGGAGACAGGGTGCGCAGCCATAATTTCACCTCAACCTGCTCCCATACCTTGGTGAAACATATAGGTTTTTTTTCCTGTCTTTCTGTCCTTCCTGAAACCTGAAGCTCTGGCTGAGTCTTTCCAGTCCTTCTCAGAGCTGGGAGCTCACCACAACAACCACTTTTCCTTTCTTGGAATCACAATGTGTGAATTGGCTGCGAAACTCACTGTTACAAGGGAGAGTCCAGACCTAGAACCTGTGAGGTTTCAGGCAGGGAGTGGGCATTGTTGTAGATGATATTTGTGGTTATAAATATAATACGTTTATAAACATAAATACAAAGTTTGGGATAAGGTGGAAAACTCATGATTCGGGATTTAACTCAGTATTGCATTATAAAGGGATAGGAAACCTAATGAGGATAGATTATTATATCTGCCTACGGCTTGTACTTTCCTCAAAAGCACCCAAGGCTAGTAATTTTGGATTAAAAAAAATAATGCAAGATTAAAAGAATCCTAAATCAGAAGTAGAGCAATATTTCATATATGTGAGCTTAGTTTCTTCTGGGTCACCTGCTAAATTGGTGTGACCTCATAGGAAAAGTGGCATTGCCTTCTCTTTGCTGTTTATTACAACTGAGAACTCTTACCTCTTTATTGCACAGAAGATCCTCTCTCAACATCAGAAATATTTAGACTTTGGCTCTACAAGACTAATATTTAAGTAAGGTTAATTATGTAAACAGTGCCATTAAACATAGTTTTAGAAACTCTTAATCTACAGCCAGACTCGGTGTTAACATTTGTTGTTGTTGTTATTACTATTATTATTATTATTATTCTCAACCCCAAAATCTTTTAATGCCTGTTGTTGATTTATGAACGGATTACTTAAACAATGAGATGATTGAATGATTGGGTTATACACAGGAAACTCTGAAAACAACCGTATGCCAGTAAGTGTTGCCAACGTGCAAGCTAAATTAACTGAAGATAAAGAATATTGTCTTGATGTGATCTTTCTTTACTCTCATCTGGTGGTATTTTGATCAAAAATGCTTTTAGTCAACAAAGACACATGAATTTAGGCTGCCAGGGTGTGAACACAGAAAATTTCAAAGACCCAGGACAACCTGAAGTTTTGGAAGTGATGATACTGTTAGAGATTCCTTGTGGAGCGATTACAGACCTCGGGGCACTCCGCTGTTTTCATTCTGCTAGAGCACCAGGTGGCTCGATGCCTTGAAGGCAGGAATTACCGTTGAAGGAGAGGTGTTAGCAAACGTATGTAATAGCAGCCTTTGGCTCTCCGCAAAAACTCCTCTACAGCCTTACCTTTTGGCGCCGTACAACATGATAAAGCTCCCCTGTACGGTAAACGCAGGATTTCCTGACATTAATGCCTGATTAAAGGAGGATTACAGGATGCTTCGGTTTTCTAAGGAGGTCACTGGATATTGCTGCAGAAGAGCTGCCCACAGCCTTGCTCAGGTCTCTCTTCTGGCTAGCCCCTGTATTGACTCAGCAAGTTAACAGCTTACCTTATCCAGTTCCTAATGCTCTATGAAGGTGCTCACTTAATAGTCCTTTCTGTCATTTTGCCATCCCATTTAATTGAATAACAGATAATCTTCCTAAGTTTTTCTATTTATGCACATTTGTAGTTCAGTGAAGTACTCTACAGCTCTTGTGAGAAATCAGACCTTCCAAAGGCAACTCGAAAAGGACAAGAAGGAACAGGGCTTTTATTCAAGGGTGTGTCGAGGCGTCTGGTGTGAACGTGGAAGAGGAGGGAGCTGTGGAAGGGTGTGTTTGGGCAAGGGGAGCCAACCAGCCCCAGAAGCACAGGGAGTGGCTTGGAGTGGGACTGTATAACGGGCAGGCGGAGATGGTTCACCCTCTGCCTAGACATGGTGCCGCAAAGCTTAGACTAGTGAACCTCCGTGCTGACTGCACGCCTACCAGCACGGATGGCTCCACAGACCGGCTCCACTGAGAAGAAGACGCGACCTGTTTCAGCCTTTCCCCAGCTTTTCACTTGGGAAGAGATCAGAATCCACAACGGCCGCGGTCAAGGTCGGGAGCAATGGCTGGTGATCGACAGGAAGGTTTACGATGTCACCACGTTTGCCAAACGGCACCCGGGAGGCAGCCGAGTTATTAGCCATTATGCTGGGCAAGACGCTACGGTAAGATCAAGGAGGACAGTCGGAGGAAGGTGGTTCCCTTGTCAGGGCAGGATGGCTTGGTGGGACTCCAGTGGAGAGGGCTTGTGGTAGTTGGTGCGGTGCTTGATGAGATGACGCAGTGGACATGTCTGTGCCTTCTCTAACCCTTCTGGTTACCTTCGGGGCCGGTGACCTGCTATGCAAATTGTAAAGCCGTGTTTTGGTTCGTCACACACCCTGCTGTAAACAAAAGGACTATCCATGCAGGTTGTCTTTGCCACCAGGCATGATCGGGCAAGCTGGCTTCCAGATGCCTGGAAAGTGTCTCTCTTGCCGCAGCGTGGAAGGCAAGAGGGTAGGAAACAATATGCTCAGCATGTGTTTTTACTTTAAAGGCTGCTCTTTCTGCATGACAGGGATGTGATTCGTCATAAGCAAATGATAATCAAAGATAGAGCAAAGGTAGACAGATGAGATGATAGATAAAGAGGAGATAATACCCAAACATAATGTAATTTTGGGGGCAGTGAAGCAAGAGAAAGGGGTACTCAAGAAAGTGATGCTATTTTGTACAGGGGATGGAGGCAAAGAGAGTCTTGAGCAAAAAAGCTATTTCAAAGGAGCGGGAAAAAGAAATAAAATACAGGGGAAACGGCTGAGAAAGCAGCAGAATGACACTTGGCTGCAGAAGAGGAGGAAAAATTCTACAAATAATCACTATTTGAAAATAAATTTTCCAGAGGGTCCTGCAAAACTCTTTGATTTAGGGGATTTCTTTAAAATACTTTGTTGCTTGTTGACAGAAATAATAATTCATAGCAGATCTTGCAGACTGTTTGCTGAAAGTAGATCCTGTATTTCTGAATGGCCAGAAATACATGCATTAGAAACATGACCAGGATTAGGGCATAAACTTGTGATGTGGTAGACCCAGATTTAATTCTTGTCACAACAAGGCTTTTTTACTTCCAGGAAGTTGCTTAGCCGAATTCCTCAGCTTTTGGTTTGTAAAATGGGATAGAGCTTCCAGACTGACAGTCCTCTGTCCTCTTCCAGGGATTTAATCCTGACCAGACCTGTGCAGAATATTTTTTGTGTCATGATCACCCACATTGATTTCCAGAGCCAAAATCAGCAAGTACCTGGCTGCTCAGACACTGAGGATTTTGTTTTATCTGCTCTTTCTGGAAGACAAAAGAGTATGGTCAGCTTCTGTACCTTTCTTCTGGAAAATTCACGGAGGACATGAGCTAAAGAAGAGTTTTGGTTTATCTGGAATTTTATCCTTTATTCCATAGTTTATAGTTGATTTTGAAACTGGCATTTCAAATGATTCTTGGACAGACCCTTTTGAGTGACTAGTGTTACCCAATGCCTCAAAACTTACAGGGAACTGTAAGATATGCCCACTTAGTCCTGCTGCGTATGGAGCTTCAGCGTATGTTTCCTATGGCCCTAGCGTAATAAAGACAGGATTTTAAAAACATTGTCTAAGCATGGCAAAGACACACCTCATTCATTGACATGTTTTCCTACTCCTGGGTCCCATCCTTAGGGCAGGGCTGCTGGCTGGAGCCTTCTAGGGAAGGACTGTGCTGAAACAGGCAGATGAAAGAGCATGTTTCCCTCTGCAAAGAGTTTTTCATCAAACACTTTCATGTTTATTACCAGCCTCGCCCAAGCACTTTTATGAAATCTAGTTTCTTGAAACTCCTCCAGCTTCCTTGGGCCGAGCTCCAGCCGATGGCAGAGGACTACAGGAGCGACCAAAGGGTCAAAAATCCAAAAGTCTCTGGACAAAGGAAACTGCATTATGTATTATATCAAAGATCTGGGAAAAGTAGAGGCTCAGCACTTGGTGTTCGGTCACATACCCTTTTCTTACCCCCTTCCTTTGTGCGTTTCTCAGGATGCCTTTGTAGCATTTCACAGTGATAAGTGCTTGGTGAACAAATACTTGAAGTCTCTGCTGATTGGGGAGTTGGCTCCAGATCAACCCAGCTTTGAATCCAATAAAAAAGTGAGTGTCCCAGAATCCAGCTGTGGGAATGGCTTGGGGTTCAGCATGGGAGGAGAAGGGAAACAAGAGCAGAAATAGTTTCTAAAGCAGCGTGCCTGATCCTGTGCCGCGGGCTGGGTGGTGGGGAAGCAGCAGGCAGTAGTCATGCATGGAAGCATGCGCTGTCCCAGAATCACTAAATCCACACCTGGGTGTAAGGAATGAGCCCCACAGCCCAAAATTCTGTTCACTTCTTCCCGTTGTGATGTCTCAGTTAACAGAGCCTGCCAGCAACTGGTTTTCCCCTGTCAAAGTGAAGCCAAGGTCTGTTGATCTCATGCTCATTTTTGCGCAGAGATCCACCTGATAGAATATCTCCACTGACTTCCATGGCTGCTTTGGGATCCCTGGGTCTTCTGTGTTACATTTTCAAAGTAGGTAGTGCATTAATACTCACTTTATCCACAGAAATCACTTTTAGAGGATTTTCGTGAGCTGCGCTGCACTATTGAGAAGATGGGACTTCTGAGGCCAAATTACAACTTTTTCTTCCTGATTTTCCTTCACCTCCTGGTACTGGATGCGGCATCGTGGCTCGTGGTCTGGTACTTTGGGATATCCTTAGTGCCTTTCCTGGTTGGCATGGCGTTCTTCACCATTGCTCAGGTAAACTGCTGACAGCTCCTCAACACTGCAGGCATGTTTGGTTCTTCCAGATGGAGAGGATTCATGAAACGTTCATATCCCAATCATTGCTCTGCTGCCTCCTCTTACATCCTGTAATCTGGCTGAAGACAACAAGGACGTTCCATGCCACAATTTTTATTGCCTCCAGCAAATCTCGTTCTGCTGATAAGCTGCTCGCTGGGGTTGGTGGGGTGTTGTGGAACTGGCAGTTTCACAAGGTGGATTGAGCTGATCTAATCACTTACCCCAGCAAAAGAGGGACCATTTCATTTTCACCTCCACTTTCAATTTCATGTTCCTTCTCTTTATTGACTGATGGCTCTGGTGTTTGTTGGGTCCTTTGTGAGCCATTTATACTCACTATCCCCAGATAGTTTTCTGCTGGTTTAGTAAATTGAATAATGGAAGGGGATGATACATGTCAGGGTCAGTGTAGGGAAGGAGGGAACAGGACTTTGCAGCTCTCAGGATTTTTTTAGCAGCACTGAAATGTTAGGTTTACTCAGACATCCATGGAACAAGTACAAAGTAACTCATTTTTTTAAATAATTTCTTCTATTTGCCTAATATCTGCTAAGGCAGATATTCGTCAAAGAGCATTCTTGTATTTCCATGGCAATATGAAATGCAATGAAGCTATGGATTTGGAAATTCTTACACTTTCTAGCTGGTTACTTGGAAATTATATCTTTGCGATGGGAGCAGAAGACTTCCATGTTGTAGCAGCCAAATTAATTGTAATGATGCTTTGCTGCTTTCTCTTTAGCTGCTATGATAAAATCAGTATCTGGTATTGAGCTTTAATGGTCAGTAGCCTGGAAGGAAGTTCTCAGCACTGAGCATGTAAGACAGCAGGTTGAGTTTCTTCCCCAAACTAGAGGGAAGATGCACTCACACTATGAAGTTACAGAGACTCCCAAAGCAAATTAATGCAATGGCACTGCCATTCTGTTTCCTCAGTTGCCCTTTTGTCTTCCAGATCCAGATGGGCTGGTTCCAACATGATCTTGGGCACTGCTCTGTCTTCAGGAAGCCTAAATGGAATCGACTTCTGCAGATCATTGTGATAAATGTTATGAAGGTAATTGCCTTATTGTGGGAATATTCTCCGGGGCTAATCCGGACTACGCAATGAATGGGAGTGTCCATAGATTCAATCAATATTGCCTTTGAGGGAAGTGTAGTGCAGCCATCAATAACAGATCAATAAATAGGGATGTAATTGCTGATATTGTTTGAATCCCTGGTCTTTGACTTTTCCTGCAGGGGTTACCTGCCAGCTGGTGGAACCACCTGCACAACCAGCACCATGCCAAACCCAACTGCTTCCGCAAAGACCCCGACCTCAACATGCACCCTCTCCTGTTCAGCTTGGGAAAGACACTCTCCGTGGAGGTGAGCGAGGGGATGGCTGGAAAAGCAAAGATTTCAAAGACAGAAAGCTGTTGAGTGAGGTGTAACCATAACCCAGGTTGTACTGTCTTTCATAAACTCCTGATCATTTCCAAAGTGTTCCAAGGTTGGAGAGTCTCATACCAACTGGTTATCATGATGCTTAGGCACCAGCTCCTGAGAAGCAAAGTCTTAAAATCAGTGCTTAAGTTCTCTGAGCTGCTAAAAGAACAGGGTGAGCACCTTGAAGGCAGGCCAAGGAATGAGTCAGTCCACTTGCAATAGCGTTAGATGTTCTTAGTGATCCTGTAGATACTGAGTCAGATGTTCCCTCTGGGAACATACCTCTCCTTTTGGCTGAGGGAGCTGTTTGGCACCTAAATCCTTCAGGACCAGTATAGCTGCTATGCAGAAAACACAGGCATAGCATATTATTTCTTAATCACAAATGTTATGGCTTTCATAAAAATAAAAAACATGAACAGGCCCTCTCTTTATCCTTACGATTTCTGATATCATCAGGATAGGCAAGGTCTCTTTAGCCTTTTCTTTCCCTCGCAACTCTTTTTACTCATGAGGTGACGAAATGGCCTCTTTGCTAGATAACCAGCCTCTTAAAACAATGTCTCACTCACCTTTAGCTGGTAATAAAAGAAATCACAGCTCTCCAAAGCATGTGGAAAATTCCAGCCCTGCTGTCTCAGAAAGACTCCTGTAAAGAGTGTTTGTACAAAATACTTATTCGTAGAAAACTGTGAGCTGTAACTCGGAATGATTTTGTCAATGGTCTTCTGAAAGATCTCTCATGGCTATATGTATATTATATATATTTTATGGCTGAAAGATCATGACTATATATTAGCATGAGCATCTAGGGTGGGGTGGCTGCGCCAAATTGGGTTTGATGGAAGTGCAAATGTAGGAAATTAGTTCTCATGTCTTCTTGCTTTTTAGCAGAAAAGAGTCAGGTACACTGTGGATGAGCAAAATGGATTTCAGGGGTTTCATTTAGTCAGGTTCACTTGTTTTGTTTCAGTTTTGATCCAATGAAGATTTCTTTGAGGATTTTTTTCTCAGTAATAGGGGAGCTCTGGAAATAGCTCACTTTACCTCCTTATCATTTTGTCCTTTGAAGAATCAGAAGCAACAAAATTTGCACACTATGTTAAGAATCCTTTTGAGAAAATAGTGAAAAAATAAACTGTGAAGAAATAAACTTATTGTGCTTTTTGTAAATTCTTCATCTCTTTGCTGTTTCATGCACTTGAAGGCAAAGTATTTGACAAAACAGCAGATGTCCTTATAGAGTATTTACTAATTTGCTCTCACAGAAATCCTTTTACAGTAATTTTAGGATAGTATCCAAAGGCTTATTTAATTTCTGGCCACTGTCTCCTTTATTAATCAAGAATTTGGGATGTCTGCATCCCATCTAACCTGATACAGAAATTCAGATGTAGTTTTCACATCAAACACATCCCGCATTCATCACCCACCAAGTTTTCTGTCTTGGTTTTCATGTAAATAACCTGTTCCTCCCTGAGCACCCATAGTCTCAGCACTCTGTGATGAATACATGGAATTGGTTGAATTGGACTTTCATTACCACCACTAGAAACATTTCCTACAAAATTCAAATGACTTGTGAGCATTTTTGTGATTTTTGACCATTTTTGTATGAGTTTAAGCACTCCCCTAAAAAATGTCTCTCTTCTGACATCGACATAACATTGATCCCTAGATACAGAGCTGAAATGAAATCTGTTTCTCTCCACTGCTTTGGAACTTCGGTACCTGCTTTTCAAGAAGAGGGTTGAATTAGAGAGATTAAGAGGTAGTTCTCGATTTTTTCATTAGCCAGGAATCAGAAATGCTTTATGAAGATTCTCAGGTCTCCAACTGGTCCATTACAATGTCTTTTCATTTTTCAGCTTGGAAAAAAGAAGAAGAAATTCATGCCTTACCATTATCAGCATAAGTATTTCATCTGTGAGTATCCCCACTTCCTTGCAGTGCTGTAGGAACTTCACCTACAAATCACAACTGCATCTCCTCCCCAAAATAAAAGATTTAAAACTCATCCCATTGAAGTGACAGCTTCAGGAAGCTTCCTTTGCACTAAAGAAGGTTCAAGTGAAGAAGAATTGCCCCTGATGTCTCAGCGAGGATTATGTGATGTTAGGTACTAGCTAGGGGTGAATCAAGGGTGAGGAAGAAAGGGATGGGAAAGAAATGAAGAAGTGGTGAGATGAAAAGAGGAAGAGATTATGTGGACACATGAAAGTTAGTGTAAATGGAAGACAGCAATTTCTCTTCATTGGAAAGAAGAGTCTTTCTACTTGAAGAAGAATATTCTGTAAGATTTATGATGCAAGATTTTATAAACATCTCTCTGTTTTCATTCTCCCCTTCAGTATTGGCCCCACTTGCTCTCGTGCCCTTCTTCCAGCTGTCTATATTCTACTTTGGAATCAAGAGGAAAAAGTGGTTGGTAAGCACTACTTGCATTGCCTAGAAGACTTTCAAAAAATGTCACCACTCTGTGGCTATATTAACCTTCACCTCAGGGAATTGTGGGGTTTAAGATAGAAAAGGCCATTTCTAGGCTTGCTGCAGCAGGAATTTAGTCACATGGTCCAGGGAAAGATATTTATAAGAGGTTTTTTTAGCCTGTTAGCAGCTGAATAAAAGTTATCAGAGAACTATCAAACGTAGGCAGAGGTGATTACAGGGCTGTTTGCTGGTCTTTAATTGCTGGTGGTAAAGTGCATGCTGTGGGAATGGTTCAGGGGTACAGTCAACTTAGGGCAGAATGATGGTGAGGAACTTACTCTTTGTAAATAAGAGATCAATAAATAAAAACATTTTTTATGCTGCAGTAAAGGGGAGAGGAGGCAGTGGAGGGAATTAATCAACAAACGCTTATTTTCATCTTTTTTTTCTCTTGTTTTGTTTTGTCTTGTTTCGGTTTTCTACAGGACTTGTTATTGGTTGTGTCTTTCAACATCCGAGTCTGTCTCATGTATATTCCTTTAATGGGATTTAACAATTTCATGGTGTACTACTGGCTGTCCAGGTAATGCACTACATACCCAGTGTCCCCATGAGTAATATTTGTAAACAGTATTAAGCTTCAATGGAAATAGATGAAAACTAGTCATACTCACTACAAACAAGTCAGCCAAGAATAAAGAGTATAACTTCAGGGTGGTGGTGGTGGCTGCTCAGGGATGTCTGCAACTACAAATTGAGTTGTTCTCAAAGGAAACTCCAGAAGTTAGGAGGCAAAGGGGTGGAATAAAAATCCTGAATTACATAAAAGTGGTCTTTTACTTAAGATGAGATTCAGGAAAGTGTTTTAATGGTAAGTGTGGATGGGACTAAAGATACAATAAGTGTTTCTGTGTTTATCTGCCCAGGTATCTAGAGAGTACCTGGTTCATTTGGGTGTCGCAGATGAATCACATTCCAATGGATATTGATTATGATAAGAACAAAGACTGGGTATCTACTCAGGTGAGAATATCCTTTCTTCTGGAAAAGTGGGTCTGCAGTTCTGAATTATAGGACGATGACAACGTTGTTCTTCTCTTAGCTTTATTTATTAATGTTAATAATTTATTTATTAATGTTAATGAGGGTTGTCCTTGCTGTTTGTTAAATAGCCATGCATTCCTGTAGCAGTCAAAACATTTTAAATTTCAGTTGGAAAACAGGACATCAAAATTAAAAAAAAACAAACACGCCACAACTATTTTTTCACTGAAAGTTTTTAACACATTTTTTCACAACACTCTTCCCTTTGTATTATGAAAAAGTACTGATGGAACAACAGTTAGTCTCCTCTTTAGGCCAGATAAAGAGAAGCAAAGTGGGACTGGATACCTTTATTTTTTACCTTGCAAGTTTAGTGCAGATAAGATAAAACTGACAAAATTTAGGTCAGATAAAAATGAATATGTAAATACAACTTTACTCACACCTATACTGCCTCCAGCAGTGTAATCCCACATAGTGGGTTGTAAGCATTTTTCCTTATGTTAAGGAAATATATATTAAGCCTGGTATTCAGCTGACCAAATCTGGATGTCTACATCTGAACAGCTGCTACATCCATTGGAGAGAAAGAGTAATTTCTAGAGCATGATTCATCTTACTCTGAAATAGACATCTAAATCAGCTCAGATGAATGGCACTGTAAAATTTTCCCGTTTTCTCCAGTGACTGTGAAGTCATGAGCTCAGCTGCAGATTTCAAACTAAAGGTGTCTAAATTAGGTGAGATGAAGTCCATGTACACAAATGTTTGCCCTCATACTTTTGCATCTGACTCCACTTGTACTAGTTGGAGGAAAACCAGAAGAATGTTTTTTGTTTCTTTATTTGGCATCTTTTTCCATCCAAGTGCAAGATGTGAAGAGAACCTCAAAAGAATCACAGCTGGGGTTATGAGCAAGGCAGTGAAGAAGCTTTTCTTTCTGAGCGAAGAGATAGCTAAATTCATGTATTTCAACAACCCATTTCAATCTAGACTTTGTTTCATTCTTCAGGGCAACGATGGCTATAATCTCTGATGCTAGACAACATTTTATGCTAGATGAGGGTGGGTAATGATTGCTGGGGTTGAATTATAAGACTTCCAGAAAAATAAAAGCTAAATCATGTATTTCTTTGGTCCTTTTTCCTCCCAGCTCCATGCAACATGCAATGTGAACCAATCCTTTTTCAATGACTGGTTCACCGGGCACTTGAACTTCCAAATTGAGCACCAGTGAGTATGACTATGGAGAGAAGAGTGGGAATAATATGGGTCACTTAAAAGTGAGAAAGGCCATGTAGTCTCATATGAAACCATCTCAGGAGACACTTTGCTCTCCTTTTGGGGAAGGGCAAGGAAATATTTTGAACAGAGGGAACAGAAAGCGGTGCAAGTAAAGTCTTATAACAACTCTCTCTCTCTCAATTCTCCAGCCTTTTCCCCACAATGCCTCGACACAACTACTGGAAGGCAGCTCCTCTTGTGAAAGCCCTTTGTGATAAGCATGGCATTGAGTATAAAAGCAAGACTCTACTGACAGCCTTTGTAGATATCTTGCAGTAAGTATCAATTTACAAGACAGTTTTGCACTGTGGTAGCATGCAAGGGAGGGACAGAGGCAACCATTTCGAATCAATGTCCATGGAGAGATCAAACCTAGAGTTTAAATTTTTCTAAAAGCACTTGCATTTTCAAAAATTTTCAAAGATACTTTTTTCTCTTCTTTAAATCCTCTCAGCTCATTCTCTGTAGTCAGACTTTGCTATGAGATGTCCATGCATTTTTTTATCCATTTCTAACATTTACTTCTTTTTACATCTAAATTACAGTTTACTTCCCATGAAGTTGAATATTGTCTCCCCAGAAGTGATTTTTTACTTTCTGTTCCTGCAGTTCACTGAAGGATTCTGGGGAGCACTGGCTTGAAGCATATCTGCATGGATAGAAACCGGCAAGTCTCAAATGGAACCTTTTCACCAAACAGTGGCTGCAAAGAGTTAGCACAGACCATCAGTGTGTTTGTGTCTTCTGGTATAGAAACATGGGAGGTGGTCAAAGCTAATTTCAGTAAGAATGGGTGGAAAAGTGGGTTAAAGATAAAGTTTTTTTCTTGTTCCCAGCCATGAACCTCTATTTTTCCTGCTCTCAAACTCAGCATTTAGAGCCGTGAGGAACTGGGCATTCAAAACAGGGAGAAGTAACTCTTGATCAATCTTGAATCAGCTTGATTGGTTTACTTCATTGGAGGTGCCAGCTCATTGCTTATGGGAAGTTTGAAAGGAAATTCTTCATAGAGTCATAGAATCGTAGAATGGTTTGTGTTGGAAGGGAACTTTGAAGATCATCTTGTCCAAACCCCTGCTCAAAGCCCCATCCATCCTGGCCTTGAACACTTCCAGAGATGCAGTATCCATGACTTCTCTGGACAACCTGTGCCAGGGTCTCAACACCCTCACAGTCAAGAATTTCTTCCTTATATCTCATCTAAATCTACTCTCTTCTGTTTAAATCCATTGGCCCCTGTCCTATCACTACAAGCCCTTGATAAAAATCTCTCTCCATCTTTCTTATAAGCCCTCTTTCAGTATTGAAAGGCCACAATAAGGTCTTCTTCCTGGTATTTTTGGTTCAGTGGATTGTTGAAAATGGATAGAACAGAGCAAACTGCAGGTAGTCAGGACATACTACGTCAAGGGGGGATCTTTAGGGGATATTCTAGAGTAGATAAAATAAGTGTGCAAAAAACAAGATGGCCTGGGGTATGTCCCCATTGCTATTGATCATATGTACAGTACTTGCTCTAACTACTTAGGTGTTGTAACTAGTACTCTTCATGGATGGCACAGGGAGGCAGATAACTAGATGCTAAGTTTTACACCTGTAATAGCTGGTTTGAATACAGTCCAGCGAGTCTGTATGTCATGTATTATTTGTATACATAAATACATGTATATATTTTAATTGACTGGGGATTGTGCTGTCTGATTAACTTTCTGATGCAGACTGAAGGAGTAGGTCCAGCCTGCAAGGGTATTTAGGGTACACTTGCTTTTATTGAGTTCTCTATATATTAATTTTTATCTAAATTCTTACTTCCTGATGATTCCAAGGACCTGTGGGCACCTACGCTGGTTATTAAGGCAACTAAGTACACTTGTGGTTATGTTTTTCTATCCAGAAAAGGAATTAAATCATACCTAATTCTGCCATCACATACAGGCCTCTTTGGGTCTTGCAAACTTTTCTTCTCTTTTGGCATTCCCAGGAAACAGCTCCTTTCCTGGAACTTGCTGTTACCGATTTTGTACCTGGTACTTAGCTTTTTGGCTCCAGGAAGGACCTAGACTCTCCCTGCTTATGGTCAAGGACAGCTTCTGCTAGTGGAAAGTGTAATGACCATCTGTGTAGAGGCACAGTAGCTCTCCAAGACCACCAGAATTCTTCTATTGGTCTTTGAGAGAGCCAACAAAATGAAGAAACTCAGAGTAGGCCTATAGCAGAATATCTTCACTGAAAGTGCTTTAAACCTTATGGGAAAGATAATCTGTAAATGAGAAGAGATGAACATCAAATAATAGACAGAAGAAATAGAGGATGTATGGAGGAACAAGAAGATATGTAGGTTTTAATTAATAGCAGGGGAAAAAAAGAAAGGGAAAAAAAAGCTGAGTGGTGATAATATGGTTATTTGGAAAAGCTAGAATAGAGGAAAAAATGAGAAATTATAAGAATATCAATAAAGCTCCTCTTCATGATTTTTAGATTGAAAGTCAATTCCTGTTTTGGAAAGAGTGTATGACCTCTGGTTAATCTTACTGATTTTGCAAAGAAATGATGATTCAATGATGACATTTTCTAATATGATTTATAGCTAATATACTCCATTCTGAGGCAATTGAGCCATACTGGCAAAACCTGTGTTGTACTGTATTTCACCAAGCTGACCTAAGACCATAAATGTAGCCTGTAATGTCAAATAAGTTGAAAATTTGTACATAAGAGCAAAAACCGTGTGGAAGAAAAGTGGTTCTCTTCTCCTCTGCCATTCACATCCAGAAGTCTATGCCCCAGCTTTAGGTGGAAAAACTACCAAAGGAGAGCAACATGAAAGATCTGAAAGTGAGATAACACCATGAAGAGTGTGACCCATCTGCAACCTGCTGATGAGCAGCTTAGATGTATTACAAGCTACAGACAACAACAGCCTTCCTCTAGGTAACAAATAACACCAAACCCAACACATAAAAACAGATGGAGTTTGGACTTTTCATTTTTTGCCTTTGTTTTTTAAGAACATCTTCATTTGTTCTTTTTATTTATATTTTTCATGTCTTTGTGCAGGTACTAATAACACTGTTGTGATTATTTCCAAATAATAGCTGACAAACGTCATCAAAAAGGATCCTGATTAGAAAAGTAGTTATTCAAAAACTGCTTTGAATGTAATTTGAAAATCCCTTCTAACTAGTACCCAGAACAATTTGGAGTTCCCAAATTCAAGGTTGGTTAGAATGGTGAGATCTACAATTATGTGGAACAGTAGTAATATTTTATAAGTATTAAAGTGATAGCACTGTCTTAAGATGAACGCAGAGATTTCACTATAGAATGCTCTATTTCGTAATACATGAAGACATTTTAAAATGGATGTCTTGGTGAAGGTAATATAAATATTAAGGATTCCTACCTTTTTTTTTTCTAGTGAGACTTGAAAGCTGTGCTGATTAGATCCTTAAGTCTCACTGAAATCCTTTAAATACAAGACTGACACAAAAGGGTACTTTCTGGTGTCAGTGTCACAAATCAAACTGATTATTTCTTGCCCTTAGTTAGCATTCTACTCATGTGAAAGTAGTAATTTATTGAGTCTGTCTTTTTGAAACCTCATTTTAATTAAAATGTTTCTGTTTCTTTAATTGATTCAAAAGCCTGCTCTGTGTGAGTATTAATTTATTTCTTTTTGTGTTTCATAAAAGTTATTAACGATTCAGCTGATTTACCTTTGTCAAATTCTAACATGGTTCAGAAACTTCAAGGGGTGAGGGTGAGAAGCTGTCAAGCCACTTCGTTCCGTGTTCACAGTAATACTGAGATTTCTCACAGTCTGATCTTAATGAGTAATAATTGGAAATTGCCCCAGCTGTAACACTGGTGGAGAAGGAGAATAAGTGTGCTCAGTGAGAGTTTGCTCAACAGAAAGCTTCAACATGACAGAGACTAAGAAGATTGAAATATGGGGTTTGTGCTTAAACAGTCTTCTGGAGGCTGCCATCCTATTCATCGTGTTTTTCTGTAATTTTCCCTGAAAGAAAACATATGTAATCTGGAATACCTGGAAGAAACAAGGAAACGAAGGAAAGAGTTTGCAGGATCCTGCCTGCAGGAAATAGTTTACAGAATCCTGTTGTATTACACAGCTCTAGTATTTTCCTTTCACTTCTCAGCTTTTCTCTCACTCTCCTCCTGGATAATTTTAATCATCGCCTCCTTTAACTCTTTTCCAAATGCGTTTCCATCAACCTTTTCCCCACCTCCAACTCATGGATATTTCCTATCTCCTCGTCATCAGAGAGACTCAAGGCTTTCTACCCTGTAGGTTCTCTGACAGATTTGAAGGATGCTGACGTGGTGGCACTTTGTGTGGATAAGTCATGTCAAGGAACCTGCAGCAAATATACTTTCACAGGAAAAATAGAGTACAGAGCTTTGGGGATAAGGACAAGCTT
>JAOXJM010000041.1:65859123-65872615 GCA_026413425.1 Tringa solitaria | reverse complement strand
AATATACTTTCACAGGAAAAATAGAGTACAGAGCTTTGGGGATAAGGACAAGCTTTGTTTAACAAAACTTCTTTCAAGACAAAGGGAGGCATACATGGTTACGTCCCCTCTCCTAAATTTGTGTCTTAGCTTTTGTTCTTCACTCAGGCTCTAGATTTCGGAATGCAACTGGGTAAGATGGTTCGGGTGGAAGCTAGCTAGAAGAATTTAGAAATGGAAAGAAAAATTCCCTTTTCTACTGACATCTTGCTCTGTGTGGCAGGACCCTCTCTCCTCCCACCAAAGGGAAAACCCCTATGAGACTTTATTCTTCTTCCCATTCATCCCTGCAAAAAATTGCTGTAGTTCTTCAGCGCTATTGCATAAACTCTTAAATAATTGATTGGTGGCCAACTCGTTTGTCGCTTGACATGAAGGAAATTACAATGTGTATATATATATATAATGCATATCCATTAACAGTCAATCAGAAATAGAGGCAATACCTACAATGCAGTCTGATCACACAGGTGGCTATTTTCCAGTTTACCACCTAAAATGCCTTTTCTTCAGGTGTTGCCTTCAGCTGGCTCAGTAGGTGTGTTCTGCTATTACTCTAAAGCTCTTTAAACGCTGAGCTGTGCTCCTGTGCGTGTACAGAACTGCCTCAGTCTGAGCAATTTTCATCTTATCACCCACCTAAGGGTGGGGCATATTCGATTTTCCTGTCTGCCATATCCCCTGGAGGGTCTGATCCCACAGGCGTGCTCAGAACGCGCTTGACATATTGGAAGGGCTGCACTTTTCAGAGACCGTTGATGTTTGTTTTCTTTCTAAAATGGGGCTGGAAGAGGTGATCCTCCATTTTTTCATAAGAGGGTGGTTATGCTGTCGTTATGGCAGTAGAATTGCCTCAGTTCATTTCTCTCACTAGCAAAAGTCACTCAAAGCCATAATGCCCACCTCTCGCCCACGTATGGCCTGGGTGGTGACGTGTTCCTCTCTCCTTGGAAGGTGTACCAGAGTGCAACAAAGAATTCAAGACTGGCAGAACTGGCCCCTCATTTATGGCATTTCTTGTCTGGTTCTCAGAATATTTCTTGGGCAGGCATTTGGTCTCCATTTTAGATGCTTTTTACACCTTAGATTCAATGGCTACTGATTGTTGCAAGAGCAATTTCCATCCCTTGCAATCACACTCATAAGAGGAATAAGGTATCTTAGGCAATCTCAGCCCTTAAGTTGTATTTCCAAGCCTGTCCTTGCTCAAACTCCACAAGGGACTAGGGAATGTTGTGCCAGGACCAAGTCAATTGTTCAGATATTGGGTTTTGGTATCCTTTTTGAGGAAACTGTGATCAAGGAAGATTCCCTGTGCATGCACAGGGTCTGAGAAGCACCGTGATGAGGCTCTTGTAGCAGGAAGAAGCAATTTAGAATCATGATAGTGCCTCTCCTGTCCCCCTTTCTGTACTTATTACTGCCACCTAGAATAAAATGGCAACATGCCTTGAATACTAGAGGATGAATAGATGTGAGCAGAAGCCCAGGACAAACTCAGAGTGAGAACTGGAGAGATTACTGGAGAGCCTACAGAAGCTTGTGCAATATGACATGGTAACTTGTATAATGCTGTTGTAAGAGCTGGTTGGAAGCATCTGTTAGGGTATGTGGTGTCTTCTGTTACCCAGCTACAAGTTAGACTTTGCAGGTACAAGTTAGGCTCTGAATGGAGCCAACGTACTAATTGCTCGGTTCTCAGCAATGTGTTTGGTGCTGACCATGCCAGCTTTGCCTTGCAGCATCTTCAACAGCCAGTAACGGGCTCTTTAATGAACTTTAGAGTTCAAGTGGTCATCTGGACACAGGGGAATAAAGTGGGGAGGAGGCCAGCGTGGTGAGCCTACATTAACATGATGCGTCATGCAACGTAGGCATTCCTTTAGGACTGGCAGTGCTGTTGTATTGGAAACATATATAGGGGTGTTGCCAAATGCACTTCCATGACAATAGTGTAATCTCTGAGCTTAATGTCTGTAACTACAATAAGAACTAAAGATAAAGTCTGATATGCTCTCTTTAAGATCTGTAAGTGTAGGTAGCTTTTATTTCCTCAGCACTTTAATGTGAACTTAGGAAATAATCGAAATAGCGATAAAATGTAAATAGCTCTTGCAAATGAAGACCTACTTTCACCACTGGGATTTTGCATGTCAAAGAAACCAAGAAATATTGCCAAAATAAAGGCGAAAAAAGAATCGGTACTTGCTTTTCAGAAGGTGCCTGTATGCTTGAGTTCTCTGCTTTTCATACCAAGAAATATTCAGCTTGCAAAACCCTGCTCGGGAGGGAGAAATAATCAGAGATGATCTTTCTTTATGATTGAACCAGAAAAGGTACTGACCTACAGCAGTATTTGGGCCTTTATAAAATCCAACCCCAGCTCCAATGTGGGTTTTTTTTGAGAAACCAAGTAGGATTATTAAGAGGATAAGATGATGGAAAGACACATTCTTTCAGAATTCTGTCACTAATACTGTAATAACTACAATATAATACAGTAATAACTACAACACAGGTAAAGGCTGGCCATTTGATAAGAAATCATGAAGCAATTCCTAACAAGTAAGAGTTTGTTCCATATTTTCAGACTCAGGTTGATCATCAGAACATTTCTAGTTGATAGCCAGCCTAATGAACTTCTGCTGCTTCCAGTTAGACACAGAAGAATGTTTCTCAGTGTAACTATCTTCTCCTCTGTGAAATGGAGATTTCCATTGTAGTAGTTTTGTATCAGAATCTGAATTATATCACTATGCTTCAAGTTTTCTTCTTTGATGAGTTGTGAAGATGTCCCACATTTAGACCCTTGGTCACTTGAGGGTATTTATAGCTTATCAGAAAGGCAATGTGTCTGTTATGGCTGAGGATACACGAGGAAAAATGAGAATCGAGTGAAATAATCTTGATTGATTTGACTGGCCACTAAACCAAATCTGGTACATATGCTCTGAAAACAATCGTTCTCCCCTGAAGGACCCACATTCCTTCTTGGAAGTAACAATTAACATTTGAAAACACATTTGAAAACACATATACATGTATATGAAAATACATCTTCTTGGGATGGTTTAGGTTCCTAGAGGATCTAGTTCTCTCCCTGTTGACTGCCCTATCCTTAAATGTATTTACCACTCAAGTAATACTTACCCTAGCTGTATATTTTATCAGCAGTGCCGTTATACTTAGCATAAATCATTAGGCTTATATATGAGCTTTTGTTTTTGTGATCTGTTGAAACATTCCAGCGGAAACAAGCACAGTGATCCATACTATCTTTTTGTGCCAATTAATCAGGTTTAGTGGCTCAAGGGTGGTGACACAAGGGTGTCCACTAGAGCTGTTTTTCTCATCTAGGATGGGTTTGAAGAGATTCAATCTGCATGTACCATGGAAATAAAAATAAGGGCATTTTTTTAGAGCACTATTCCTTTTCTTTTGTATTTTTTAAATTGCATATAATGCCTTTAGAATGTCCAGCATCAGACAGCAGTGTAAATTAATTTTATCATAAAATATATGTATATATAAACAAGTTTTATAAGCCTAGTTTCCTATGGCAGCCATCCCTGTATGGTGAATGCTGGTTGTCAGGTTCTCTCACACACAGGATTGTGTTTATTGGTCTGTATCAAACTGGACAAGAGAATAAAAGCATTGAGAATTGCTGTCCAAAAAAGTGTGTGAGAAGTGCCAGTTGAGCACAAACGAGACGTGTGAATCCTTGTGTAAGGGAAAGCGGCAACAGGAACTTTGTTTCTTATGGGTTGTGGTGTCAGAGGGTCGCTCAGATGGATTCCATAAGTGCCCCTTTGTGACAGCAGTGTCACTCTCCTTTGGTTTCAGTATCTAGCATAAAAATACGTTATGTATTTCAGAATCACCTATTTACCACTGAACAATTCTAGTGCCAAAAAAAATAGCGTGCTGATACACACGGTTTTGTACCAGCACAGTATGGAGAACGTTGAGTAAGAGCAAGCTAATTATGTAAATAAAGCCTATACACTCTGCAAGGATTGCCGCATACAGAAATCTACAGGACCTTAATTTTCGTTCTGACTCATAATTCCATTTTCGTGAATAGAACTCTTCATGGTAGTTGCATACCAAATGGTAAGTAACTGGGGTTTGCTTGCATGGGCATTTCCACCCATTTACAACCTCTTACACCAGTGGCACCCAGACTGGTTAAAGCTTCAATTACCTGTGTCTATGGGGTTGCCTGGAACAACAAATAGGTGTGAGGTGGCATAAGAGAGCCCATGTTAGATCAGAGCAATATTCCAGCCAGCCCAGTGTCCAAAAAGTAGATGCCTGAAGGAGAATTTAAAGCAGATTCAATATGGTTTAATTCCTATGTCTATTTTATGATCCTTTATGCACTGAATATGCAGTGACTTATCCGGTGTGGGAAGGAAAATAATAGCAGCTCTGGCCACTGAGACTGTTCAGTTTAAATCACTGGCAGTTATTTAAAGGGTAGGTGTTCTCAGAAGTTAATCATTCCACTCCCACTGACCTACTAGGACCTTTGAGATCCCACCCTCATGCTAGATGTCCCGAGTATTCTATTCCTCTTGAATTATGAAATAGCCAAAGACATGTTGGCCTGTTGCAATATAAGTGGATTTACCAGGCTGCAGCTCCTCAGGAAGCTGAAAAAAAGGATTTTTCTTCACTTTTTAATATTTGTTGAAGTGAACAATAGAGCTACACATACCATGAGAAAAAAACCCAAACAACGCCATAATAATATATATGAAAAATATATCTCACTGCTTTGTTTCTGTGTGGTTTTTCCTTCCCACGTATTCAGAGAATGTACCCTCTCAGCTATAACTTACAGCAGGAGCTTACATAAAAATAGAGAGCTGTGCCATTAAAGAAATTGTTTCAGACTAAGATTCCCTCCATTATTCTTGTCATGTCAGGGTGAACAATGTCAACCAATTCTGGAATGTTTTATCTTGCTTTCTATCAGGGCCTGCTGGGATTTCTGATGCACTGTTTCAACACACCATTATGAAGCTCCAGTTTGCTGAATCAGAAAGGCTTTTATATGTCGGCCATGTACTTGAATGAGCAAAGCAAAGCAGGCATGTACTGCCCATAAAAAGTACTCATTATATTGGCTTTAAATGTCAGTTGTGGGACATGAGCTATAAGTTTGATATTGCAGCATACCAAATTTGCTCAACGTATGGGATGATGTTGTAAGCTGTGGGTGTGTGAAAATGAAAGAGAGGTTCTCAGGGTACTTTTTAATCCTTTTTTATTATCTCGCTTCTTCTTTTGACGGCCTTTACCAACTTTCAAATAAAAAAATACCTACAGTGAGAAACTGTGATGTGCTGACAGCCAGTGGGATAAAACTCGGTCTTCAATCACCATGTATAATTCTGTGAAGAGTGTAAAACATCGGTGTCAACCACACCACCCAGCTTGGTCTCACCTGCAAATTTGCCGAGAGTGCACTGGATCCCACCCTCCATGTTGTTGATGAAGATATTGACCGGTACTGGTCCCAGTATGGAACCCTGAGGGACACCACTCATCATTGAGCTCCATCCAGGCATTGAGCCATTGACCACTACTCTCTGGAATAATGATCCAGTGGTCTGGATGCAACCATCCAACCAATTTGTTATCCACTGAATAGTCCATCCATCAAATCAGTCTCCAGTTTAGAGAAAAGGATGCTGTGGGGGGCCACATTACAGAAGTCCAGAGAGATGACATCTGTAGCTCTCCCCTTGTCCACTAATGTGGTCACTCTATCATCATTTACTCATCCTCACTTGCCAGCCTTATACATCACAAATTATTTAGTATTTCTTGTTTACCACTTATGGCAAAAAGCTACTATTGAAACAAGCAAGACAAAAAACTTCAAAAAGACAGCCTACATTATTGTAAAAAATATAAATTCATATGTGTAGCTTCTTTTACAGCTTTCTTAACACAAGGCTGGTTTGGTGGTTTTGCAACAGCATGGGTTGTCCCACTATTTGCCTGCTGGCAGGTTTAAACTCGCAGCAGTCATGTTCATTCTGATTAATTAATTGTGCCCTACATTTGTTTTAGATTGAAAAAATAAAATGAAACATTAAAAGCTTCCCATTGAAATTTGATTTACGGCCCTGCTTTTTAATCCTTTGAAGTACGTGGAAAGCCTCCACTTTCATTAGGTGGTCTCTAACATACATTGGGTGAAGGATGAAAGAGGAGGGGAAAGTATGTTGACCAACAGCATGCAAGTCCAGCATGGACCCTCACAGGTACTGCATGAAGTTTGCATTTTATAGTGATATCTATAAGTTTTTAACCTAAACCATGTGTGTGAATTTTATTTACTGTGCAGGAAGACTCGTAAGCAGGGGTTTGTGCAAGTCAGTAGTCCACAGCAATTATTTACTGTCTAACACACACAGCAAATGGCTGGGATCAGCATCATGTTGGAAAAGGGACTTTCCGTTGCCTCTCTCTGTTTGTAGCCAAAATTCTGCAGTGTTTCCTCCCCAAGTTGCCCTTCTTTGCTAGATTTCTCCTGCGACAAACTACTGAGATTGAGAGCAAGGCCCCAATGCTGCTTTCTGTCTTGGACAGACTTTGTGAGCAGGTAAGAAGGAGAGGTTGGAGTTTGAAGGTAAGCCACTTCTAATTAGAAGCAGCACATGCTTTTTATCCAGGGGATGTGAAGGCAGAGGGCTGGCAGCACAACCTGACTTCTGTGCTTTCTGGCATGAGATGAAATTTAGCAGTTTATAACAACATAGTAGAAAAAACATTAAGGAAACTTTTCCCTGACTCAAACAAGATGTTCTTTGGACTGTGATTTACAGTTTGACCATCCCTCTAAAGTGTGTCCTCTCCAATGAACCAAGAGACTTGATCCATTTTGTGTTTCATGAAAAATTTTAACTCCTTTTTGTTCCTTTAATCCTTCTAATTCTCTGTAACATGGACATGCGCTCCTCATTTTAACTACTTATATTTTAAACATATTTGGTGAGTAAAGGCACTCTGTTTTATTTTTAACTAACGTCCCCTTTTTTCCTGTATGGACTGTTAATTTGCACCCTTGCTGCCCTTACCAGTTCAAAATCTGAATATCCCTAGATAGTTTCACTGCAGTTGTAAATAGGACCTGTGTAAGTTATCTTGCCACCTTCATCTCTTGCTAATAACAACTTGTGAAGGGATTTACCTCTGGGCTACCATCTCCAGTTTTGTTACTCCTGGTATTTTGCCAGTCTTTTTTCCCACTATAAGTCGATTTGGTATAAATACTGGTAGAATATCAAGCATAACGCCTGGATTGAGGCAGCCAGACCATTTCTGTGCAAGCTGTCCTTCTCTAGAAGAGTATATTGTTATTTCTTACCACAGGCCCACCCAATGCTGTATGTGCAGCAGAGGAGAAGAGATCCCAGATAATTTATTGCAAATTTATTGAAAGCATGCCAAGAGCAACAGAGATAATGGTAACAAATCTTAGTTGGCTCTTCCAGGGAGTTGTGCAAGAGCCCTGTTCCTTAGCCTTGTATTGTGATGCCTTTCAGGCCTTGATCAGCATCAACTGCAGTCCTTTTATGTTGCCCTCTTCATTCTATTGGTTCTTCTCCACTCACCCGCTTGTTGAAGCAAGAGAGAGAAACCCAGGTTTGGTTCTACATGCCAGGGTGGTTTCTCCTTTCTCACCAGAGTTCTCCTTGAGGGTTTGTTTCCCTCAGTCATGCTTCTTAAGTCTGTATTGTCACACCCTTTCTGTGTCCACCTCAGGGATACCGTTATCTCCTTTTCTCTCTGTGCCTGTCCAACACCATTCCTACCTGGTTCCCTCCAGCTCTAGTCCTCCTAGCCCTTCGTCCTTCCTAGGCATGGACCGATTGCCCAGTGCCAGTGTGGCTGGGGCTGGTCATGGCAATAAAAGCTTACCTTCCATCTTTTTCTTAATGGAAGTGTGACTTTGGAAAAAAATCTGTGGAATATAATTTCCTTTGCTGCTGCTTCATTAGAACTGCAGCTCTTGTGGAGCAGAAGATTCCTGGAAAAGGAATAAGCAAGCTTTTTAATATTAGTTCAGATATCAAAAGCAAGGCTGAGGCATTGCTGCCTTGTTTATACAGACTATTTTATTGCCTTCCATGAGTGTGTTGTCACTATTTAGTTGCATGACCCAGGGTGTGTCTTGCGTTCTTCTTGCTGTGGCGTCTGAATCTGCTGACAGCAATATAATTCCCCTCGTCGTCTCTAAAAAAAAAAAACCAACCCTCTTAACATGTTTCCCACTGGTAGAGTTACCCTGGAGACAGGGCAAGGTTGCATGGGTTTTAAATAAAATTTATGGCAAGGCAATTAGGGGTTGTCTCTAAGCGTAGAATGGTTTGGATTGGAAGGGACCTTTAAAGATGATCTAGTACAACCCATCTGCCATGGGCAGGGAGATTTTTCACTAGATTAGGTTGCTCAAAGCCCCATCCAACCTGACCTTGAACACTTCCAATGACGGGGCATCCAGAAGACTGTTAACTCATTTTTGTGTCCAGACTACAGACTCTGGTTTGTTAATAGGAGGGTTTAAAGGTAAGAACTCTACAGACAAAGAGAAAAACTAAGCTTTAGAAAACTAAGATTAGAAGCTTGTGTTTCTCCACTGGACTCTTGGAGAAAACAAATGCACTATAGATGTGTCTATTAATACAAAGGGGAAAGATTCAGATATACAAAAGATGAGAAAGAAATACAAAATGACAAGTTAAAAGCAGGTTGGGGACCTTTGAGTGTGAATGTTTGCACTAGAAAGAGAAGTGGGCTCAATCTCTTCTTACCTGGCTCTATCTTAATTTTGGGTCTCAATACCATGCACTACTTCTATCATCTATTTTCTCTGTATGCATTTCAGCATCCATTCACAACATTTCATTGTGATATTAATGTTGATGAAAAGGTAAACGAACTTGGTGCTAACTGGTGAGCTGGAACCTGATAAGCCCAATGCTGAGCCCCCAAAAATTCTACCTTTGTGTTAATGAGAGTTTGCATGGTGGGACTGCCAGGAGGACAATAGGACCCCCTTCTATTTACTGGCAATTGAATCTTCCCTTTTACAGTGCCCTATAGCTTGGTCTCACTCTCCGATAAACTCATCTCCAAGCTGAACTTGTCCTTGGGGTCATTGCACAATAGTTTTAGCATCACCCCATCTGGAACTGGGAGCAAAACCTGCCTATTCCAGATGCTGCCTAGTTCATGTGCTTACCAAAGTCAAAAAGTAGCCATGACAATATGCTCCCCCCGGTGGCAAACATATTAAAATTAAAAAGAAATGTATGCCAGGCCTCTACTTTGTTTTTTAAAACTAAAAAGACAGTCCTTAGTTATAGAAAAATGAGGTCAGGGTGCTTAGTAATTTCAACACAGTTGTCCAGGTGATGTCAGTTTCTTTGTAGAGATAAGCATTTAACGTGTGCCTGGGAAAAGGCTCCTCTCAGATTTTCAGGTGTAAATTCTTAGGCCCTTCTTTGAAGAGACTATTTCTAGACAATATGGAGACATGGTTTTCAGTGTGAAATTTACTATATTTTGGAGTTCATACCTTGGCTATTGGGTGCATTTTATCTCCACTCCAGAGTCAGTTCTTAATTGACTGATGTTGGGAGGAAGAAGGCTAGTGCAGGGACATCTTCAACTAAATCAGGTTGCTCAGAGACCCGTCTAACCTGACCTTGAATGTTTCCAGGGATGGGGCATCTACCACCTCATAATCTCATAATCATAAAAGTCATCTCTTTCCCTGTTCTTTTTCTAAGAAAATTACAGCTATGTCAGGTCCTTGAGTAGACTAATAGGTCTTAAAGACCTTGACTAGCCTCACCTGGGACCCACACTCTGACCAGGGTCCCCACATAAGCTCAGATCTGGGTCTTCAGTCCCTCCCTGAGCTCAGCAAGGCCTGGCAATGGACAACATTGACCCTGACATGTGGACCTACTTTATCACCAGGTGGGACTTTGGGACTTGGTTGAGCCTGGCTGCAATCCCAGGCCTGCCCTGCCCAGCTCTCAGGTACTGCGGGACAGGTCCCGACTGACATGGGCCTGCTGTCTGTGGCCATCCAACTCTCCATCTTGTGAGGAGCTGCCCACTTTGGCTTCATCCTGACAGACTACTCCTGGTCTGCAGCTGTAGCTTGCACCGTGAGTGCCACCTAGGTCTTTCTGTGACTAGCCAAAGAAGCTTCCCAGAGCATTTGCAGACAGAATATCTTGAGTTGCAAGAGACCCATAAAGGTCATTGAGTCCCACTCCCTGCTCCTCACAGGACTGCCTAAAACTAAACCACACAACCAAGAGCATTGTCCAGATGCTCCTTGAACTCTGGCAGGCTTGGTGCCCTGATCTCTTTACTTGTTGAAGTGCTAGAAGAGGTGGAAGGTCCTGTCATGATTTCCACAGGAGGATATTTATTTGCACTTCAAATAGTTCAGAGGTATAACCTCTCTCAAGGAGAAAAAAAGGAAAAGATTAGGAAAAATAATCCAAGTTTGCCTCCTTGTGGTACTGTCCTGCTGCTACACCTAGAAATGGACTGCTTTTTTCCTTTCCTTTGCAGGAATTCTTCCCTGTTTGCTGCTGAGACGGTGACAGATGCGTTCATACCAGATTGCTTAGAGCATCCCCGGCCTTTTGACACTTCAGTTGTGATTTTTGGAGAACGTCAACACCAGCCAGCATTGTTCAGCCAGGACAAGGACAGAATGCAGTTTTGCCTGATAATATCCAATACTAGAATGCAGTGCTCCTGCACTGAAATCCTGTGTGCTTAACACAGAAATGTTATCGAAAGAAGTGTAATGACAATATAAAAAACTTATTATCTTTCTTCCGAATTGCTAGTATTATGATTTGTACTAGGTACTTTTGAAAATGAAAAGGTGGTGTATTCTTCTGTGGGTAAAAGAACCCAAATTGTCTTCAGCAAGAGGGTCTGGTGCTGCTTGAGAGAGACCAGGAAGCCAACAAACATTAAAAATATAGCTGAAATATAAAGACTTGCAGGAAAATATAAAGACTTGCAGGGAAAGGTTAAGGAAAAGGTTAAGGGCTTTTCTCTTTTAGCAGCCCCCTCCCATGGATGGAAGGCAACCTTGTCCTCTGGATGTTTCATGAAAAATCTTATGCCCAGGGAGGACTAGAACAACATTTTTCAAGACTGGTGGACTTGTACACCAGCTTGTTTACCAGGTATCCCTGATCTTTGGTATCTTTTCAGCAATAAACAAAACTGTGCACAACCAAAAGCAAAAGCCACACCAGGCTACAAACTCTTAAAAATTATTTTTGAATTACACAATGTTATCACTCTTCTTCAGAAGTAAGGAACTTTGCAGTCAACAGCTGTAATAAACTCTTGTAAATGAACAACAGAAAGATCTTGGGCAGCCTCTGATTCCCAGAATAAGGAAGTGCAGACTACAGAAAGCCAAATTCTGTGGTTTTTGTTTAGAAAGCATGATTGTCTGAAAGCCATAAAGAAAACATTCTTTCAGAATTTTGCTAAAAGGCTTCAATTAAAAACACTGACAGATCTCTTTCCCCAGGGTGATGGACAAGCTACAAACCCCACAATGGTGAGTGGGTAGACCACAGGCTGGGTATGCTGCTAGCTGTGGCCACTCAAAAATACTCATTTGTAAGTAGTTCTTAAAAGAGAGAAAAGAGGAAAGACAAGAAAAATAACACTTTTTGTGGGTTAATTAGTAACAGCAGCATACTTGGAAGCCAGGACTACATGGGACTTAAAATTCACAACTTCAAGCCCAAAACTGAGCAAATTTAGAGCAGCCATTCCAACACTTGTACAAGGACAGTTGTCGACATGGAAATTCAATGGTGTGAAGTTCATAATAGTGCCTTGCTGCAGATTTCCCCCTCTGCGTTGTGACTGCTCTGCATCTTGTTCTTTGAATGAGTTTGACTCACGTTTTTTCCGACAAATCGTGAGGGCTTGTTCATAAACTCAGATTGGCAAACACTTGCCTACATATCTTACTTGTCTGCAAGCCTAAACAAGGAAGTTCAGCATTGTCACCTCACATCTCATTAGTGTTGCTCTTCAACATGATGTGAAGAAAGGAGCAAGCAACAAACACATTTCTCTAGCACCTTCTTTTTGACATAGCTTTGGATAGTCTGAGGAGTTTGCCAGTGTTCTGGAGGACACAGGTCAACTTTGAGGAAACCATCTTGGTAACCACAGAAGGTGTTTTTTGCTATCAGCTTATGGTGTCATTTTCTGAGGGGGAGAGACTCAGGGTTTGGCTGAGTCCTTGAGTTCCCTTCTGCACAAGACTCCTCCAAAAAGTCTTCTCCAAGGAATGGAGTATAGAAATGGCAACATGGCCTCTTATACAAGTAGCCTCTTCTTTCAATCCATCTTGCAAAAAGTGGGAGGTGATTTAGTCTGACAGTAAAATCTTGATCTAAAACTGCAGCAGACAGCAAGACAGGCAAAAAATCAGCCTAGCCAAGGGGAGTATTTAGTTATTCTGGCCATTTTCAAATTCAGATAACTCTACAATGAGGGATATGACTCCATTCCAACATGCAAAGTAAGTTAACAGAAGTCTCAAGAGAGAGCCTGGTGTTTGGAGTATGGAGATTGAGTCTAAACAACAGAGCCTTGTTTCTCATAGCTTTCTTTTCCTTAACTGCAAGTTCCAGTTGAAAGGTTTTTTTCTTTTTATTTTTTTGATGCTTGTTAGTTTCTGTCTGTCCAATATTATCTGAGCGCTCAGTGGAGACACTTGAACAAGGTTTCAGAACCAGCTGTCAGTTTATACAAACTCGCAAGAACTTATTCTTGGCATGTTTTAAAAAAATTTGAAATGGTGTAGAGGTCCCAGTGAATTCAAAAGTTGTTGGCTGGGAGTAAAAGTGGACTGAGAAACAGGTAGGCATGTCATAAATCTCATTTTCTTGGAAAACCAAGCTAAAAAGCCTCAAGGAGATGTTTGTGACATACAAGCTGTGACTTATTTTACAAATTAAACAGGAAAGAAAAGGGCAAAGAAACCAGTCCTTTTCGCTCATGAACAGCCAAGGCAGTGGCTGCTCCTTTTGAGCTGTTATTTCCTCAGGACACTCCCCACTTGCTCTGTTTTAATGTCCCTTGCAAAATTGCATTACTTTAATATCTGTGTCACAGCCTACCTGAAGGCTCCATCTGGATAATGAGTTAGTGCAGCAAATACAGAAGCAGCTCAGAGCATGAGCAACCAGTGTGAATTCTTGGGGGTCCATGATCATTTTCTATCCACTTCCCATAGCTAATCCCTGTGTTTAAGCTCTGTGCCTGCAATGGAAAAAAAAAAGAAAGAGGTGAATATTTTGAAAACTAGAATAGAATAGAATAGAATAGAATAGAATAGAATAGAATAGAATAGAAT
>JAOXJM010000041.1:65839972-65858210 GCA_026413425.1 Tringa solitaria | reverse complement strand
AGAATAGAATAGAATAGAATAGAATAGAATAGAATAGAATAGAATAGAATAGAAGGAAGGAGAGGAGAGGAGAAGAGAGGAGAGGAGAGGAGAGGAAAATATAGAAATTCTGCAAATGGGTATTTAGAGGAAGGTCCTGGCTGAGGCAAGGAGAATGGGAAGTAAAGGGTGAGGTGACATGGGGCTGGGTCACTTTTGAGTCCATAGATTCCCTGAGGTGTGACACTGGCAGGGCATCAAAGCCTGGTCCGCTGTGGAAAACTATTGGCAACATCACAGTGACTGCAGTAGGTGTTTGCTTTCAGGGCTGGTGTGGTAAAATTGTCATTTCTTCACCTGTTTCAAGCTGGTTTACAACTGATTTGGAAACCTGGGGATGTTCCTGTCAAAAGCAGATCCCACTTCATTATGGAGGATGAATGAATCTTTTCTAGAATACCTCTAAAAACAGATTGTCAAACCCCAAAATTCAAGTTATGGAGTTAAACTAAGAGAATAGGGCTTTTTTCAACCTACAAATACCAACAATATTTTAAAAATTAAAAGAATGTGTTAAAAACTTAACAGGAAATGCATTCTTTCCCCCTCTCCCACCCCTGCCCCAAGAAAATCTCTCAGCACTCACTGGTTTCCGAGTTGCTCTTATTGCACGGAGGTCAAAGTTTCAAGCTTTTCTGAGAAAGGATAAGGCAGTTTCTTTCCCCTTCTTCTTTCCACTTCATGAATACAGGATTTTTATTTATTTTTTTTACTTTTGTGACTGCTGGGATCAGAACAGTTAAGAAAAATACCCAGAACTGTGGAGCTCACAGTAGACTAGCAAGTGCTGATACCATCACTGAAGATACATCCCAAAAGCAAACACCACAGGTCAGCATCTTGGGGCAAATACCAAGGCATTAGAAACAGCAGAAGTGTTTCAGCTCTCTCCTGATGAGGTTACGTCTAAGGGCAGTTTACAGAGAGAAGGAACGTGCTGTCATGGCCTGGGATTAGTCTTGCATCTCCTTTGCTTGCTCCATGCCATATCCCGTGACACACCAGCAGTGGTTGGGACCGACTCCAGCCCGCTAGGCTAATGTAGCTTGTTCCTTTGCCTCAATCTGCAGCTCACAAAGCCTTTGTACATCTCCTACAAAAGGACAGGAAATCACATTGTGTCCCTGATATAATCCCTTTGGTTCCCAATTAATTTAATTATGTTGCTCTTAGCCTTTTGTCCCAGGACACCAGGCGATCCTGCTGTATAGGAGGTCGTATTTTGAGATCCAGATCTCCCAGGCATAGTCCCAGCTGCTGTCAAGCTTTATGTTCCATGGCCAAAAGACAGCCCTTGCAGCACTGGGCCAGCCAATATATTGTGTAGAGGTTTGTGCATCTGGCATCGCCGCCTCCTTAGCTTTATAATCTGTGAGCAATCAGTATACAAACAACCAGTAGCTGCCCAGGGCTAAGATTAAACAATTAATACTCCACTTGGATTTTCAGAAGTATCCCACAGGCATAGTCCAAGGCCTTTGTTTGTCTAATCAAGGATTAGGAGCAATTAGGAGAAGGAAAATGCAATACATGCATGGTATCCACTAATATCCCTCATGCTAGGCTGGCACAAAACACTTAGGAAACGTGTTTTTAGAGTGCAATCTATTTCCTCCCAAGGTTAATCCTCCAGGAAGATCATGGTACATCTAAAGAAAATACCACACGACAGGGACACACAGCAAGGGAATGTGTGAGGACAAACTGGATTCTTCTATGCATATGTTGTTTCTCCACAAACATTTACAAGGAAGCTCACGAAATCCCTTCTCTCCGTATGGCAGCTATCCGGGGAATCTCAGGAACCGGAAGATGGGATACTTCAGATGCGCATGAATATTCACCTCCTTAATCATAATCATACCCATAAACCTTCACATCATTTACCTGTTCTTTATTCTTACCGGGCATTATCATTTTCCCAGTTCCTTTGTTGAGCCTGGGCAGTACTGACCTCACAAGCTGCTTTGCCTGCCTCAGTTGTAACATTTATCTTTTAAGAGAGGTTTTTTTGGCTTTTTACCCAAACCTTTTTCCCTTCTGTTTTGCTTAGATACTTGTAAATTATGCATACTTTGAATAAACTCCTACTAACAGTTTCTCTCTGTTACCTTTTTCTGACCTTTAATTTGTAAAAACTGAAGTAAAATTCAACTGGGAATAGTCAAACTCCTGTACTTTTGCCAACATCCCTTTCAATAATACAGGTCAGCTTTAAATGAAGAGTATACAATGATCTTCTAACAAAAATAAGCAAGCATAAAATAATCTGCTAAGCATAAATAATCATAAGTGAGATTCTTAGACTTTGAGCAACAAAGCATCTACATCAAATAATCAGGTTCTTGAGCTAACTGATCTGATGACATCAGAAAAGAAAAATAAAACACTGCACACTTTATCTGTGGAAGTTATGCAGGGATTGTGCAAGCAATTATAAAAGTATTTGTCACAATTTAGGAATGTTTTTATTATTGACTGGGTCCTGCCCTCATATAAAAATATTTCTAATATAATAACCCTCTTAAAGGAGGTACTGCAATGCAACATTCACTTGTCTGTGCTAAACTACTTAACATCACTTCTATTGATTTATTGACTTATATTATCCGTTCTTTGTATGTTTGACAGCTACACTTCTACTACAAAGGAATTATAACTACATAATTATTTTTATGGTTCCTTATCAACGTATAAGAAGCTTTCAACAGAAAGTGATTATTGTTATACATATTCAAAGGCACAAATGAGGGCCACTTGTCTGTGATTTACGTGGCACTGACTGCTTGAATTGTAGCCTTGTTTTACAACATTCGAATTGCAATTAATAAATCCATGTAATTTCCAGAACTAGCTGCACTTCTGGGCCTGGGGACATGAAGTAAGTTGGTGTGTATCCTATCTGTACATCCATACAACTTCACATCTATACAACTTCACATTTCCAAACGTAATTGCAAGCCAAAGTCTCTGTTAACCTGACAAATTCTGTTTGGCAAGCAAGAATGATTTGTGTGGTTTGGCTGAGATAGCATTAACTTTCCATTTCTGCTTCTTTCACCTTAGCGGGGAAGCAGAAGGAGGAAGATCCGAAAAGAAAGGATGGATTGTGATGAAATGTGGGTCCAGCCACTTGAGGTGAAACAAGAGAATTAGGTAACCTGGTAGGTGCTGGGCCCAGGTTGTGCAAGGAACCGGTCCGGTCACAAAATATAGATCCTCCCTTCTCATCTTGATAGTGGTTCCTCCCTGACAGAATGAATTATACGGCCCTGCTTTGCTCCCCCTCGTTTCCCTCAAATAAATGCGACTAAATTGTTCTCACAGAGTGAGTAGGCGTCTAGGGTTTTGTAAGACAACTCCAAGTGTGCAAGGCGCCAATTCTCGGTTGAATAACATGACTGTGATTTTAATATTCCGTCTCCTTTGAGGAGAATAAAAAAGAATCATGTAGAGTCATGAGGGATAGTGAATGCACATCGGTAATTGTAAGAGATAATTGCAATAGAGTACTTCTGTAAAAGGTTATTTTAATTGTTTGATTTTCTATTTCAATTGCTTCTTCAGAATTTTTCTGAAATTTGTTTCAGTCATTCAAAAAACAATAAAATAGAAAAGGCAGTGACAAGAGCTGAAAGTACAATTCCTTAAAGAATTCTATTATTTCACTTAGGAAAGAGAAGCTGGAGAGGTGAGTTAGTCACTGTCCATAACAAATGGAAGGAATACAAAGAAAATATCTCAAGTTTCTTCAGTTTTCTTTACTTCTTAAACTTGTGCTGCCTCCAGCAACGATTGTTTAGAAAAAGAACGTTATCAACCCTCATGATAAAGGACTCATTAAAAAGGATTCATCTTGCCCAGCTTTATGAAGTTAAGCATCTAGTCTAAGCTAGTGTCTAAGTTCTCTTGTCAATGAAGCAAGATAGCCATCTCTAGGTGTAATTCATGCTGTCCACTTTTCTCAAATTATTATAGAGCAAGAATAAATAAATCATTTAGATGATGCCTTTTTTAGACAGCTAAAGATAAGTGAATGGATTTACCTGAACTGTTCCTTGCTCACATCATCCTTTTTTGAGACAGATGCCATGGAGCACTTTCTATATCTGCCCCACCATACAGTACAATCCTTAAATCTGCAGATGATAAAAAGAGGTTAGTTTGTTAAAGGAAATAATCTACTTGTAATAGAGTGAGTTAAAGACGAGTTAAAAATACTTGTTTACCTACTAACGCGTTTAAGTCTTTCTTTTTTTTTGTTATGATTTTGTAGTTACGTTTTTCCACCCTTCCTTTTCTGGTCATTCTGTTTCTGTATTAGTCACAAACAGAGCAAAGGAAGCTGCTCAAATTAAATGCACTTAATTATCTAGCCTGCACATTCAGTGTCCTGTATATATTTCCTGAGCACCCTTTAGTGTAAGCAAATATTAATATGTCTTTTTTTAAAAAATGCATTTGCAGGGCTGCCATATTGGATATATTAGCCCAGGAAAATGTCACATGGCTATACTGTTTCCAGCACGTGAATTACCTGAAAGAGTTAAGCCTAGAGCCATATGAGCTCAGCCACACTCAAAAAACTCATTCTTGTTCATTTATAGTGTCTAGAGCATTTATACATGGGCACTGAGTTTTCCTCTGTCAACAGAGAGGAGCTGGACTCAATGATCCTTATTGGGTCCCTTCCAACTTCAGATATTCTGTGATCTGGCTGACATCACATGGGAATTCAAAGGCTGACAAAGAACAGAATAAATTTCCAAATCCTGGAATAAAATCCTAAATGCTGTTTTGATTAATGAAGCTGTGAGAGGGACAGTCCCTGTCTGATAACCACCTACAAGCAGCAAGGAGGGGGAAAAGCCATGGGAGAGCAATGATGGCTACAAGCCCACACTGTGGTGCATCTCTGAAGAAGAAAAAAAACCAAATTTTTGTTAGTCAAGAAATTATCAGTAGTGAGAGAAAAAATTTAGTGGGCTTGTACAAGACTGGGAGAATTTCTTCTAGCTGACTGTGCAAAATGTTGGTTGCCCATTCCACAGAAAGATAAATTAAAAATTAAAGAGGGAGGGCTACTTGAGAGATCGGGGAAATGCTGTCTTGATTGTATGATCAGAAGCTGAAAGAACCCAGCTAACTTTCAGGTATTTTTCTCCAAATGAAAAGAATCAATACAACTGTAATTCATATATGTATCTATTTAAATTTGGCAGAACAATATGATTTTCCATTGTTCTTTGTAGGAGCCTTGTAGGTGCAAAGAAATACTATGTTTGATCTCCCTGATGTAATGCTTAGTGAGAGGAAGTCCATTTCATGAGATCTAGCAATAGAAGCCCATGTTATACCCATATTGTTATAGAAACGACTTCTCAGGAAGGTAATTTATCGTGTTGTGCAATGTGTTTTCACCTGCTATTCGATGTGTCTGTACCTGTTGGCATACCTCAGATGGGTGGATCTTTGTCTCATGAGGCAAGTTGTAATAACCAGTTTTCTCCAAATATGAACATAGAGAAAGCTTTCTACAAATTATATCTGTGAGTCTACGCAGAGTGTGGACACCTTCTATAAGCTCCATGTGCAGGAAATCACTGTTGGCTGCTTCCTCTCTTGAAATGCACAGTTCCTGTCCTGTATATGAAAAAGAGAAGGCGCAGTGGCATATACATAAAGAACACCCCTCTCCTTGTCTTTCTTTCCAGGAGAACATGTGTGGGTACTGTGGACTCTGTCACAAGTTTCCCTCAGGATTTACTTTAAGGATATGGAGATGATTCCAAGCTTTCCTGATTTAACTTCCTAGCAAGCAGCTGGTGTCATGCTATGTTTTGGGTTTGGGATAGGAATAGAGTGATGTTTTTGGTTGTTGAGCACTCAAGGCCTTTTCTGCTCCTCAGGCCGCCCCGCCAGCGAGCAGGCTGGGGGGGAACAAGAAGTTGCGAGGAGACACAGCCAGGACAGCTGACCCCAACTGACCAAAGGAATATTCCATGCCATGGGAACATCACACTCGGTATATAAAGCTGGGGGAAGGAAAGGGAGGACGTTCAGAGCGATGACATTTGTCTTCCCAAGTCACCATTATGCATGATGGAGCCCAGCTTTCCTGGAGGTGGCTGAACACCGGCCTGTGATGGGAAGAAGTGAATGAATTTCTTGTTTTCCTTTGCTTGTGTGCACGGCTTTCACTTTACTTATTAAACTGTCTTTATCTCAACCCACGAGTTCTCTCACTTTTACTCTTCTGATTCTCTCCCCAACACAGTGAGAACCATGTTTCACCTTCTGTAGCACATCATTTGAGTTGGTTTTCTTCCTTGTTTTTCATAATTCCAAACTCTTTTGTTGCTTTTGCTACAACATATTTGGGGTTGCTAGGCTGTTTCTCTGGCCTTCTCTAAGTACTATCTTCATCAGAACACCACTCTCTGAAGATTAGGAAAGGGAGTGATTATGGTTATGACATATTTCTGAAAACCAAGGACCAAGAAATGAAGAAGTATGCAATGTTAGTCCCTCTCTCCCTCACAGATAGGCAACGTAAAGCAGAAATCAGCCGAGAATATTCCAGGTACACCTGCAGTAAGCAGTTAATGAACTGGATGGCAAGAGGTCAGTTTAACAATACTGTGATACCGGATTATCTGGAAGAACCAAGAATTTCTGAGGGATTTCAGCCTCTCTCTGACTCTTGTGTACAGAGGACAGTGTTACATGTATTATTTCAAATACGTAGACATAACTCATATCTGTGCTGGTTTGCATAGATTATATCAAGTAGCAGGAAATAGGGATCCTCTTGCTGTGGAGATTACCCCAAGTAAAGCAGTTGTTTGATTTCCGCGTTAGATGGTAGGGAGGTGAAAGCGTCAGGATCCTGGCCAAGAGGCTGAAAGCATCCAAATTTTGAGACATCTGAATGAGGCAAGTTATGGCCACATAAAGTTGGATCATCCACTGAAAATTAATATCTCATTGCACTGGCGAGGGAGAGTCTAACTGACCTCGATGTAGGCAATTACCTGAAGTTAGATACTTAAAGTCAGGTATGATGAGCCTAGACCTAAATATTTGGGCTTCTGGGGAAAATGTAGGCAAATTCTGCGATTCTAAAATAAAGCAAGACTGTCTGTGTATGCACGGGGAGAGGGTGGAAGAGAGAGACTGGTAGATTAGGGCATCATTCAAATAATGTAAATATCTGGGCATAACCTTAACTCCGTTTTCAACTCTTCACATGACTGAGTTTGAAATACTTTTACTCTTTCCTGATTTCCAGCTGTTTGAGTTTGTAGAACAGCTGCTCTCTAAATGGAACAGGATAACACAAGGGAAAGTTTTGTAGGCTGATAAAGCTTTCAGTTGCTGAATTTCCTACATCTTGTCCTAGTAAGTGAATAATGTTTCCTGTGGGAGTAAGTGATCATGCACTAAATTTTATGTGTGGGTTTTATATAGAGGCGGCATGTGACTATTATGTCTTCCTTTTTGTACCAAGGTAATTGCTGTCATTGTAAAGTTTGAGGTGTGAGAAACAAGGCTGATGAGAGAGATCACATCCCCATTAATGTTACAAAATCTCTTCTATTATGCAGCAACTTTAAGCATGTGAGTACAGATGTCTCCGTAACTTTTGCCCCCAGCATCTTTTTCAGCTTATCTTCCATTTATCCTATTAACAGCAGGAGAAGTTATTCCATGTTAACACATCCCGGGAAGCAGAGAGTTAGGTCAATGCCTGTTTTCTTTGCTGTTTTGCCTGAGTTGGAGAGAAACACGAAAAATTCAGTCAGGCTGTTTGGGTACTGAATGAGCTCTCCTTCCCTACTTGCGACATGTGGTAATAGTTCCCACAAACTACCATGCCACAAAGAATATACATTCTTTGCATATTCTGTTCGTGTTCTTCTCTTCCCTATTCTTGTGACATAGTATTCATAGCTTGGCTTAAATGACTTGCAAATATGTTTTCAGTTTCCAGGGCTGTGGGAAGCTTCTCCTTCATCTCAACATCCTTACCTGCCTTGTTCAGACATGCAGAGCCCCATATTTAGTGCCTCTTCAGCACTGGGTTTGTCACAAGGAACTTGTGGTCTGATTCAGATAGAAGCACGGTCATCTGGTGCTTTGCACAGCAAGTTGGAAGGAAGTAAATTGGAATAATGCGAGGTTTTCTCAAGAGTTTAAGTTGTTAAAAGTGAGGAAAAGTTGTTGGGAGAATGCTTCCATACGTTTCCATCATTTCTTGAAGGGGTTAAGGCATCCACCCCATGGCTGTGGGTGCAGTTATCACCAAAACAGGGCATAATAAGCAGTACTAGCCAGAAAGGGTGTAACATGGTATGAGATTGTATCACTCTTTCTATTCAGCAAGTCTGTGCTGCAAATTTTGAGTCATACCCTGATGCTTTTTGGGGGGCAGTAGATAAGATCTGCTATTAAGAAAGAGCATGTTACATCATATGAAGACACAAGGATACAATTCTGTCAATGCCACCCTTCCATTCATACTGTAAAACCTTGTGTCTGTATTTCAGCATGGGTATTTCAAGCAGACACAGCAGACAACAACCATTTCCATGACCATCTTGAGTGCTGTGAAGCAGCAAGTTACTAAGCATGAGCATAAGAAATCTTTTGGTCAAAATACAGTGGGGTTTTTCCCTCTGAACTTCCAGCTCCTTCACACATTCTGTTGTCTCTCTACTGACCTCCACTGGGCTACATTATTTAATCTTTCAGAAATTTCTGCAAAGTAGCACAAACAGAAACCACCTTTGCTGTGTCGTTATCGAGAGGACCTCTCAACACAGCGCTAGTCAACTGGTGGAGCATGCCCAGATCATGGGGAACATATGGAAAGAATATTCTTAGTATCAGCTCTGTGCCGCACCAGTGGCTCCACTAAAATGCTATTTATCAGAGCTTTGCTCACCGCAGTCTTTTCCAGACCAGTGTTCAGGACCACGAACAAAGGGCAATGAAGAATTTCTAAAGATTTACTGCAGGTCCTTGCCAGCGTTGTTATTGCTGCAACAACGTGACTCTACCGGCTGGCTCTAGAGGAAGTGTTCAGATTAAGCTATGTGCCACCAGTGATCTCTTCCCTAAAACATGATCTTCTATTCATAGCAGAAACAGGGGAGTTCGTGGTCATCAAGTAGTCCCAGGAAGCAACAATAGTTGCAGCATTTTGAACTGGAGAGGAATATGGGTCAGCGTGCTCAAGATTCATTTTTTTATGCATATAGTGTGCCACCTCTAAGGATTATTGCAATGTTCTTGTAATCAACTTTTATGAAAGCTATAAAGAATTTAAGAGGTGTTCTGTTACACTTTTATACGAATTCATTGCTATTTACATTTGCCAGCTTGATCCAACCAATGAAAATGATGGAGCATTCACAATTTCTCTGGGCAACCTGTTCCACTGTCTCACCACCCTTACAGTAAAAAAATTCTTCGTTATGTTCAACCTAAATCTACCCTCCTTAGTTTAAAATTATTTCCCCTTGCCCTGTCACTGCAGGTCTTGGTAAAATGTCTCACTACATCTATCTTATAAGCCTCCTTGACATATCGAAAGGCCATGGAAAACGTCCTGGTAGACTTGTTGACAGATACCAACCTTGGGTTCACAACACTGTGAAATGAAGTCAGCAGAGGAGCAGAAAGATTCAAGCATGTTTTAGGCACAGGTAATTAGTGTGAAGCTTCACAGCTATGTGCACCAGGAGGTCCAAAATACCTTCAGACCCATGTGAAGAACAGTGTCTCATCCATAGCACTGGTTTGGCTGAACAGTCCCACATCAGAAGTCTGTGGTAAATCATTAGGACCTTTCCAAGTCCCTACCATGGCAGTCTTTCCTGCTTGTTGCCATAAATCCCAAGAAGTAGCACTGATCCTACTTCCAATTCTTCTAACATTGCAACACATAAGCAAGAAGAATCAGAAAAGAAAAAGAAGTAAGAGGAGTTACAGGTCACAAATATTTAGTTATGGATACAACTGGATTCTCCTCCTGTATATTGCATTTTTATAAATCAGGCTTTATTTTCTTTATTTATATTTTGTTCTGGCTTACTCATCTTAATTAGGACTTTTTTTTCTTTTTTTTTACTTTTGTGTGTGTGTTGTTTTCAGAGGCCCCAGTTTATGGATATTTGGGTTATATTTTGTGGCTGGCTGCTCTGATTATAGCCTTCGGTTACCTGTGTTGTTGAAATTCATAGCATCGTCTATTACTGAAATTGTTACTGCTGCCCACACAACTGTAACGAAAGAGGAACCCATTAAAAAGATTTTCTTGAGTTACAGAAACAGCCCACACAATATTTTCTACCAGACCAAAATAGCAGAGAGAGGAAGGCACATGGAGTCTGACACGCTGCTTCTCAGGCAAATCAATACCCTGTCGTCTTTCCTGCTATTCACCACAATTCAAAATATTTTTCAGAGGCAATCTGTTGCAAATATATTGGCAGTTGCCCCTTCTGCCAGGATACAAGAACAAGCCTGTGCCACAAAATAGCGTATCAGCAGAAAGGGCCACGCTGAGTCTAAAGCACGGTGGGAATGCAAGCACCACACAATCCAAATCTCCAGGGATTACTTACTTGGACATTTTCCAAATGTGGGAACTGGTTATGGAGCCTGTCAGTACCCAGGCGGCTGCACTCCACATGGAAATATTCAACTCTAACTTTGCAGCATTTGTGCAGGCTAAGGGAGGCCACAGTAAGGCTACCTCATTTGGTGGCACACCTAAGACTTTCTGAAATAAATTTGATCTTGCATTCTCTTATCCCAATGCAGATGGCATCCGTAATTGCATGTGGCCCAATCCTGTCAAGTTTCCTAAAATGGAAGAAGGGGATAGGTAGCGATCCTTAAAACACAAATGGGCTCCTTCAATTGACTGATGATCCTACATCAATAGGGTCCATCAACTGGGGTTACATCTGGCTGGTGATGGTCACCAGTGGTGTTCCTCAAGGCCATTCCAGTTCAATATTTTTGTCAATGATCTGGAAGCAGGAGGTAAAGGCACCATCAGAAGGTTTGCTGATGATACCAAACTGAGAGGTGCTGATGACCCTTTCAAGGGACAAGAGGCCTTGCAGAAGGATCTAGATAGACTGGGGCATTGGGCAACAACGGCAGAGGAGGACATCAAAGTCGGTGAAAGGCCTGGAAGGCATGTCCTGTGAAGAATGGCTAAGGACTTCAGATTTGTCTAGTTGGGAGAAAAGGAGGCTGAGGGGCAACCTCATTGCTCTCTGCAGCTTCATAAGGAGGGGAAGCGGAGAGGGAGGTGCTGAGCTCTTCTCCCTGGGATCCAGTGGTAGGACGCGTAGAAATGGTTCAAAGCTGCATCAGGGGAGGTTTAGACTGGACATTACAGAATCACAGAATATTCATGGTTGGAAGGGACCTTTGAGATCATCTAGTCCAAGAACAACAAAAAAAAAAAAAAAGGAAACATTTCTTTACTGAGAGGGTGGTCAAACACTGGAACAGGCTTCCTATTGAGGTGGTTGATACTCCAAGCCTGTCAGTGTCAAAGAGGCATTTGGACAATGCCCTTAACAACATGCTTTAAGTTGTGGTCACCCCTGAAGTGGTCAGGCACTTGGACTAAATGATCGTTGTAGGTCCCTTCCAACTCCTCTCCTTTCTGCTCCTTTCCTCTCCTGCCACCAGGGGAGAGAAAATCCCTGCTTCTACAAATATGCAGGTGTTTGACTTCCTCATGTCTTTGGTGTCATTCATCTGGCTAACGTTGCTCTGGTGTTCAAGAACCTGCCATGTCCATGGCAGGCAGAAAGGGAACTAATAGAGTTCCTTTGAGATTCAGCAAATACTTTAACCACTTATGAAGTGCAACAGCTCAGTTTGGAGAAATCAATGTTCAGATTTTAACCTGCATTCAAGATCCTTTTAGTCCCACCACAGATCTTTCTTTTTTTCTTTTTTTTTTTTTTTACTGTTGATGTTTATATTAACACAAGAATTCCAGAAAGGACCATAACGTAGGTTTGCTCCACTTCACCCCAATGCAAGGAAAGGAAGAATGGATCACAGAGCATAAAAATGTGGGATATGGGAGAGAACAAGTGGATATCAGGTAGGTATCAAGTCATAGTCCGATGATTATCTTTTTAGCAGCTGAGATCTTTCATTGTGAAAAGATGGATTGCAAAACATCAGAACAGGGAGCTGCAAAACTGGAAATGCCTAAGTTTAGCTCAATGGGGGGGTTCCAGTGAAAAATTCAGTAGCTGGCAACTTGGTGTAATAGCTGGGGTTCTGATTAATGAAGTGTTTATTACCAAATATATTGTTCCATTGTTAACACTGTCTGATACAATAGCAATTATCATTATTACTATCAGCATTTCTACCAGAGTAATGTCTACAGGCTGATACAATAGTACTGTCATGAGTATCATACAACCCATGTAACAACCAGCTCCTTCTCTGAATGGGTTACATGGCTCCTTCTTGAATAATTAGAGTTTTAGTTATCCAAGGGTTTGATATACATCCGTGGAAGGACTTAACATCCTGGCTGCCCTTGTAGATGCTTGAGGGCCGTTCTTAAAATCTGAAGCTCCAGCTAAATTGTTGCCTGTTTCCTGAAAAAGCCACATTCCTGGTGTTGGCTCTCACTAATGTTCTGAAACAACAGCTGCTGAATCACGCACAGAAGTTGGGTTTGGGACAAAAAGCTTACGAGGGGCAGCTGAGCAGCTGGATGCTCTGTGGGCTGAAAACCACAGGATGAAAAAGCTTTTCCCCACCTGGTTTACTGATCCAGTGGTAGCTGCAGCTTTACATCAAAGTTAACAGGAAAAGAAGGGACTTTTCTATTTTACTCAGCAACCTGTGATTCACTGAAAAGGTAAAATAGCAAGGGGATTTGAAATTTTTTCTCCTTTGGGTTGCTAGGTTGCTCTGGCCACCTGAGCATCCTCAGAAAGGCAGAGAAAAAGATGAAACAGGAAATCTCTCGGTCGTGTTGCTGAAGCTTTTTAACTTTGTGAAGGATTTTAGGGTCAGAAAAAACAGCTGAGGAGGCACGAACATAGGACAAGGGGCTGAATTCTTCCCCCTTTTCTGCTGAGTATTCAATGCTAAATATTTGGTGCAGGAAGGAAGATAAAAGGAAGGAGTTCTGCTGAACTCTTGAAAGTGCATGCTGCTCCACTGGAGGTGGCTTATCTCAAGTGTTATAAAAATATATTCTGTTTAAAAGTAGCAAACATGAGCCTCAGAGAGGGCAAAGCCCAGGAACGAGAAGGGAAATTTGCTTTCTGACTGCCTGCTGTGGCAGGGGAGAAGCAAAGAAACAGAACGATGGCGACTACTAAGTCTTTTTAAGGCATCTTATTTCGTTGGCTGCCGTTGGGAGCTGGGCTGAGAAATCAACTTTAGCCTTTTCACACCTTCTTATAAAGGGGAAGAGTCATAAACACTGTTTAAACAACTTAGTCGTGATAATTAGGTGAGATTCCTCTTGGTTCTTTGGATCAGCATTTCTCACTTGAAGTGTAGACTGCAGAATTATTATCAAGTGAGAACTTTACTAGCCCAAGCAGCCTCAAAAGCAAATGAACCCTGAGGAGAAAAAAACCTGCAAGTAGGTGTGTGATAAATGTTACATATTTATAGTAATTAAGACAAATGAAATACTGCAAACCATCAAAAGTTAGTAACTCAGACAAATTGATTTCAGCTGCGACCACATGCCTTGAAAACTCTGTCTTAATTGTGAGCTCCTCCACCTGGGTTGATGCTGATGTGGGCTTTAACATGTGTTTTTCCATGGTATAAAGAAATCGTTGACTCTGTTGTGGTCTTATAATATTTTTGAGACTTTGTGGCTTGTTTTGAAAAGAGAAAATTATGTGACTGCTAAGACTTATTTAGAAAGATAGGAAAAGCTGAACCAAGCGGTATTTTGCAATTAATACTAATTTCCTGGAGTCACCAAGTCAATAGTTTGCTAAGTAATTTTACAGACAAGAAAGGGGCAGGAGGAGGGGAAGAAAAAGCCATTTCACAACCTGCCACCAGGACCTGCTATAACATTTTACGTGTGGCATCCCTGGCTCATCCTGGGAAACGGCAGCATCGAGCGCAGAGCTCTGAGGAGGGGATTAGGGCTGGAAAGGGCACAGTGAAGCCTCCTCCACCCTGCCCCATTCTTGCTGTGTGTGCTGGAGAACTGGAAATATGAAAATATAGGATTTCAACAGGTTCTAAATATAATAAATATAACATCGAGTCCTTAAGAGATTGGTTAGTTGTGTTTTGGTGTTTGATTTATTTTTTTTTAAATTGGGTATGAGAACGTGCATAACTTGTGTTTCTTCCAAAGGGGTTTGTGAACTGCTACATCTAAACTAAGCTGCAGAGTGATATTATTTTTCTAGTTAACAGCAGGTTAATCAGATGCGTATTTAAGTGCAGCTTTCCCTGAGTGTCAGAGCCCAGTACGACTGTTTTGGGAATGGAAAGAGCTATGTGAGGAAAAAAAACCAAACCCATGAAGTGGTCAAATACTCCTTACCTGTAGATACTTCCAATGAGCACCTAAACAGGGAGACAACAGCAGGTCTGGACGCAGGCTTATTTTCTCCTGTCTTCTGTTTGCTGTTACAACTTTTGGTGACTGGAGGATTTTATCTCCCAGCGAGCAAAGTTTCTGTCTTGCATAAGACCAATTTCTACGGTGTTCAGCTGCAAAGGAGAAGATGCTTTCATGATAAAAAAAAAATAAGTTTTTTTTTGTTTTTTTTTTTAATGAGTAGTTAATATTTTCTTCACGTTTAAACACATGCTTGGCTCACATTGAGGGTGAAGGAGCGGTTTTGGAGTGAAAGCCCAAAAGGCAGGAGCTCTCCTGGGGATGGGGAGAGGAGGAGGGTGGTGCCGGGGTGTGTCCCACCATTATATCCCATGGCTGGTGAGGAAGGAAGAGAGGAAGGAGGAGGGAAGAGAGGAAAGAGGGAGGAAGGAAGGAAGGAAGGATGGCACCTCTGCGAGGGGCCGGGGAGATGCGTGAAGAGCAGGCTGGGGACCCTGCATCCAGCCCGGTGCTTCGGTTCTTCACCTGGGAGGAGATCCGGGAGCGGAGCGGGAGGGGGTCGCCGCCGCAGGAGCGCTGGCTGGTGATCGAGAGGAAGGTGTACGACATCAGCCAGTTCTACCGCCAGCACCCCGGGGGGGCCCGGCTCATCAACAGCCACGTCGGGCAGGACGCCACGGTGAGCAGCAGGGTGATGGCGGGGTGGCGTTTGGGACCGACTGGCTTTGGGATGCAGGGAGGAGGAGGAGGAGGAGGTTGGTACCCGGCAAGCATCATGCAGTGAGAGCTTGGGAGGTGACTTCTCTGGGGACTTAGGGGGGGTGTTCGGGGATAAATTGCATGGTGATGGGTAGGACATGGAGCTGTTGGAGCGGGGCCAGAGGAGGCCACGGAGATGGTGGGAGGGCTGGGGCCCCTCTGCTGGGAGGACAGGCTGAGAGAGTTGGGGGGGTTCAGCCTGGAGAAGAGAAGGCTCCGGGGAGACCTTATAGCAGCCTTCCATTATCTGAAGGAAGCCCACAGGAGAGATGGAGAATAACTCTTTGTCAGGAAGTGTAGTGACAGGATAAGGGGAAACGGTTTTAAATTGGAAGAGGGGAGATTTAGATTAAATACGAGAAAGAAATTCTTTACCGTGAGGGTGGTGAGGCACTGGAAGAGGTTGCCCAGAGAAGCTGTGACTGCCCCATCCCTGGAGAAGTTCAAGGCCAGACTAGAATTTGGAACTCAATGATCTTCAAGGTCGCTTCCAATCCAAACCATTCTATGATTCTATAATTTGGGAGTGAAGATCTCTACCTGGTGAGTAATAGGAAACACATTTTTATTTAAAGCAGTCACATTTAAAGGGCAATCTTCTCTTTGGACAAATTGCACAACAAAGGAGATTCCAGTCCAGGGATAAGGAAGGTCCTTTGGGCACCTGGATGTCCAGGAAGATGGAAAAGTGACTAATATTGTGGTTGAGAAGAGGGGGAATAAGAAAGGCAAGGGAATTATACTGAGCTTTAGGCATATGATGGAGATTTATTCAATTTTGCATTATGGAGCTTGCATACCTGTAGTGGAAGTCAGGCCTCTTCCATTTGCCACCTGAAATAAGATCTCATTTAAAAGCATAGGACAAACCTGAGAAGAAAAAGGTCAACACAATCTTGCAGAGACATAAAGGGAAGCCAGGCATCTTTGCTATTGCGGTTCCTCCCCAATGAATGTCTTGCTGTGCAGAGCAGACTGAGGTTACCAACACAGAATTTGTTTTTCTTACCTCTTCCTTTACTCTTCTGCATTTGCAGGACGCCTTTGTAGCATTCCATGTTGACAAGGTGCTGGTGAGCAAGTACCTGAAGTCACTGCAGATTGGGGAGCTGGCACCAGATCAACCCAGTATCGAGCCCACTAAAAATGTAAGTCTATTGTCGTAAAATCAGATCAAAGAAATATTCTGAGATTAGACCTAGTTCTTCTGTATCAGTGTAGCTCCTGGAAAAATGGGTTTTTCACAATTTTTTGTGCTACAGCTTAGAAACAATACATGAATATTAGTCTAAATCCACATTCTGTGGTTGAGAATGAGATTCCTGAAGATGGATTTTTGCTTATCACAGCCCGTCCTGACGTTTCCTTTGTGTGGTCCCACACTGCCTGCTGAAGGGGGGTAAGATGATACATGGCCCCATGTAAACCAGGCATTAGAAGCACAATTCAGAGCAGTTTGGCTGTCCCAGAATGGCATGGCCGTGATTCCTATGTAGGTGGGAACCCCCTGAGCCCTCTGACCCACCTGTGGCCATGCCTTGCCTATTTCTCAATCCCATAGCTGACCTGCAGCAGAGCCTGCATGTGCCTTGCTCCATGCAAACTCCATTTCCTCAAAACAACTGGGAAAGTAGGCGGCCAGCATGCTTCTTTGTGGGTTGGAGACAGGAATTAGGCTTGACAGGCACCTGCAGAGCTGGCAAAACCGAAGGTGGGTTGGTTGAGCACACGTATGGTGCTCATTTCTTCTTCCACCCTCCTTCCTCGGTGTCCACCAGCCTGAGGCCATCTGAGCTGTACATGCTGTTTTCATACAGGTATTTAACCCTCTCCTGTTAATCTTGGGAAGGGTAAAGTGAAAACAAATATTGATCCATTGGAACTGGTGGCAGAAGAAGAATAATTTCATTCCAAAGGCCTACCACAAGATGGCATGCTATGTTCACGAACATCCAGCACACTTCCACCACACACAACTTCCATCAGAGCCCTGCCAAAAAAATGATGAAAGAAGCACCAAAGACCCAGTCTTAGGGGTTGGGGGTACAGACATTGTGCTCTGGCTGCTGCTTGCTCCTCTGCTCCATGGACCTTATCAGGCAAAGACACAGAGAATCTGTAGGAGAACGATTATAAAGTTTACCAGGGTGCAAGCCCAGCTCTTGCCCATTTGGCCAGGTCCTTTGCTCTATCTTTCCTCCTTTAAAATGGTCCTCAGCTTTCAAGGCTGCAGTGCTACACTCTAAAAACAAGGAACATGTAATGCTGGTGCTTCCCACAGAAAATGCTGGTGGAAGACTTCCGTGAATTGCGTGCTACTGTTGAGAAAATGGGACTTCTGGAGCCAAATCAACTCTTCTTCTTCCTGCACCTGGCTCACATCCTCCTGTTGGATACTGCTGCTTGGGTCATTCTCTTCTATTTTGGTACATCCTTAATGCCCTTCATTGTCTCACTGGTGGTACTGACCATTTCTCAGGTAAGCAACGAAGTCCACAGCCTGTACGCATGGACTTGCATCAACTTTTATACACATAATACTATTGCAGTTTTCCAGTCCTCCGTTTCCTTACTTGGCATAGTTCTCCTTTGTCACAAAAAGACAACCTCTGTATGGCATGTGTTTATTATAGAAGATGTAAGAAGAAATTCTGCATGTGGCGAGCTCCCATTAAGCCTAGTCTGGGATTCTTTCAGCAAGATCTATTCTGGGGGAATCACAGAAGCAAGAATGGTTCAGGTTGGAAGGGACCTTAAAGATTGAGTTCCAACTCCCCTGCCATGGGCAGAGACACCTCCCACCAGAGCAGGTTGCTCAAAGCCCCATCCAGC
>JAOXJM010000041.1:65829594-65839872 GCA_026413425.1 Tringa solitaria | reverse complement strand
CCTGTTCCAGTGTCTCACCACCCTCACAGCAAAGAATTTCTTCCTGAGATCTAATGTAAATCTCCCCTCTTACAGTTTAAAACTGTTACCCCTCATCCTATGGCTCCACTCCCTGATCAAGAGTCCCCTCCCCCTCTCTCCTGTAGTCCCCTTCGGGTACTGGAAGGCTGCTATAAGGTCTCCCTGGAGCCTTCTCTTCTTCAGGCTGAAAACCCCCAACTCTCAGCCTGTCAGAAGCCTTAAGAGTGCCAGGATTTCATAGTTCCTTTATGGTTGTGACTTTGGAGGAGTGTCTGAAAAATAAATCTTGGCATTTCAAAGCAAAGGACAGGTGTTACACCCTCCTGGTCTTAATTCCTGTTTTTCTCCCCTCCCAATGTCTATTCACTCTTCCAGGTCCAGGCTTCATGGTTACAGCATGATTTAGGACATCTTTCAGTATTCAGGAAGCCCAAGTGGAACCACTTGCTGCACAAGTTTGTGATGTGCCATTTGATTGTAAGTACCTGAGCCTGGAAAAACTTCTTGATGGCTTTCCTGTAAAAGCATGAAGACTCTGTGGAGGATTGTGCTAAATGTTGGGTGAAGGAAGGGAGTTGGAGATAATCTATCTCTGAAAGCACTGTACTTTTCATACTTTGTTCTTCACTAAAACAGGGAGCATCAGCCAAGTGGTGGACTCTCCTGCATTCCCGGCACCATGCCAAACCCAACTGCTTCCAGAAAGATCCGGATATTGATATGCACCCTTTCTTGTTCACTTTGGGGAAGAAATTCTCTGTGGAGGTCAGTGTGTGCCTGCGTGTGCTCGTGTACCAGGAACTGGGAAGGACACCCTAGTCAACAAAAAAGCACTCTGTACCATAAAGATCTAAAACTAAGCCGTAATGACAGTTTCTGAAAAAAGATGGCTTTCACCTGTGTCTATTTTCTTCAGCCTTTGTAAGGTGGTCAAAGTGCACATTAAGTTCCTTTAAAAATGTCTAGAGCAGTTGACAAGTAGTTGTAAATAAATTAGAGGTGATGTACATGCATCATATAGAAGGTGGAAAATCCATCAGGAAGAAGACTTAATGGTTATAGCAACTTAATGACCTAGCAGAATGACTCGGTAATTAATGATTATTAGATAACTTGTAAGCATTGATATAAAGCATGTCTGCAGTTGGCCTGGGATTACTATAATATTCATATCTGAAGCTCAGAGATACAGGTGGCTTTGGCATATCTATGCCTTCATAGGATGAAGGGTAACGGTTTTAAACCAAAAGAGGGGGAGATTTAGACTAGATATTTGGAAGAAATTCTTCACTGTCAGGGTGGTGAGATACTGGAACAGGTTGCCCAGAGAAGCTGGTATTCAAGGAGGTGTTCAAGGCCAGGTTGGATGGGACTTTGAGCAACCTGGTCTGGTGGGAGGTGTCCCTCCCCAGGGCAGAGGGGTTGGAACTCAATTTTTAAGGTCCCTTCTAACCCAAACCATTCTATGATTCCATGAAGGCAGAAGCCTTGCTGTGAGAGGCAGCCAGCACAGCAGGACTGTACAACCAAGTCCTGTTGCTCCACAGGACTGGGTCCTGGCAGAACCCTCCGGTGGGCAGAAGTCATCTGCCAGGCCACTTCCAGGAGCAACAACCTAAGAAAATGCTGAACTCCCTTCAGCTGAAGCTGTACAGCTTCATCAGTTCTTGAGACCCTGTCAGTGTAGGAAATATCTAGCATTTCACCAAATTAATTATGAATGTGGTAAAAACACAAAACCAAGGAAATTCAGCAGTTAAAACTGAGCCCTATCCACCATCAAGATTATTTTTATCATAACTTACAGGTGACACTATATTTTAATGGATTAAATATTCTGGCATAGTTTTTATCACATCATTCCGTTCCAATCCAGAAAATGGTGGTATCTGTGACAGCATTTTCCTTGCTACCATACACCAACGTAGTTTTTTCTTGTGGGCAGTTACTTCTGTTTTGGCTGGTCATAAGTATATCTAAAACAGCTTTTCAGCAATCACTTAGTTAATTTATTTTCCCCTGCTAGAGAAAAATCTCATGCTTGCTTAACAGTTTGTCTTTGAAGGACTTGACAAAGCTGTAAGTAATTAAAGCCTTACATTAATGGAATGAAGGTTTAGAGAAAAAGGTTGTTGTGTATGAAAAGTAATTGGACAGGTAGACAAGAAGGAGACGGTAGGAGTGAGGGTTGTGAGAAGTGTGCAAGAAGAGTGCCTCTGGGGAAGAAAGAATGGAAGACAGCAATTTACCTGTGCAGGTTGCTTAGTTTCCACTCAGTTTGGTTTTTTTGCCGTTTCTGTTCACAGCTTGGGATCAAAAAGACAAAATACATGCCATACAACCACCAACACAAATACTTCTTCATCAGTGAGTATCTCCATTCTCCTGCAATACCATGAGGGGTACCAACGGGGCTTGTAGGATCTTAATTTTGACCTGCAGAACTTCAGCAAACATAAGGTGCCTGCATCAAAGAACATAATAAACAGTTTGCATCTAAATTTTGGAGGAGTTGAAAACCTGACTGGGTAAAACCCCAAGTAACGTGCTCTGTCCTCATAATTTATTCTGCTTTGAGATTCTGAGGTCCTTTCCAGCCTCAATTATCCTATGATCCTGTATGAGGTCAGGTTTCTGTGCCCTTCTTGACTTGAAACACATTAATTTGGTTTGAGAATTTCTATCCAAATGGCTTAAGTTTGTTCCAGGGTAGAAAAAGTAGTAGGGTACACTTATCCCAGGTTATCTTAAAACTGTACTGCTTTGCAAAAACAAGTCTACATCTATTTGGGCAGAGAAAAGGAGAAAGATTCTTAACTTACTAATTAAGGAACTTATCTGGACGAGTGCGGTGAGGGCTGTGGAAGCCACTTCTCAAAATATTCATCTGTGGCTGTTCCTCACTTAAAAGCCTAAAATGAAATCTCAGGTTTGCAAGCACCATCAGATTAATGGACAGACCTAGAAAAGTTTAGAAGCACTAGTAGAGCATCCTCACCAGCATCAGTCATTGCTTTCTTGCTAAGTGGTTACTGTGATACTCAAAAGAATTATCAAGTTTCTGGGGTCTTGTCCTCCTTATTTTTCAGGATTCAACACACCCCTTTTTTTCTTCACCACTCTTTTACAAAAGAAGCTCTCCGTGAGGAAAGGGTAGGCAATGCTACCTGTGTTGGCAGGTGACATCCAGGACCTGCCCTCAACCAAGTCTCAGAGAGCTTCTTGTCTTACCTTTGTTTCACCTCTTGATGTCAGCAGGCTCCCAGGTTGCTTACTGTTTGTCTGCCTTGGCGCATACTGATATCATCCAAAAAATTCTGCAGCCCTAAAACTTTCCAGACTATTCTCCATATTGAGCAGCTCTTCAGGGATCCTTTGCTTGAAGTTTGATTATCTGTCATTCGGTCCATGACATCACCACTGATAATGAGTTCTCCCTTTCAGCTCTTCCTCCACTCCTGTTTCCCACCTACTTCCACTGCCACACGTTTTATATTGCCTACACCAAAAGGTACTGGGCGGTAAGTGTTGCTACTTGTGCGGCCAAGAAGGGGTCAGCTGTGGGCCTTCAACCTTTCTTCTGAATGTGGAGCCACCTTCTGTCCAGAGCTCGGTCCCTGCTGTGTGACACTATGGGCCATTCAGTTAGGTCTACTACAATGGTCAGTTTGGTGGAGTATTTCTAGTGGCTCTGTGTGCTTTCTGCTAAACCCAAGATGTTCCTCAGCTCGGTGATAAGGGCCTGAAAACACGCAACAGGCTGTTGGGCTTCTACTTTGCTTTGCCTCATTTGCAGAACCACAAAGTGTACTGTCTCCTTTGGTGTGGGAAGCAAATTGGAAGGTCCATAGAGGTCAAGAAGGGGAGAACATGGATTTATAGGAGCTACTGTTGTTGATTTGTTAGCAGTACACATGCGCTTGGCATTCCTTCCTACGCCAGGCAGCCAGAAGGAGTGCTTCATCCTTCCTTCTCCTGAGTGTGTGATGCGTTAAGGAGGACAGAGCAACTTCCAGCCAAAATGTGATCGTTGGTCTAGCACTTAATTCACTGTGAAATCCTGGGAAATGATTTGATACGAGTCTTCAACTCATGCTTCTGAATGCACACTCATTTGCTAATATTTTAATCTACTTACTGGGCGTGAATGCTCAGATTCATCTCTATTAGAGCAAGCTGTGAAAAGAACATGTTATTAGCTTATGTTAACTTGGATTGCTCCAGATGATTCCATTTAGCAAAAAGCTACAGAAGCTGAATGCAGACTGTTTTCTTGTATGTATAACATGAAATTTAGAAAAATATTTCAAGGAATGTAACTTATAATTAATTTCTTTTCTTGTTGTCTCTGGTTTTGGTAGGACTTGGCCTGGATGCTGACCTTCTATATCAGATTCTTTTTCGCTTACGGATCACTATTAGAAATAAAGAGTCTCCTGGCATATTATTTTATATTCAGGTAATATCTCTTTAGAAGGTTCTTCAGCCTTCCTCTATGTATACTTTCCATCTGAAATGGACCTGCCTTTCTCTGCCTTTGCTTATCTTTCCATGTTCTCCTTTATGATCTCTTTTTTTTTTCTTTTGGTTATTTTTTTCATTCCATAAAGTTAAACTCTAAAACTCTTCTGCACAATTGCCAGTTCAATTTTTATGTCACCTCACTGGCTCTGGCGGCAGAGAGACTTCACCAGGTGCTGGCCAAACTGAGAGATACTTACCTTAGACAACATTCAGTGCTTTGGGTGTCGGGTCTGCTACTGGTTAGAGAAAGAGAACATAGAGTTAGAGAAAGAGAACTTAGCCTGGGCTTGCAAACACCCAGGCATTATCTGGCAGAATTGGCTTGAATGGACAATACACTCTCCACTTGGATCATTTTACTGATTCTAATCAGCTTGGTCCTTGGATACAGATAAAACAAGACGAGTATCAGGCTACATCAGTTTCATCACAGAACATATTAAATAATCATGAGTTTCATAAGGAAGTATGAAACTTCCAGGGTTTGGAAGTTCTTCCAGGTGCTGAATTAGCAAGGCTGGTGTTGAGCCATGGATCTGGAACTCCAGCTGTGCTGTTATTTCAATGGCTCGGCACTGACTTCCTTACCTGTTACTGAATTCTGGCCTCTTGTCTGGTTGCACAGGATGCTCGAGAGCAGCTGGTTTGTCTGGGTTTCACAGATGAACCATATCCCTATGGATATTTACTATGACAACAATTTGGACTGGGTGTCTACGCAGGTAAAATATTTTCCGTTCTTAAGAACTGTGGCCATACAGGTTCAAATTCCAACCACAGGCCAAGCAAATCTCTATTGCATTAAGGGTGAAAACATGTTGGTAACTGAGAAGTGCAGGTTAATGGGACAACGGGATTCAGTTATGGTAACAGCAGAGGAGGACAGCAGTGACAAGTTCATGGGCAACCTAAAATCAAAGCTAAGACCCAGCTCTCTTTCCTAAACATACCCACCCACCTCCCCACGTGTTGCATCGTTCTATGTTGGACCTTTTCCACTTATGCAGAGATGGAAGCTTGTCTCCTGCTCCTGCTGAGTAATTTCATGCTACTAGAACACCAGCGTGGTGTCCCCTCTTAGCAGAGAGACTTACTGGAGTCCAGCAGTGAAGTGTGACCACCACAGAAGTCCCCTGCCATCTCTGCTTTTTCTGCAGACATAGGTTTGAGAAGACCCAGGAGGAGCTTTTGCCTGTCTGTTCACAGGCATTCACAGGAGCACAGAGCCAGCTCCTAGTTTTACCACGACCCCTGGTAGCCAGTCTACGCACAGCTGCTGGCCCACAAAGCCGAAGGAGGATTATGATCCATGGCTTGAGGTAGCTCAGCTTAGGCTAACAGAAAACAACAGAGCAGAGCAGCACAGTGCACTGTGCTCTTTAGACAAACGAGAAAGGCTGCAGTCACCAACCCATACTGACTTTGCTCTCCTTTCCCCTCCTTTAGCTCCAGGCAACCTGCAACGTTGAGCAGTCTCTGTTCAATGACTGGTTTACTGGGCATTTGAACTTCCAGATTGAACACCAGTGAGTACGCACCCTGAAAGAGAATTTTCTTCCGTTTTGGGTTTTTTTAAAATTTTTTTGCTTCCCTTTTTTTCCCCTCTCCCCTATTCTTCTTTCCTCTGAATTCCACAAATAGTTGTGGGGCACCAAAGAGTTTGTCAGCATTAGTGAAAACGTACATGCTAAGGCATCTTCCTCATAGTCTGACACAGTATTTTAACATTATCTGTAATAACTATTTATGCTATTACTCTCAAGACTGAGCTACACAACTGAAGGCTGGGCTCATCTCCTTTTCCATGCTATGGAGATGGTTACTTCTGGAGAAAGGAGAGGGGGGGAAATAGTTTCTTCCAGTTTATGGCATCATTTTAATTAGGAGTAATGTCACTTCAGAGATGCTGTGGAAAATAAGAGAGGGGGAAAGCAGGAAAGTGTATGAGTTACTTGTGCTAAAAGCACACCAAGGGGAAAAGAAGAGTCAGGAGCAGCTGGAGACCCTACTCACGGTGACCTGGGTGATTCCTCAGAAGTAATAATGAATGTGAACATGTGAAAGCTGTTATTTCTTATGGAGCACTGGAAGAGAATTTGTCTGTCTCCTGTTCACAGCCTATTCCCCACCATGCCAAGGCACAACTACTGGAAGGTGGCTCCTCTGGTGAAGTCCTTGTGTGCCAAACACGGCATCGAGTACCAGTGTAAGCCCTTGCTCACAGCTTTTGCAGACATTGTGCAGTAAGTAACAACACACCGACAAAAAATTGCTGAAGGATGTAGGAGAGACCGGACTCCCTAAGAACAAGAGTTGGCTTATTCTTCTCTTACAAATCAACAAACAGAAAACCCTCATTTCCCTTGCCCCCACCATCACTCCCTTAAGCAATCCTGCATAATGTGGCCTCTTGCACTCTGTCTTTCAGCTCTCTGAAGAATTCAGGAGAACTCTGGCTTGATGCCTACCTGCACAAATAAGATGACAAGGCTTGATGGTACCATTCACAGCCTGGCACGTCTTTGCATTCCAAACAAGATGAGGAACAGGAACCACAAGGGTCTCTACAGCAGAAGAAAATGAGTAAGAACTGGAGGATACGATTCCAATAGATATGAGGCTACCTGAATTTTACATCTGGTCTTTCTTGGTGTTCTGGTTCAGACGTGTTAAGAGTGGATGAGGCAAGCAGAAGATGGCTGGTTAGAACAGGAGAAACTCCTTGCTAGCTGTCTCTGAGGAAACACGGCCAAGAGCATTTCTGAGCCTGAGTATGTGTTCAAGTCAGATTAGGGACTGGTGCAGCTGCACACACAGAGGCCTCAGACCAGTGTTTTAGGTTGGTTTTGGTGTTTTTTTGGTACCCCTCATGTTGGGAGCTTAATGCTTAATAAAATGTTTGCTTATTTGAAGTCATTCAAAATTGTACCGGATTTTGAATTAACATGGTGTTCCAGCAATGTGCTGAAATCATAGTAAATTATAATAAAGTATGCATCACAGAGAGTACAGCAATTGTAGTCTGCAGCTGAATAACAATACAAATGTGTTGCCCATTACTGTTCTCTAGAGCATCTTTATCCTCACAGCACCAGGCAGCCCCAGGTGTCGGGAAGAAATACAGGGGCTGAAACCAGCTCAAGCCCACTGCTCTCTTTTTAAAATTTCTTTATTTCTTATACTTGGTGTTGGGCTGAGCCATGTGTATTCTCCCCAGGTTGCTCTGGCTGAGTTGTTTATAACCATCATGTCTGTAAATCACCGACTGTGCCATTCTGTAACTTCAGGAGATCCAAATAGACCACGACAGGCAACTCTAACCTGAAACTTAATAGGCTCAAACCCTACTTCTAATGGCCCTAACCCTGAACCCAAACCCTAATCCTAATAGCCCTAACAGGCCATAACCTTAATGCTGACCATAATTCTAATAGGCCTTAACTCTAAAACCTCAAACACCAGTAGGCCCTAACCACAGCACTAACCCTTACCTTAACAGCCCTAACTCTAATATTAATAGGCTCTAACCCAAACACTAATAGGCCCTAACCCTTACCTTAACCCTAATTTTACTGTCCCTAACCATAATACTAACAGGCTGTAACACCAAACATAACTCTCACCCTAACCTTAACCCTTATAGGCACAAACCCACACCCTAATGGCCCTAACCCAAACCCTAATAGTCCCTAACCCTAAAACTAACTGTAACCCTAATGGCTCTAACACTAAACCTAATTTTGGTCTACTCAAACAAACAGATTTGAGGATTTTTTTTGACTAAATGAAGTAACATGCATATTTTACTTCCTATGCCTTGATACATAAGGGAGAGTTTACATTACAATTTCTGGAGCTCACTCATGCTCTGTAGTTACAGAAAGTCACATCCCGTTTCCAAACACCCTAGGAAGTTTTGGGGGGCTGTAAACTTCCTTGCTTCCCAGTGAGGTTTTACAGCTCTGGAAACAAACCTGAGAGTTTGGCTAACAAATAAAATCAGGTGATGAAAGTGGGACAAGAAAGCAGGGAAAAGGGTAGAGTTAGGTAGTTGCTTGTGCAAGTTTGGCTTGCAGGAACGGCAGCCACGTGAACCCATCATGATGCAAAGCTGCTCTTGCTCCAGAAGACATCCTGGATAGTTATTTAAATTGGCACCACACAAGGTTGAGTGCCAGCCATTTGGACTCAAGCACTGGCTGTATACTGTAAGGGAACAAGAGTCCAAGATCCAGCGAGGCTTATTATTAAGCTCAAGCTTATTAAGGCAGTTTTTAGAGTTCAAGAGTAAACTGAATTACCCGAGTGGAGTCAGATTTTTGGCTCTGTCAGGCACAAGGAGAGTCAGTGAAAAAGGCTACTCTGGGGTACTTTGAATCACCCTTGAGAGGAGGCAATATCTTCCCATTACTTAGTAAAAGAGTGTGTACTTTGTCTGGAATGGGTACCATCATGAGTACATACTCAGACCCTGAGTAACTAACTTTCAGAAAGGAGTCTTTGGGATCCAAAAAAAAAATAATTCATTTGTGTGTATCAGCAGGTAAGAACACTTTCTCACAATAATGAAAGTGATGAGGTTAATAAATAGAGATCACACTCGGTAAAAAGAAAGATATAAGAGAGCCTCTGATCAGATAATGAATGGACTTTGTATTGTTTGTGCAATGATTGTCTGAATTATAGGTACCACCTAGCACTGACTTTTACTTTGAAACCCTTAACCTGGTACAGCCAGCCAGGACATGTGAAAGATTTGTTATTAAACCATTCTCTGCCTTGGAAGATGTGCAATGATGTTTAGAGGTTAACAGCACAAAGTACGATTCCTGAACCATGGGAGTAAGAGAAGTGATTCCCCAAAACTCTGTGGGAGCAGTAAGGAGTAAAGCAGGACTCAGAACGCTCTCAGTTATTCATAAACACATCTCCACTATCTTATAAAGCCTTTGAAAATTACCTTTAGTAGTCTTTGAAGATAACTTCCCTAGGTAGGTGAGAGGTCTGATTTTGAAGACCAGCATTTGATTTTTGGACCTTCGAGATCGTTGGGCTTCTAGTGTAATTTGTAGTCAGGACCCCAAAATGCAATTAAAAACAAAAGGTGCAAAGGTTTTCATTAGTTGAGGGCCCAACAGTGTGCAAATGAGGAAGGGTGTGCAAGAAGGTTGAGCAAGATTAAGATGAAGGGCTGTGGGTAAATGTGGAATAAAGTCTAAGCAATGTGGATCAACGCCAGGGCAAACAGGAGGAGTTGCCAAATTTTCCCCAGGTATCTTTGACCAATCTTATCAGCATGGGAGGTAGTATTGGGTTAGATGAAAGGCTGCCTGTATTACCTCAGGAAAACATGTAATAGCTTGGTGAGATTCTACAAAGAAGATACCATTGAGAGGGCCAAAGAAGGAAACACATACAAATTAGTTACACAACCCAACAGAAAAGCATTGAAAAAAAGAAAATAATATGTAAAGAAGTTATGGTACATGAAAACACAGTGGAAAGAAAATTAGCAGCACCAATATCTTTTAGATATCTTTAGATTATCTTTTAGAATCACAGAATGGTTAGAGTTAGAAAGGACCTTAAAAATCATCTGCTTTCAACTCTGCTACCATGGGCAGGGACATCTCCCAACCAGGGGCAGATTGCTCCAAGCCCCATCCAGCCTGGCCTTAAACCCCTCCAGGGATGAGGCAGCCACAGCTTCTCTGGGCAACCTGTTCCAGTGTC
>JAOXJM010000041.1:65811339-65829494 GCA_026413425.1 Tringa solitaria | reverse complement strand
TTTCTTCCTGAGATCTCATCTCAATCTCCCCTCTTTCAGTTTAAAACCATTACCCTTCATCCTATCACTACACTCCCTGATAAAGAGTCCCTCCCCACTTTTCCAAGTGTGAAGAATGATGGCAATAATAGGAAATATTAACTGACTTAATCTAAAATACAGCATTTATTCCTGCAACTCTGAAATGACTACAGGAAGAAAATAGAATTTGCATATCTTGAAATCAGAGGTCCAGGATGACAGTTTCTACTAGAAAGAATACTGACAGTTTGAATTTAAAATGAAGTGGGTTTTCCAATAAATTTGCTCTGGAAAAGGGTATGGTTTAAGAAATATCAGTGTGCGTGCCTAATTTCATTTTATATGCAGCACCTCATATCAACAGCTTGATATTAAGTAAGCTGAATGGTAAATAATTAAAAAAATATTCTTAATATTTGAAAAAAAGCTGTATCTGTTAAAAGGTTGACAGATTGCAGCCAAACTTTTTGTAGTATAGCCACACTGCTTATTTCATGTAAAACTGTTGAAAATATTCCTCATCCTGCAGTCTTCACAAACTTGTACATACACACCCATCATATGCATAACTTCCCTAAAAAAAACCCTTGAGGCTTATTTGTTTTAAATCTAAAGAAAAAGCAGGATTTAGGAAAAGCAATGAACATTGGAAGGCACCTTGGACTGCAGTACGTAAAGCAGGGAAAGTGAGCAGAGATTTCTTCATTCTTGCTTTTCCAACTCCTCCACACAAAGTCAAGACCCTGTAGACGACGTGAAAGCTACAATTAGGCAGAGCTATGTGCTTTCATCTCCTTCCTATGTATTTTGATTATCCCCTACAAGCAACACAAAAAAGAACACCAGACTTCTTGCCTAATTTAACCAGGTTTAGCAGAAAGATAGAGGAAAAAAAAATGCAAGCGAGGCAAAAGTACATTGGACTTCTGTTAAAGATTACACCTTTAGGCAGAGCAGACCATTGCATAATTTAAAGCAGCACTGGTTTGGGCAGCTTGTGGCTTCAGCCTGGGAACAGGTCATGCAGACCTCTGCTCAGGGTCAGCCCCGCGCCGTTGGGGAAACCTTGGCTAAAGCACTCAACAAAAGACGATGGTTGATCAAACAGGCCATTTAACCTGCGTATTTCCCTTTATCTATTATATCAAGACAATGCTAATATGAAGAAACAACTTGTTTAATTTAATTGTTTTCAAAAAGTGAGGAGGAACCAAAAAGAATGCTGGACGTGACCTACAAAGGCAAAGTAACGGCAGTGGGCTGAATAAAGCAAGCTGCAGGGAAAGTGGGAGATGGGCGTTTGGATTCAGGTCTCCCAGACACCCTCACACTTTCACAGTCTGACAGCCCAACACAGGCCACGTGGAGAAAAAGACATTCCAACCTTCCACGAGAACTCAGTTCCCTGCTTCTTTACACATTTCCAAGGGCAACCCCGGCAGCATCCGTGAGGAAAAGCCAGATTTCAAGCTCAAAACTGGCCCAGCTGCCACCCCAAGGGCAGAGAGAGGGAAGGCTGCCTTAAGGCACTTTGTATTTTCATCCTGTCTGGGGAGTGTTGCAACCGCAGCTTAGACTGTAAACAGTATCTCCCATCACCCTTATTCCTCAATAATTCTTACAACATATGTGCACAAGGTCAAAGAAAGATTCTTGAGACTAAAGTGTGGAAAATACAAAGAGATTATTCTTCCCCAGCTATTTGCTGCTAGAAGAGTGTATCCACTTGTGTGTCAGTGCTGTTGCTGTATCAACAATCACTGTGAGTCCAAGGATTTATTGCACTGGGGAAAAAAAAAAAAAAATCAATAAAAAAATAACAAAGTTCTCAATACATCAAAGTTTTTAAAGGGTGAAATCTGGGAGAAATGAGCAAAGAATAAATACTGACATTAACTGACACAGCAAATCTATATAAAGCATTTTTGTGATTTGCCACATGCTCTGAAACAGGAAATGAGGATTTTCTTCTGACCTGTTCCCTTATAGCTTTCCAGAATTTGAATCAGATCACTGGATCCAACATTGATTGCAGCAACAAAGCAAAACGCCTTTTATAATCCTGGAATGATTTGAATGAGATGGATTAAATTCAAGGTGAACATTTCTGAGGTTTTCAAGGAACTTGTTAAGACACTGTCCTCAAGTTCTTCTGGAAAAAAAAAAATAAAAAGGCAAAGTAACTGGTGTCTGCTGTTTAATTTCAAGGTCAAGAACAATGTATCATCATTTAATGAACCAGTTCAGGCTGCAATTGATAGGCTGAAAAAAATGTCAGAATGAATCATAAGACTGTACTAGAGCTCCTTGATCCAGCTAGTTTGCTCTGCTGAGCAGGATGTAAAAATATTTTATTTTTAATTTTAGAAGTACCAAGCTTTAGTGCGTGACCTGAAAATAAATTTCAGCACAGCTCCCGAGGGCCTGTTTGCTCTCAGACTGCAACACAGTGAGATTTCCAGCTGCACCAGGGTTGAAGTTTGTCATGGTGGGGTTCAACCCAAAGTCAAAGTTCAAGCTTTTATCACACAACTAAATCCTACAGGCTCTGCACAGCAATCCAGGCTGGAAAAGTGTCATCGTTACCACTGAACTGAGTATCCAGCTACTGCAGTTATTATTTTTACACTGCTGCCTCATTTTTTAGCCTTGATTAACTTTCCAAGACTATGTAAGTATGCAACCCCTTACAACCTTTTGCAAACGTAGGGCTTTTTCAGGAATCTTCTTCATGATCCATCCCCACAACTGAAATCATCCTGATCTAGAAGAGTTTCTCAGAACTTCTCATGTGAGAGAAGTTTTCACAAGAAACGTACATTGATATTTCCTTACCAGGACAGAAGATGGATGTGACAGATACTTTGCAGGTATCTTAAACAGCTATTTGTGATGGCAGCACAGATTATAAAGGCCTTGAGCTCTTCATCTGGATTCAAGAGCTAAGTGGGAATCTAGCCACTACTGACAGACAAACTCCAAATCTAGCAAAATTGCCTTTATTTAATTTACAATCAAACTAAAGCCTTAGCTCTATTTCCCAGTTCTGTCCAAAATGGCCTTATGCAACTGCTTAAGTCACAGCATCAGCTCAGTCAAGGCTAGGCTCAAGTCCAGCTTCGCGTGTCACGACCTGTGTCACCGTCATGCAACTGTAAACCCAAACATTGGTTCAGATTAAGTTCTGCAATATTGCCTGGGAGGAAAGGTCAAGCTTTACCATGCACCTTCATGTAGTCTACTATCAAGGAGAGATAAGAACATGCAATGTTATCACTGGCTCAATCCACTTCTGCAGCACTGGTTTGAGGCCTCAAGTCCCACAGCAAACAAAACTCAGAAGTGCAGAATCATGGACTAGTTTGGGTTGTAAAGGACCTTTAAAGGCCATCTAGTCCAGTTTATTTAATGGACACCAAAGTCACGGACACCAAAACACTGCTCAGAAGACAATCTCCCTCAAAGGCAAGGAGCTAGCTGGTTTCAAGAGAGGAATTCAGGGCTAATTTTTCCCAACATACTTAAACTGTAACTATCTGATCCAAACTTACCTCACCCTTTTTCCCCTGGAGAAGATTTAGCAACTCCATATACTCACCTATCTCCTGGCACAGCCCTCTTCAATAAATGTCCACTGAGATTCTGCAACCTGCTGCTGCTTTTGGCTACTCGAGTCCAGTTTGGAAAAGGGAAAGCAGCCTAGGAATAAAAGGGGAAGACCCATGAAAAGGGGAGGTATTTCTGGGAGAAGCTGTCATTTCAAAAACATAAGTTTCAAATTCACTCCCAATTCCACTGTTAGTGATGTGCATCTAAAATAAAACAGTAATAGAAAGATGTTGAGCAACGTTCCTTCACACGTAACTGAAAATTGCATTGCAACAACCCATCAAAGGAATATTTGATTTTACTTGAGCAGAACAAAGTCAAAACACAAGTGAGATTGTGTCATGTCATGTAAACAGTCTTAATTCTCACAGTGAGGAGCCATAAATGGATTATTTTGGGTCATGTTTATTTGAAGAAACAGGATTATTGTTCTTCCAGGGCTGCCTCACCCTCTCAGCGCCTTTTGAAAAAAACAAGTTTTACTGTACAATACTTGTCATGCTCAGTTTAGCAGCACAGAACACGGGTCAGTCTTTTAAGTACTGAAATGGTGAGTTTTCAAAACAAAGGTAGCTGCAGAAAGCACATACTGCCTGCCCAGCCCATTCTAGGTCTTCTCAACGTTACTGTGCAAGATGTTTCCTCTTTTCCCCATTCCCTAGCGTTCAATTTTCTTGACACCAACCAAACTCAGACCACCCTCTACTCTAAACTAGTCTAACTTACAGTAGAATTTATAAACAATAATCATTTATGGGCACAGGTGGATAAAGGCCACTTGGACAAAGTTCATTAAATAGCTGTTTATGTTAAACACTCTCCTAAAGCCTCCACAAATGCATGTCACAGTGCCCTTCCCACCACATGGACAGTCGGTACACCTACCCACTGATTTCTGAAGGTTACCTTACAATGTACGAGGCACACAGTTCCCTACCTGGGAAAAACAAAGTAGGGACTTAGGAACAAAGAAAGAACAGTAAGAAAAGCAGAACTAAACATCTGACTATCTCCAGCCTGAGAGCTTTTTGAAAGGCTATATAGTAGTTTTGAGTCACAATTCAAGTGCTGTATTTCAGCTTTACATACTCAAACTATTAAGAACTGTCCTTGACTAAAATTTGAGTGAATTGTAACAAGAAACTAGACAACCTCGTGACACTTCTGTAAATTGACACCAAAGTTTTTAGATAAAAAAATAACAAAAGGTTCTTCAGGAAATAGGGGCTAAAAGAAGGTATCATCAACAAAACTCACAGTAAGCAGGACTGCAAATTCTTCCTGTTCCTTTGGTGCAATCATAGGCACTGCTGTACCGCAGACATGAGCAGCTTTCCCTTTTCTGAAGGCCAAGGAAATTAAAGAAAAGGTTGCTGGTAAGTAATTTCACATATCACAGCTGAGAAGAATTTAGTGCTTGGCCCCTACACATGAAGTCCAAGTCCAAGCCTTGAGTCCAAGGCTGTTGTCAGCATCCAGGGCCTGTGCAGGACAAATAACTAAGTTCTGAAATAGATACCAATTACCCAGAACTTAACAGCTTCTGCAGGATCTCAAAATAAATAAATACATCAGATGAAGGTAGGATCTTCCTAGATTAAAATAAACTATTTTAGTTAATTACACAGAAAATAGACAACATGACGCCAAGAGATTTCTAAATTCAGTTTTATTTCAGAAACAAGAGGAGGACAACATAATTCATTTGGCAGACACAACCAAAATTAAAGATTAAGCCCTGGTTAGTCTTTTCCAAACTCATTAGGATTCTATGTTCCAGCAAAAATATCCCCACCCATTTGTAAAGCTCCTTCAGATCCCACCTGCCTGATCAGGTAAAAATCCAACTGAATTTCAGAACAGAGCAGGCTATCAGTTCCTATTATTTTACTGCATCTGTATCACAGCTGATTTTTCACAATAGGTTAGTCGATGAATGAATTGAAGCAGCAGATTCCTACAATTTAATGAAACAGCACTTAACATCTACTTTTCTTTATCTGCCGTCACTTCTTGAAGTGCCAATTCACATTTAAAGGCCAAACCAAGAAGTACTATTCAAAATGCAACTCAAGACAGACCCAGAAATTCACTGAATATTGAAAAAAAAACCACAACCAACTCTGCTACGATTTGAAATTTGCATAACATTTGCTTAAGAGCTAGTGGCTAGGCTCTGAAATCCTTTGTATCATCATTCAGGTTTTTTCTGATCCAAATGCTAATGAGGCAATATCAGCAGGAAAAAAGCAATTAATTCAAATGAGGGGTAATGCTGAGCAACCAGGGTCTGGACTAATTACACACACACTGATCTTTCTCTTTGGCAAGAGAAGAGAAAGAAGTAACAGGCAAAGCAGTTATGAGAACTTGCCAGGACTCCAGATGCATGGTGAATTGCCCGATTCTACTGACCACACTCCTGAAGCTCTTTTGGGCTGTTGGGACTAACTTCAATGTCCAACAGATATGACAGACTTTTATTCCAAGCTCCCAATAGTCAGCTTGGACGCCAATTACTCCATAACTGGGTAGCACACTGCAAATAATTAGCTAAGAAAAAACACCAGGTGGGATTTCAGCCCTTATAAAGCATTAGTCTTGGTTTTGTTGTGTCCTTGTATAATAAAGCATCCAGATGGTGACAACATGCTTTCTTAGGTGGCCACTTCTCATATTCAACAAACGTTAAGCCCAGAAATTCCATAATTATCATTTAACTACTGCTCTATGTTCTCAAATATAAACACTTCCATTTTGTGCCAATGAGTAAATCCTAATTAAAGATTATACTCCAAGACTGAAGATGAAAAAACTAAAGCTAAAGAAACTCCTCTGAATCTAAGGAATATTAATAGGGAACACCTTTCTATCCAAAGGGTTCCAAGACCTTTTGCACTGATTAAGTAAATTGCAAATACCAGGCAACATTATAAAATGCCTAAATCAGGGTTTATAGATATATCTGGCTATAGAAACCCACATTCAAACATGCCACTTCAATTAAAGTCTAACTCTGAAAACCAGCTCTGGTTTGATCAATAGATAGCATTACCAGACTACAGCAGTAAAATAACAGAATTCCAGGAACCACTGGGAACAGTTTTGAAAGAGCTCGAGATTGAGTTTGGCCAAGATATAAATATTCATCCATTTGCAGGTTAATTTCTCAGACACTCAAATTTTTTTTACTCAGATAAAATACTCAAGAGTATTTTTTTTTTCATTTAAATTCTTACAGATTAAAAGAACAATCTCCACCCCCGCCAAAGACCTGCAAGATGTAATCGATATAGTTGCAAAGTGTATGTAGCAAGAAAATATCCTTTCCTATCTATCTCCCTTCGGTAAGTTATATCCCAACCTAGCATTAGTAGGCAAAGATTTTCTTAAAATATATATTGGGAATAAAATTTACATATATTGAGATTAAACCTTCTAGTTAGCTTCATTCAATCATACAGAAAGAAACATAACCAACATTTTACTCATCCTACTGCATATCATCTTAAACTCTGGACAGCCAAAAGTGAAATTCAAAGAAATTGTCTACAAAGAGATAACTATTTTATTAGAAATATTGAGCAACTTCAACTTTTTAACATGAACAAGTTTATCTGTAAGGATAATCAGTGTCATTATAAGAGTTCTACTGTGTGATTTAGTCAGGAAAGTTTTACAACAACAAAAAAGAAACATTATTTTGATTAAACTTGTACTTGCTTTTAGAAATGAAGACAATTTTTAATCATTGATTTCCTTAAAAGCACAACATGTTGTCAACAAGCAGTAAAGCACTAGTGTTGAAAGGCACTAGGACTGTTAGTTTGTGTTACCTAGTAGTTTCCAATACAGATACAGGCACTTGAACCTTAGCAAATCAAGCCTGTGAAACACTTCTAGGTTTGTGCGGAACTCTGCTACATTCATTAACACCTTCAACAGGTTGTCCTGCAGTTGTACGGACGGAAAATTCACAGAGTCAATCTCTGCAGCACCCTTTACAAGTTGGATCTTTCTTTGGCAGACATACGAGATGTGGACTGTGTATATGTCCGAATTACATCCTAAAAATAATTAGAAAAAGAAATATTCAGCACAAGTCCCATTAAAATCAGATAGGTGAGTTCCAGGAAAAAAAAAAACCAGTACTTGAAGCAACGTTTTTATTCTGTGTAGCAAGTACTGAGCCCAGGAAAAGCTTATGGAATGTTTCATTACCATTACAGAGGGTGAGTAATTATTTAAGCTGAAGAATCAGCCTTAACACATCTCATGCACAGTTATCTTCCAGAAGACTTACAAAAACCCAACTGAAACAAAGCAATTCTCCATCGCTGGTTAATCAACATTTAATTAAATGTAATTAGAGTGCTGTTTCCTCATTTTGTAATTCTACATGCACTGACTCCAGCCACTGTAGACAACAACAAGCTGAGTGGTGCAGTTGACGCATCTGGCTCAAGAATTTGGCCTCTGTGAACCTCATGAGGTTCAACAATATGTGCTCACAGCCCAGAAAGACCCCCCCACACCCTGGGATGAGTCCTCAGCAGTGTGAGGGGGGGATTCTGTCGCTCTGTTCTGGGGAGCACCCCCCTGCAGTGCTGCCTCCAGCTCTGGGGCCACCAACAGCAGAAGGATATGGACCTGTTGGAACTGGTCCAGAGGAGGCCACAAAGATGCTGGGAGGGCTGGAGCCCCTCTGCTGTGGGGACAGGCTGAGAGAGTTGGGAGGGTTCAGCCTCGAGAGAAGAAAGCTCCAGGAAGACCTTATTGCCCCTTCCAGTCCTTAACAGGGCTCCAGGAAAGACAAGGACAAACTTTTTAGTAGGACCTGTAGTGATAGGACAAGGGGTAGTGGCTTTAAACTAAACCAGGGAAGATTCAGGCTAGATATCAAGAAAAATTCTTATTTTTTCACTCTGAGGGTGGTAAAACCCTGGCCCAGGTTGCCTAGAGAGGTGGTAGATGCCCCATCCCTGGAAACATTCAAGGTCAGGTTCGACTGGGCTCTGAGCAACCTGATCAAGTTGAAGACATCCCTGCTCATGGCAGGGGGATGGCTAGAAGGCCTTTAAACTTTCCTTCCCACCTAAACTATTTCTATGATTCTATGATTTAAACTAAATGGGAATCCATAACAATTTCTCACTTTTTGGCATTTACAAAACAAGTTAATTCACAGCCACTCAAAATCCAAACACAGAAATCATGAGCATACCTTTTTCCCACTGTCAGCATTGTATTTGTCCAGCAAAGCCTGAATTCGGGCACCATAGTCAGGATGAACATCAGTGAAGTTTTTCACCTAAACAGGAAGACAGAACAGAAAAGGCAGCAAGATTTTTTTTTCTCCTCTTCAAAAGTTACACATTTTCTGCTCTGTGGTCTACAGCAGTAGATAACAGAAGGAAGAAAAGGAAGATGAAAACTCTTTTCCAAAAGTTTAATTCTGACCAGTCAGAAAGGAGCCATGGACATCTTCCAACACTATTTCTATTATCTCACATAGAGTTCTTTCATGATTTAAACAAAGTTCCACTGGGAAAGATAAAAAGATCCAATCCCTCCCTGGTCCTCGCTACTTTCTCCTTGTTTAAAGCCAACCATTACACTGGAGCCACCTGATTTTTGAAACACCGTCCTTGATGTTCAACATCAATCCCATTCTTCCCAACAGGAGTTACTTTAACATGTTATACATTATTTGTATTATGTAAATACAAGCATATTTAAGTATTGACAATTCCCACATAAGAAAATTCTAGAAGTTGCCTGCTTAGAGAAGAATTTCTGATATTGCCTTCCATGAGGATACTGCCATTTTGACAGTTAGTAGACTGCAAGAAAGCCTGGGATAATGAGCAAAGGCTAAAAACCACTTACAGCTCTCTTCTGAATGAAGAGTTGTGTGTCTTTGAGATGATCAGCAATATTTTTGCACAGCCTTTGGCGTTCATCCTCCTTCAGCACTTTGGTATAGAATTCTCGCACCTTATGATTAGAAACAGAGTTTTATTTTTAAATTCCCAAGAGCAAGTCATTCTACCTGTAGCAGCCAAAAATGCTTATTAGATTATCAGGATACATTATTACTGAAAAAGAATAGTTTTCACTCTTACTAGACAGACAATGCTTAAAATACTTAAAAGGCAACCAATTTGTGGGGGTGTTCAGCAAACCTGCTAACAGCTCTATGTCTAGCTTGGCATAACTGTTGTTTATTGAATTAATGAAAACAAATATTGCTGTTGGGGTCCAATTCAGGAATTGATGATCATGACATTGCGTAAATACTCCAGCTTGGATATCTGTAAACACCAACTGCAAGACAGCAAAGTCACAACCTCTAGCTATCTGTGCCCAGAATATGGATGGCAAAGGTCTGTGAGAACTCACTAACTGTCCTGTCAGCAAAACTTCAAGTTATTCATGAAATTAAGCTGTATGGAGATTTTCCAAGATGTCACAAGAGCTGACCTTCACGTTAGCCCAGATGCTTCAGAGAGAAGTCATGTTTGACTGATTCCTATTAATATTCTCTAAACTCGTCCTATAAACTCATCTATGTAATAAACATTATAAAGGCATTTCATATATCATACCTGAGTCACATTATCTTCGTTTGCACTATTGAAGCGCTGCACATCTCCCGAAACGTACACGCGGCATTCCTTTAACACGGGCTGATCTTCGGGACCAGTAAAACTATTTGGATAATAGTTTGGGGCACCACCTGAAGACAAACAAACATAAAAACTCCAATCAGATGCCAGCTTCTGCAGATGAAGCCTGAAAGTGTTCTTCACCTAGAATAACCTAAAACAATCACCCAGTTATGATTCACTTCAATAAAAACCAGTTGTCAGTGTTCTTCTGTCAACACAGAGCTCAACATCAGGAACTGTGTCTTCAAGCCAGTAATTAATGGCATTATTACAAACAATTTCAATAGCTTGGGGGGGTGGGAAAATTGATTTGTTTCAGATAGAAGGTATGGCCACTCACAGCAATGCTGCTTAGACAATTTTAATAGACAAAGTCATGGAAGTTGTTAAAAGTTTTAGTCCAAGGCAGCATAAAAACACGCTTTCATATGCATATTTGAAGTACTACTAATCTTAACTATGGAGGGGGTTTATTTTAAACACATAATGAACTTAAAGAGCTACACAAAAATTTCTTATCTCTTCTTGGACAGAAATAGCTGTTTTGAAGTTCCCATTTTACAAATATTTCCCTCTCCTCCCTCAGCAAGCATTAGAATTCATAGCCCAGAGCAACACAGCGCTTTTGGCACGAGGCACAGCTTAAGCATTTCCTTGTTCACTCCCAGGTGTAAAACAGTCACTATTGGGCAAACGTTGACAGAACGCAGACTGTTGAATAGAGGTGATGTTAAAGCTCCAGTTTTGGCATTTATACTCTTGCCTTTCACAATCTCTTGGAAATGAGACAGCAAAGCACTTCAACAAAGTGGACTGAGTATATGAAAATCAGAGTTTACATTTAAAAAATACAAATAGATTTCTCAAAAACATTTAGGCCACCTTGTATTTTTAGATTAGATTTTTGCCTAGAAGTAGAAACAAAGAGCTAGTAATTAACATCTGTGAAACCATTTCTCTTGCATGTTTCAATATTTAAATATTTAATATCTTACAACTTCTTTCAATCAAGTCTGCTTTAACAAGCCTGTTTCAAGAAGTCTTTAAAGGAACATGACCTAGAGACATTAATGAATTTGTTTGACTGGGGTTGTTGTCCTGCAAACCCCCTTTCTCTTAAACACCTACTTGTAAGTTTTTAAAACACACCTTAAGCTTGACTTGTTTTTGTTTCCACACTTTGAAACAAACTCCCCACCCCCTGTCAAAGCATCCAAACAAAGTTACACAGTGATATCTGAGCTGGGGGGAAGCCACAAAAGACATTGAATGGTCGAGGAGAAAAAGTATCATTTCTTACAGTATAATAAGTTAGCAATATTGAAAAAACCACATCTATTTAGGAAGTATCTTAAATCCCCTGTGAATAGAAAAGAATTCTGCACTACACACGTAAGTATCATTATATTCCAAGTTATTTTCATTACTACCTTGGTTGTCAGTAACACACATCGGTCCATCCCTCTGGTAATTGGCCACACGAGTTCTGAAGGGGCAGTTCACGGGAATTTGTAGGTAGTTGGGTCCCAGCCGGTGTCTGTGAGTGTCAGGGTACGAAAAGAGACGACCCTAAAACATTTATCACAAAGATTAACTACTACTTGCTGAAAGAGATTACTTAACTACTATATAGCACTATATATTAAATTGCAAAAGGGAGAGGACTGCTTCCATTCCATATAATTTAAAAGTATGTAGGAACATATGTCCAAAGTGACACTCGACCACAAACTGTGCAGGAATAGCAGTGAAGAACAACATGTTGAGCTGCATTTATGCACCTTGGGTACTTCCCACCAATTTCAGAATGCTGTATGTATTCCTAAGCAGGAAAATGGTTACACATATAGAGATAAAAGTGCCTATAGTGGTGTTAAATGTTCCTAAGTAGGAAAATATTATATTATTTCTTATTTTCAACCTTAGATTTAAAAACTGATTACATTTGAAATGTGGTAGACCCCTGTTTACATGCTGAACTGTATCTGAAGCATTCCTAGTAACGTCTGGATGCCAAAAAGACAGACTGATTCTGACCATGAAGTTTAGGGGAGCAAAGAGAGGCAAAACAAAAGAACCACACACAGTGGTTCAAGAGTCTATCCAGTTAAAACACTCAAAATACCTTCTTGTTTCCATGGATATAATTTGAAACAACAATCTAGTTTTAATCTGAAAAAGCATAACATGCCAACATCCATGACTCTGCAGACATTAGTTTGCTGCAGCCAGTCTTGACAGGTATTTTGACCTGTAAGAAATCTGATACTACTTTTAAAGAATAGTCTTGCAGTTTGTATAAGGGATTAGTTAGATGTGTATTTTAGAGCATTTGAAATTCACCTCACACTCCTAAGAGTTTATAATTGTAAGATATACTATAAAAGCATGAATAAATATGGATTGCTGCAATGATTTTATCCCCTACTTCTTGCCAGACTGACAGAGTTCCCCACCAGCTGACAGTTGTTGTAGATGCCCTCTAAATTCTAGATTTTCTGTTCCTTTAGTGCTTTCCTGTTCTTTTTCTATTTAAATTTTGGATGAGCACACCAAAAGGCGATGATTAAAAACAACAACCACAAAAAAAAAAATTAAGAAAATAAATCAGTTGCTTTCCATGGCAGGTTTGCTGCTGCTACACAAACAGGGACAGGAATGTTTTCATAAAGAGCGAAGAAAACCTAACGCTCTTCAGGTAAAAAAATCTTCCATGTGTCATAGTTTACCTGCAGCATTTTATCAGGGCTAGGTTCAATGCCAGGAGGCATGTTGCTGGGATCATAGGCCATCTGTTCTACCTCTGCAAAGTAATTGACAGGATTCCTGTTCAAGACAAGCTTTCCCACAGGGATGAGGGGGTAGTCACCATGAGGCCAAACCTATAAGACATAACACACATTCATTAAAAAAAAAATATATCAGGATCGTGCAGCTTAAATAATTACAAAGCAGCATTTGTCCAACTTAAGTCTTGACTGAGAAAATACATTGCTGAAGGAAAACAAACATTTTGAGAAATGTCTTATTTTAAGAAGTCTTTTGCAATCAACGCAGGGTACTAATGCAACTTATTTCATCATCCCAAGATAATCTCAGCACTCAACTACTTAAATGAAATATCCACAGGCGCTTGAAAAACTGCCTAGGAAGGCACTATCATAGGTGCAACTGAAAGCGTGATTGTCTTCAGCCACTTCAAATTAACTAGGCTTTTCTTTGCCATCTTAGCCTGGACTTTCAAGTTCAAGCTTTTTCAGCCACTTTGGGAAAGCAATATTAGATGGGGGGGATGCAGGGAAAGTGAAACAAGTTCACTTTAGTATCTTTCAACAAGCCATTCCCTGGAACAGCAATTGGAAGTCTGACAAAAATCAGATGAACTGTCAGAAGCTGTTATCAACAACACTTAAAAGCAGTGAGCTCAGGGTGTGACTGTACAATTCGAGATCACACTTTAGAAACACAGAGCAGTTGTAATCTACTGGCCTGGAATCAAGCCCTATCCATATTTCACCAAGGAAGAGTAACATCAGATAGAACATCAATATAATTTCATTACCAGAACTTCTGACTCATCACAACTGTATAATGAAGAGTACACTTAAAAAATAGAAGACTAAAAAGACAGGCTTAAGTTTGACAGGGACTAGTAACTACTAGTAGCTCTTCCATGGAAACAGTTACACTTTTTTATGCTCAATTCTGGTATTTGCTAAATTTTGGACCTTTCTTAAACTAGCTGAAATTGAACTTTTGCAACAGTATCAGAGATACCTTAGTTAAATCAAAAGGATTAAATGGAAACTTCTCTGCTTCTTCAAATGTCATAACTTGAATGTAGAAAGACCACGATGGATAGTCTCCCGTGGCAATGGCATTGTAAAGATCACGGATTCCATAATCAGGATCAGTAGAAGCCAATCTTCCTGCTTCTTCAACAGAAAGATTTTTGATGCCCTGGTCAGTCTAAAAGCAATAAAAGCAGTTACAACACACTGACAGTATTACAGAAATCATTACTAAGAATGTGCTTTAACAAGACAGAATCGAAGTATGATTGTCCATCTTTCAATCTCCAATAATTTGAGTTCAGAATAACATTATGTTCAGCAGCTGCCATCCAAATAAAAATTAGTTCTCCAATAAAAGTGAAATAAATAGGTAATGCTATACCACAGAACACAAGGTATCAAATATGAAAGTATGATCCCCGCAGCACATCCAGAAAAGCAATTTCCCCTTTCCCCTTACAGGATGTGGTGCTCCTCTACTGTCCCATCATCCCATCTTTTCCTACAGGCCACGTGCCAACAAAAAGTGATAAAATGGTTGCAACCCTCTGCACTGAAAGTTCTGGATTCTACATGAATCCCAGTTTACCACCTCCCCACCTCTATTTGTGATATCTTTAGTACTAACTAAAAATCTCATTTTAATAAGCTTTTGACAACTCAAACCTGCTATACAGTCCCTCTTAGTTTAACATAATGGTTTTCACAAAGTGTTGCTTCAAAAGTAGATGTCCAATTAGATAAAAAGCTGTATTGTCTTTAAAACCTTGAAGGGAAGCTGTTTTCAGGTGAGATATACTAGAGGCTGCTTTCTCACAGAAGCATGGAAGTTCAGTGAGCTTCAGCTGCAGAGCTCTTGTAAACAGAGTTTCTATATTTTGACAACTAGTTGAGTCTATCTTAAAAATACTTGACCAATGTAGGTCATATCCAGAAGATAAATGGGAACAAAAGCCAGATCCAGACAGAGAGAACTTCTACCTGAAGCAGAAGCTGTTGAATCTGAACTAACGTGCAGCCATGAACATGAAACAGGAATATACACACTGAATAAAACACATTTCCAAGGGGCTAAAGGATTCTGGCATCTGCACTGAATGATAGCTAGGGAGTCTGAAGTGCAATAAGATGACCTAGGAGCTCAGAGCTCACCACACAAGTAGACTAAGTTCTCCAAAAAAAAGAGACAGCTCTCCAAAGAAGAGTTTTTCATAGTACAGTAAATACATACTGTGTCATAGCAGGAAAAATTATGTCCATCATATTTGTTAAAGGCATGGAACTGATACAGGAAAAAACCCCACACCTTTTTGATTGAGTCTATGCACTAATAAATCTTTTCTGAATGGAATTTGAAAAGTCACAGAACATTTTTACACAGCCTATTTAAACTGGTTTTTATCCAATATGATGTATACTTCTAATAGAGAACTGGAAAAAAAATAATACCTTCACATGGAATTTGCAATACACTGCTCTTCCACTAGCGTTCACCAGTTTAAAAGTATGTGATCCATACCCATTCATATGGCGATAGCCATCGGGAATGCCACGATCACTGAACAAGAAGGACACCTAAAGAGAAGGATCAAACAATATTAAAGGACTCACCAGTTCAAGGATAAGGTGATCATTCAAGGCAAAGTTCATTTATTGCATTAATCTGCATTACTGGAAGCTATCTTGATGTTATTAATTCCTTGAGGAATTTCTAGTTTAAGTTCTAAGAGCGTTAATGAAATAAGACTGCTTTGGTTTTGCACAAAAAAACAATTGTGAATTAAACCGATGTGAAGTTTTATGCCCACATTAAATATTTGGTGAACTACGAGACATTAATCTGGTAATAATATTATTTCCCCTAGAAGCACAGAGCAGGTAAGCATAGATAATTTAAGTTACAAATATAAATGAGGTGTTTTTCCCAGGTTAAAGACAAAAATCCGAAAACTGAAGTCCTTAACAACTAGTTCATCAAAGCCTTCAAGCAGTAAACATACCACCAGGCAAACACAAACCTAAAGAAAAGCAGCTTTTTTAATATCACAAACAATGCTTGTGGTGGTACTTTTTCTAATTTGTAATTACTGGAAGGCTTCTGTATGAATCCATTTTTTAAAAAAGAAAATACAACTACATTTTTAACTTAATATTAGCTTTTTTGCATAACATTCTTAGATACAAATACATTTCAGAGTCATTATAGTACACTGTGAATTCTAGTCATTTTTGGAGTTGATCTCGTGTGCTACATAATACACAGCTTTAAATAAACTTATGTGATAGATTACTTTCCCAGTATTTTACTGTCCTCTAATGTTAACAGTTTGCCATTCACCAGTACCACCACTGCTTTAGCATTAGAAAACTCTGCAACTTCCCCTTCATCCCTATATAAAGTATGATTAGGAAAACAGAAGAATCCTACCCATTTCATAGAGTCATTAAAAGAAAAAAGGCCTAGATACACATACTAATAGCCTTAAAAGTTATCATTGGCCTTTCAGCTTTACTATTCCTAAAAGATTATGTAGGCTTCCAGACAAAATATGGAAAAGAGATAGTTAAAAATACATGCTGTCTTAACATGATTTTGTTAATCATACATAATAAAGTCAAAGGAGAACCTTACTTGATGCAAAGACTCAGGGCGAAGACTCCAGAAGTCCCACATCATGTCAGGATCCCTCAAATGAGTCTGAGGGTTCCTCTTTTGGCTATGGATGAAGGATGGAAACTAATTTGTCCAGAAGTGGAGGAGAGAGGAAGAAAGGGGGGAAAAAAAATTTATATGGGGTACATGGCAAATATTAAGCAACTCCTGGTACAAACCAAGACAAACAATTTTTACAATACACTTAACTATGAAAGAACAACAAATCAGAAGATGAGACAAACATGTAAAATCACTGAAAAAACCCCTTCTATTATCATACAGCTCTTGCAACCAAATTCATTACCCTAATTTTACTGGTCTGTGAAGATGATACATTTACAATTAGGATAAATGGGCTGTTCAAAGCTAAAGAATGTTTTCATTTTGTGACTGAAAGTGAGAGCAAGATCTTCTCAAATTTGTATATGTGAACTTTACTGAACCTCTGACTCCTAAATGAATACAGAGGTACTATGAAGCGTCTGTGCAGAACTCCTCCACTCAAGGAAAGCCCCTCCACTTACAAAGCAATGTGATTAAAAGATTAAAAAAATAATCAGATTTAATAAAAAATATTTGCAAGCAGCATTTAAGGTGAAAAGCCTTTCCCCCCTCTGCCCCTAGTAGCCTCAGAATGTAAAAAAACCATCTACAGAGTAAAAGAGCAAATTTGAACACAACTAAACGTGTGTGCTATTGATGGTATGAAACTACTTAAGTAATCAAGCAATAGTTCTTACTTTTTTTTTAAATAACACCTTTTCAAGGCAAAAATGTTTGGATAATCTAACAAACAAGTGTGTCAAAACAGTTGCTTTCGCTTCTCAGTGAAGCATGAACAAGATGTGATTGAAATTTTGGGCTCTTTTCACAAAGTCCCCTCACCTTTAGTACTTACCAACATTGCATCCCGAATAAAGAAGATGGGAGTGTTATTTCCCACAAGATCCCAGTTACCCTCTTCTGTATAGAATTTCATTGCAAAGCCTCGGGGGTCACGCACTGTATCAGCTGAGCCGGATTCTCCAGCTTGAAGAAACACACAAACATATAGAAGTGTTATGATAGGAAAGGCATACAAACCATTAAGTATAAACACATAGAACTTGCAAATATGCCATAAAAATCCAAAAAGGGTGGGGGTTTATTAATTTAAGTCTTTTCTAAACCAAGGAATTTCTGGCATATTTTAAACACTTCAGTTTTCAAAGCATGAACAGACACCCACCCAAGCATTTGGGCCACAGTTACAAGAAAGGAAAAACAAGTATATGCACTTGAACCAACTAAGAGTGGAATTTGCACTACCACTAACAGAGACAACATCATTTGCCCCTCTACTCTGCCTAGGGAGGCCCCATCTGGAATACTGTGTCCAGTTCTGGGCCCCTCAGTTCAAGAAGG